>VZZY01012268.1:687137-737243 GCA_013400335.1 Eurystomus gularis
CGCCGCTATCTGCCTCCGACACCTCATTATCTGCCGTAGAGGGAACAAAGCTGTCATCGTTTTCTCCTGTGCTCAAATTATACACTAGAAAAAAAACCTGTTTTAAAAAAGCCCCTCCAGGAGCCAGGAAGTGGAGGAAAGGAATAATAATAATAATAATAACCTTTGAGTGATCAGAATACTCCTGCAGAAATAGATGCACTAACTTCTATTCCAGCTCGCATGGCAGCAGATGCCCACAGCGCAGAGCCACCTCTGCTCCACACCTCTCCCTTAGCTGTTGCATTGTACCTGTTAAACGCTCAACACCTGCTAAAGAGGCAATTTTGCTCTAGTCTTAAACTAACTCCACTAACGCAGCACTTGCTGCATGAGAAAAACAAAGCTGCTCCTGCTCGATGAGCTCCTCACAAACAGCCCACAGCAGATAAACACTGAAATAATAGCCCACAAGAGACTCCAGCTCACCTCAATTGTTGGTTTAAAATTAAGCAGCACCCTGCTCTTCTGGGGCTTAAACTGTTAATGCCACCAAGCAGTACCTTTCATTTGTGCTCTTAAGTCAAAGGGCAATTAATCTTTTTAAGACCCTCTCAGAGGATTTGATATTTCCAAGGCTTTTTGGACAGAAGCTGCAGGGAGCCCCCCATGCCACCATCAGCTCCTTACTGAAGAAACTGCTCAAAAGAGACAATTTTTTTTTTTGCTAAAGCCATCAGCAAGACAATCTGTAAAAGCAACCTCTGCTGTGCAATAATATAAGTGAAAAGGGGCAGAAACTGCCTAGAATAAAGGCTGCATGGGAGAGCTAAATCCCATGGCATTGCTGGTACTGCTTCCCCAAGGGCACTGCCTGCCAGCAGCCTCTACACCAGAGTTGCAGCAGCCCTATCCCAAACGCTTTTCCAAGGAGGAAGACACCCCACATGCTCACAGCACAGTGGCGAGTACTCAAAAACCCCATTTCATTCCATATTAATCAACTTCATATTGCAAGACCCTACACTTACACACAGTGAGCTCTCGTGTCATAGCTGGGGTGATGTAATTCTGTAGGACAGGTGACTGCCTGCTTTAGACAACCTTCAGTCCTGTGTGTCTCCAAGTATTACACTTTCTCCTTCTACTCGTAACAAAGCAAAAGCAGCTCTGCTCCTTCCAGGGAGCTTAAATGTCTCCAAGCCCTGCTTTCACAAGGGGGGAACAACTGTGTTTCAAATGTCATTAAGAAGCTTCTACTAAGTGAACCAGTGCAGGGAGGGATACAGCTTGTTATAACAAAAGGAAAGTAAAGACTTGGGCTCTCCATTGAAGCCCAGCATCCAGACACCCATCCCAAGCATTTTATCACACCTTTGAATGCTGTCTTAGAGCCTGTGGCCACAAGGAAGTCTTCCTCTTCCTCCAACATTGTCCATCATCACTGTGAGGACTTCAACATTGACACAAACATACAAAATGGAAAAAAAGTTTCTATCTTCCACCAGGAGGGAGTGGTGACAAATATCTACAGAGTTATTCCAATAAACTCAGCCAGTACCAGTGCACCAGTACCCCGGCAGCGGGTAATTGCCATTCGCTCAGAAAACACTGCTTTGGAGCAGAACCAGCCAGGAAAATCTCCGGTGGCGTCTGTGTGTTATGGTCAAGTCATATCCAAATTTAAACACAGATAAAAAAAGAAAATCCAAAATTTCAAGTTCCATTTCAAAAAGAAAAGAAAAGGAGCTTTGTGGTTAAAGAAACTGCACAGGGAATGGCTCCGTCCTGCGCCAGGAAAATCTAACCAATCCTCTAGGAAAAATTTAATCTGCTCTGTGCCTGCTGTCCTCAGTGCTTTTTTGTTCTCCCTATCACCTAACTAGACTGAAAAATTAAAGATGATGAGGATTTTCTCCTTTAATACAGCACAAGGGATTTGTTTGTTGGTTTTGTTGGGTGTTTGTTTTTTGTTTTTAATTGGTCTATGATCCATGGTATCTTTAAATCGAACTGACACATTTTGCTGTTATTCTTTATGCTTCACAAGTTACTGTGTGCCTGAGCGATGGCATCAGATGGCTCCATCTCAGAAAGCAGAGCCCATATGTACTCAGGACCTCCTTCCTCAGTACTCCCAACTGCTCTACCCATCAATATTTCCACTACCTTGTGCAGGCTTTATGCTCTTAAAGTTCTAGCCCCACGCATAGACTAGAACCTTTTCCCCACCCCTACTTAGGTACATGGAGTTCAAACCCAGTGTCACGAATAAAAGCTTCATGCACATCTTACTATCCCTTCTGCAGATGAAGTAAGTGATAAAAGGAATAAGAAGCAAGTACCATCTGGGCTTCACCTTCCCAGCTGACCCAGGTACATGAGGCAATAACCACACCACAGTGCACTGCCCCTTGAACCTGGGCATAGCACTGAACACCCACAGAACAAAAAAGGAGCAAAGCAAGCTGCAAAGAGCAGCTAAATGTGGTTTAATTTTGGTGTTTTAACATGCAGCTGTTGAATAACCCATTCAAATCAATCTTAGTCTTTTATTGACTTCCACTTTCAGAACCGGATTGCAAGCCTAAATAATATCCAGGCTCCTTAGAGTCAGAACAGAGATCCCAACATTCAGCAAGGGAAAGGCAGCAGGATACCCAGATGGTTTCCAAAGGCTGTAGTATTCAGATCTCTATTCTATGAGGAACAGGAGAGAGAAAGCTGTCTCAGGAAAGATCTTTGTAGATGCATGTACCACTTCCAAGGGAACAGGAGACACAGCTACTGCAAATCGGTTTGATGTACAGTCATAGGAACAACAGTGCATTCATTTCTGGTAAGAAATAAGCCTACACAACAGGAATCTAAGGAGAACATCACTTACAAAGAAGACAGAAAACTTGATATGTGGCAGATTCATGCTTTTCCCTACATTACTGATTGTAGTTCCAGAATAACAAGTATTAAAAAGAGAACAAAGGTTTGCTACCGACATAATAGGAAAAGATGATCCCAAGGGGATTCTCAGGCTTCCTTACATGTTACCTTCTGTGCAAAAATAGATGGAATGAGGCTTAGCTGAATTACTGCTTTTCTTTTCAAAGTAGCTCATATGAAGTTCACATGAATAGAGAATTCATCTACCTGTGAGACCACAGGATAAGAGCATCAATCTTTCCTTGTATCTACAAAGCAATATTGCCCCTAGATACAACTTTTGATTAGACATACAGGAAAAGGGACACACACAAAGTCCCTGGTGGCAGGTAATGAAATTAAAGCTTTGATAATTTTTGGTCTCTGAACCTTCAGCAATATAAGATGAGTTATTGTGCAAATGCACAAAATGCCTAATTATGGCCTATCAGATGTCTGCCGTAAAATGTGTTTTAAAGCATCAGTTAATCCATCATTTGTCCTCATATATTGACTACATGATTGCAACAATATTCATAATATTCTGCAGAGCAAGCAGTAAGACAGCCCCCACAGGATATGAGAACCAGTTCTGTTCCGTGACACCAGATCACTACTTCAAAAATCTGCTTTTACCTCAACTCCAAGGATTCAAATCCTCAAGTCTTGATACCCTGAGATGGTCTTAGGGCAATGATAAGCATTGTTGAGGTCCATGCTAGGACCCAAGGGGCTGTGGTACCACATTGTCCACTGAAATCCCACCAGATGCAGTTTTACCTCAGCTCGGTACACTTACGTAAGTTTCTCCTTTCTGTACAGATCTATGCGCATATTTTCATCAAAATTTTCCAAGTTTTCCTCTAGTTACAAGCCAACAGCACATGATTACACTGCTTTTCAAAATATAATTTTTTTAAATGCCCAAAAGTGCTGATTTATAGGAGTTTTCATGAGCATGAACAACAGGATTACTTGGTAATTCGGACTTTTTCAGACAATGCTGAAGCTGCATATCCCCCCAACACTTTTTTTTTTTTTTAAATTCCTGTCATAAAACAAGCCCATCAAGCTGTGAGCATTAATGCAATTAATCCCAAATAAAGCTGAAGTGACTTTTCAAAAATTATTTTTGCTACACTCTGGCCTTAATTACCAACCTGATAAAATGAAATACAGTCATCGGGCGCCCTCTCTTTGATGTTGTGACCTCTCAGTATATAAGATGCTTAAAAGACAGCACCAGTGCATAGGATAAGTCTGTAATCCAGCCTGCTCTGATCAAGAGCTTTCAAAGCAAGATTCAACTTCTGGTAAAAGGTGTTTGCAACCCAAATTCATTCTTTTGAGATTATTTTTTAAAAATCACAAGATATTAATAATCTGCTTTAATCCTTTACATTAGCAGGAATCTGAGGGACCTCTCAGAAATGAGTCTACACTTCCACAAAGATTTATCTACTGCCATTCATGTTACCAAACTAATTTAGAAAGCAAACAAAATCTGCATGTGAGGGCCATGCCACTCCCCTTCAAGGCTAGTAACAGCATCAGATGTAGGTATTTGGACCCCTCCCCTGGTGCTACACCAGGAATTTAAATTCCCAGCTTTTGCCCACTGAACTGCACCTAATTCCAGTGACTGATGTAGCTGAAAGCCACAACTACACCCCAAATGACCCACAGCTGCTGAGGGAGGCTTTGGTACCTAGTGTTCTTCTCTCTGGATGAGGCACAGCCTCTAATAAGCTTATTTAACAGCAGCCTTACATACTTCTAAATGAGGTGCTGACTTTTCTCCTCCTCTGAGAGCTTGGGCTGCACATATAGTGCTCTACACTAATGCTACAAACATAACACTGTTACAAATAAACACATTTTTAAAGATGAACAGCCGCTGTGCCAGAAACATGAATTTCCTTCAGTCTGTATCCCATAGTAAACTAATTAGCACTTCACATCAGGAATGAAATGCCACTGCCTTTTAACTTTATACATGATTAAACAATCTGATTCCTTGAACCACAAACTTCTATACCTGCTGTACCTAGAGCTACAAAATCAGGTCAGGTTCAAAACAAGTAGTTTATGCTCCAGTTTCACAAGTCAGGGTTTATCATCTCTCTACCACACTGTCAACATCAGACCATATCCCCCAATTTTTATAACATAAATTTAGCTCCTCCAATACCTTATGGCCAGTGGATCAGGAGTATAATTTGGCACAGCTCCACTGACTTCAGTGAAGCCTCACACACTCATATGCACATAATCAGGTGAAGATGTAGTTCAAGAAGTCTACGTGCAGTTTGGCAGCAGTAAGCATGACTTCCAATGCATGTCATTATTTAACACACACATATACAAATTGTATTTAAAGTTTTATACACACAGTTCTAGGTTGATCGAAGTCTACAGCCTTGTAAGTCAGTTTGCACAGAAAAAAAACATGTAATATAGGGAAAGAGCACCCCAGAGTTCTGGGGAAGGAAGGATGAAAAAACATGAGGAAAAAGTTGATTTCCAGCTGGAAGAGGAATTGTTTCGCTCACACAGACTCTGTGAATGCTTTCAGACAAACTGCATCTTTATGCCCTTTCTCAGTGGCACAGGTCATGGCAGGGAACCCACAAGAAGGTTGCCATCCAACCCAGCCACTAGCACTGCTATCTGCTGCTCTCCGGGCACAAGACCTGCCCCAGAGACACTGTACTAGGAACGGCAAATACTGTTAACAGTACAGCGAGCTTGCAGCATTTGAGCAGTTAACTGAAAGCAACCAAGAATACTGGGGGATTAGCAGGTTAGAATTTGCAAACAGTATTTCAGACCCATATCTTATTCATGTACTTCCAAAGTCCCTAAAGTAGGCATTTTCTTTCACCTTTATATTAACAATTCTTTTGTGTTGCCAGCATCTAAATAAAAGTACGATTAATACTAGGTTGGGATGTCTGGAGGGTTAATGCAACACTGCCTTCCCCAGTCCAGGATGGGGCAGGAACCTGAAGAGCCATCCTCCTTTGCTTCATGGGAAGGGCTTCCTTCTCAGGGGGCAGGAGTCACCACTGGTGACCTGGGAAATCGTCCTGCACTCAGTGCTACTCCCAAGTCACATCTGGAGGAAACAAGAGAGCAAACGAGCATCCTCAGAGCTGCAGAGAAAGCAATACTACCACCACCACCTTTCCCCGAAAAGGCCTTCGCCCAGAGCCAGCTGTGACCAGGGTGGTGACAGGGCTGCTGGAGGAAATTATTCACCAGCTTGCATCAGCCTTATGAGAGGGAGGTACCCCCAACCTCTGCATTTGCAGGGAGGACTTGCAGGAAGTGACAGGACAGAGGAGAGGCCACTTCTGCCTTCAGAAGTTGTGGCAGGAGGAGTGATTTCTTGCCAAGCTGCTGATTTTGCCTTCCTAATATCCAGCAGGTTGCTCTCACTTACATGTGGACTCTGCCTGTGCCTCCTCTCCCAATAACCAGCCCCAAAAACCAGCCCATGGAGATGGCCACCAAGCCTCAGAAGAGATAAGGAGCCTCTGCAGAAGAGGGGTTGAGATCCTGAGGAACAAAGGGACATGCAGCTGTCACATGCCACAAAAATAAACGATACGAAGCAACAAACCTGGTTTTCCTCTACACCTGCTGTCTCAGCCATCTTGTAACTCTACCTTCCCCAAACTGACAGGTGAGTAGCAAAGTGCACGAAATACTTTTAGTATCCTGGTTTCAGACAGAAGATCATAATAGCTTTGGTGCACTGACACACCATTCTGACAAAATTTGTACCTAACATGCCCAAATGTTCAGGTGGGTCAGCAGAGTCCCATCCATCTCCCACCTAGACCTGCTGCAGCAGCTTCCCAGCAGCTCGGAGTAACACCACACACCTCTGTGGTTTGTATTTAGTAATGGGTGCCACTTATCCTGTCCATTGCCTTACTGGAGCCATGAAATGCTTTGGGGTCTTATCAGAGGATTGGCAGGTTCCAAGTCTGGAGGACCAAGGGGCTGGAGTTCCAGACAGGGCAACATATCCAGCCCCACCGGCTCATCCTGTTCTTCCCACAGCCCTGGCAGAAGGAGGGTTTCTTCCCTGGCCCTGCTGACCGATCACTTGGACAGGCACTGCACCTCCTGAGAGGTACCAAACCTGCTCAGCTTCCCTCAGGCACCTGTCCACGATGAATGCCAGCATTGCCCTGATACTGTCCCAGCCAAAAATGAGGCAGCGCCTCCTGTGTTTTGAGTTGGCAAGGAGTATTAAAGGGAGCCAAAAGAAGTCAGGTAATTACTTTTATATGAAGTATTCCACGGTAGATATAAATACGTGAGGAACATTAAAATCCAGGGCTGCCCCAGCTTTACGATTATTTTATAGCCTCATTAATCTATGGCAAATGGGGTAGAATTACTACATAACCTAAATACTGGGCAGAGATCTACAGCGCTGTATGAGGAAGCATAAATGAGATAGTAAAGTTTCAGCATTCTGCATGATATATATGGCCAGAAATGCAAAAATAACAACCCAAACCTATCAGTCTCCTGACAAGAATCTTTTAAAGAGTAAGAATAAATGATATCTAACTATTATAATTATATCCTCAGTGCATTCATTCTCTCAGGATGAGTAACCCGGGATGCTATAGCCTCCAGAAAAATCATGACTCAGAGCAATGCTCTGCCCTTGATTAGACTTTATGGGTCATGCCTAGCCCAGGAAAGGTGTACACCCAGGAAAGGACTTGTCCTTGCCTATATACATGCTCAGATTGCAGAGTTTAGATCACTTCATCCTATCAAACATGAATCAAGAGTCCATCTTGGACCCCTTTGTGCTTCTTCTCCCTTCCACCAGTTTCTGACCACAAATCCAGCATATCAGGATTCATTTCTGTGTCCATTCAGCATTTGGTGCACCATAGTACAATACTAATACATCTATCAAAATCCATATTTAAAGTAACCAAGCCCCATCCCCATTGTCACTGGTTGGCAGAGGTCCCAGCAGGGATGAGGGCAGCAGTATGGAACAGGCAGCTGATGCTCTCCCACAGCCACAGTACTCCCCTCATCTCCTCCAGGCCAGACCACCAGCATTCAAGCCCCACAGCTCTGGCTTGCTCATTGAAGAAAATGGTCATGTTGCCATTTTACTTGGGGCTTGACCCAGCACAACCTGAGGTCAACAGGTCTTGTTCCGCCTGCCACAGATGAGCTCCGTTCAGAGCACTTTGAGCCAGAGCAGTGCATTTTCCCAGCCAGTTTTTGCAGAGGGAGAATGACAAACCAGTGGAAAGAGACAGCGCTAGTAAACAGTGAAGGCAAAAAAAAAATTGGGACTGTAAATCTATGTAATATGTTTCCAGCACTCTCAGTGCCATGGATTGATGTTTTCTGAGAACACGGGTCTGCTGCAACTGCTCTTCTCAAGCTCAGAAGCAAAACAACATCATTTCACAAGGTATCAACTGTCACTACTCCAATTAGCGCTTCATTTTACTAACAAAGTACCTGCACAGCACACATTTGCAAGCTCTGGACAAATAAACAGGGAATAACCATCTAGAATTTGGAAGGAGGTGAATTGGTGTGTTTTGTTGTTACAGCAGATGAGCTCTGGTGTAAGCATTTCTTGAAGGTGAGCCTTGGTGCTGAGTGTTTGACCATGAGAACAAGAAAAGGAAAGGGAAACAAGACAAGCAGCTCATGGCATTTCCCCAGAGAGAGCCCACAGAACTTATACAGAGCACTAAAGGTTGCTGTGGGTAAGGCTGAAGCAAGCTTTCCAAAGCGTATGAGCTGCTGCCTGTTCAGAAAGTAGGTGTGCATCCAACAGCATGGGGCCATGGGGCACAAGGAGCAACTGAACTAAAAGAGAAGGAAAACAGGGACCATTGAAAGGATGCTTTTATCATCAGAAGGCCTCCAAAATAAACAAGCAGCATGCCATGGGCTTATTCCAAAGCCCATTGAAATTGATGGAAAGCTTCCAGTTGCCCTCAATAGGCTCGCAGGGAGGCCGGGCATGCCTTGACAGTTCCACGCGCTGCCCCACCAACACGCTGACCCCCAACGGTGACTCTTCACCACCACCTCCTGCAGCTCCTCCTGCCATTGCTCAGTTCTTCGCTCCTTGTCCTCAGCAGGCATTTTACAATCACTAGCTACTCAAGCCATCCAAAATTATTTATATTAAAATGGAAAAATTTATTCTGAAAAAAGTTCTTTTTCAACCCAACCTCAGGAATACAGGAACATGAATGGGTGAGGGATCATCACCCAACCTAGCTGAAACCCACAAGGTATCTATCAGCATGGAAAGCCTGAACTCTGCCTCATACTTCAATATGCGCCTTCTGAAGCCACCACATGGGTCAGTCCTCCCCCAGTTACCACTCTTGCATTTGCCCTGAAGCTTTCAGTATTTGGAAAAAAAAAACCTGCACTGATACTACAGAAATCCAGAGTCTCTCTTGTTAAGAAAGACCAAGTTAATACAACATGTATTTTGCAGGTTCAAGCTGAGCCGAGCCCCACCAAGAACAAGAGCAAGGAGTCTTGGTCCAATTTTCCCCTCCCTTTTTGAAAAAAGCACCAAGAGAAAGGCCTGACCAAGAGAAAGCCAGCAGTGGCTGTATCAGATGGGCCTGGAGCAGGAGCAGTGACATTGGGAAAGGTCAGACGCACAAACAATGAGAACGGAAGCGGGGAGTGAAAGGTGGAAGGGATGGAGGGCATGGTGGGATGGCCACAGTGGCTGTGGCCCCAGCTGCTGAGTCAGCCCGTTCAGGTCAAGAAGGACCTCACCCATCCAGAAAGCAGGGTGCAGGTGCTGGACACAGCCTTGTCCCTGCCAGGCAAGGTTTTACTACATCTCCTCCCTTTCTCATGGTCCCACCAGACACGTGTGGCACAGAACTGGGGTCTCACCTGTCCCAGCTCCCCACTTGCCAGCACATTCATCACCACGGCTGTGGCTGGATCCAGCAGGTTAAACTGTGCAAGCTCTTATCTTGCTATAGGCAAAGGGTGAGGACACGGGTGCAGGGGGGTGGGTTACCCCAGCCTGCTACTAAACCAGAGTCACTTGGTTTGTAGCCTGCTGGGGAGAGTCAGAGTGGAGAGGTGACAGCAGAAAAGGAGAGTGGACTTTACCAAAGGGTTGTTGATAGCACAGGACTTGAAACTCATATTCAGAAAAAAAAAAAACAAACGCTTTTAAATATAGTTTGGATCCCATGCTTTGTCCTGGTTTTTAACCCCTTTAAACTTTTCCCTAGTCACCTTGGCAGAGAGGGAAGCTGTGCAGACACGCTGGGAGCAGGGCTTTACCCTGGCCAGGCTCCCCAGTTTCCTCATCTCTCTTCTGGCTGTCCTGCAACAACACGAACTCCCCAATGAGGGTCAATCAGAGATCATTCATACAGTTTAAAAAAATTATTCCTGCTATAACAGGCACAAATGAGAACGCATCATTTGTTAACAATTATCCTAAGCAATAACTTCTATCTCCCCCTTGTACTTCAAATGGAAACAATGCAGTAACAGAGCAGTACCTGTTGGCAGAGAAACTTTTAAATAGATGGGTAGGAGTGGCTGAAATGGATTCCTAAAACAAAATTCTCATTGCTTTTTGCCTTTCTTCCCCTTGAGGTATAAAGCAGGCTTGCAAGCTGCTCTTGCTATTATCAGAGCTGTGATTCAATCAGCTTTTCACGGTCCTAATTAAGGGGTATTTGTTTTTCATGGGTGTGATTCCTCATTTGCCAAGACTTCAAAATTATAATGCATTTTTCCCCAGCCTCCTTGGAGAGGACATGAGAGCTTAGCCAGGGAAAGGAAGCCATTTGGAGCAGGAAGGGGATGCTTGGAAACAGAGCTGGAGTGCTCATATTAAGCCTTTTCTGAGGTCAGCAGATCAAATTGACTTTCTTTTTTTTTAAAAAAAAAAAAAGCTGCTATTCTCATTCAGGTTAATGGGCAAAACCGTAGCACAAAAAAGCCCTTTGCCTGCCTATTTCAGCCTGCCTGGATGCTCCTGGAGGACGCTTCCCATCCTGTGCACATGGTTAGAAGGGAAGGGGAAGGGGAAAGGGAAAGGGGACAGGGGACACCAAACCCAGAGAAACCAGAGCACCTGGTCCTCCTCTTCCTCCAGTCCTACCTCAGGAGGAAGAAAGAGGACTTCCAGCTACTTCTGACTGGGCCCTGCTACACCCAGTTTCACTACCTCTTGTCCCATATACCTGTTTCTCAAGTCTTGAAAAGCCACACAGGGAACAAGAGGAGGGCCAAACTTCCTTCTCCTCACATGCACATGCCCTTCTCAGTACAGGACACTTCAGACTATGGGATGTCAGGTAGCTCACCAGGTCCTGTTCCACCTTCAGCATCCACAAATGCTGAGTTGCTATATATCTTTTTCTCCCTACATCCTAAACAAGTTTTTAATCCTTCAGGGAAGCAAAAATACTTGTGCCACAGGATGGGAAAAATAGGATTGAAGGAGCTATCAGGAGACAGGCAGCAGCTTTAGGGTGGGAAATACTCCAGGACTAGGGCCTTGAAAGGTAGAGAAAGTACAGCTGTAGGCTGAAAAGGGTTCCAATGTAATATAGGCTGCCCGTAGAGAGAATAACATCTCCTATTACGGGCACAGATAGAGGGAACTCTACACAGCCTTATCTTCACACTGCTCCCGATGTACTAACTGGCCTTGGCAGGACATGGGGGCACCTGCCCCTTCTGCACAGAGCAGCAAGCTCCTTCAGCATGCACATCACAGCTCACGATCCATCCCCAGGATTCACACAAATATCAAGGGGAAAAATAAATTCAGGGATTCAAACACAAATCTAGTGGATGCTACATTTCTAAATCCTCTGGGAGTTTAAGAAAAAGTTATATGTAATACCCATTTACCCTTTTCTCCAGCTGATTGTTAAATCAAATAAACACCCCTACAAGAGCACAGCAGCCCCTGGAATAGAATACATGTTTCTCTAGTGCTAAATTATGCTTTGGCCTTACAGCAGGTAAAATTGTAGCACAGCACCATCTGTTTCTCAATATGCTTGCTGTCAGCTACCATAGCAAGTATTTACTCTTGTTTCGCTGCTGAAGAACAGCTGAGCTGATGGGCAGAACGTCTATCACCAGAGAAAGGGATCCATCACCTGCCCACTGCACATTTGGGATATACCCTACTGAAAGATGGGGACAGATCATTTATTTTCTGATGTACAGGAGAGGCTCACTGTGCCAGCTCTAGTGAATAGCCCTTGATGATGCTACAGATCCTTAAAATACTGCAGGAGACAGCACATTTTCCAGCTGTTTGTGCTTATGCCAGAACACATTTATATCAGCAATTTCATTTCTAAATATTCCAAGGGTTGCTGCAAGTTTTTCTGTTATGATAGATGAAGGGGAAAGAGAAAAGCAGCCAAATTTCAATCTAAAGATGTGGAAATGTTAAGGGACTTGTATACAAGCATACATGAAAGTCTCAGCTAGTAATCAGGGAGCTTCCAACTTCTTGCATCTTTTGGTTTCAAGCAGACCTCAAATAGTCACTGAAGCACCCAGGAGCTCAGTACAGAGCAGACTGAAGGCAACTATCTCCAGAAGGGTTTTTGTGGGTGCCCAAGCCCAGTGATGGGTGGCCAGAGCCCTGCTAGTACTCAGCTGAGGATGGGCTGCTCCATCCTGTGGCTACCTCAGCAGGATACAAAGCTATTGCTAGAGGACAGACCTAGCAAGCAACAGAGCAAAACCCACATCCCTGACTCACCCTTAATTCCTTCTCTTCTGCCTGCAAAGCAGCTGTTGAGGGTCTGTGCTCAGCAAAGACAGCAAAGTTCACCACAGCCTGGAGCAGCACTGGCTGCTGCTGCTGCAGTAGCAAACAATTTCAGCCTGTGAGGTTCTCTTTGTAGGCTCCAGCACCTGGCCCAAGACAGGGCAGCATCCCCATATGATTAAAGCCTCCACCTCCTCAACATCCATGGTAGACATCGCATATAAATGAATGCCTGACCCACCAGCCAGGCCAGCGTCAGGAACCACACCAGGAACAAGTCTGCCACTGACAGCACTCATGCAAAGGAAGCTTAGGAGAAGCTTTCAAATACCCTTCACCCTCGGTCACTTCTGCTCTGAGCTCCCGGGAGCACCTCCACCAACTGCAGGAACACACACACCCCCCCCCAGCTCAAAAGGCAATAAATAATAGTCTCCCAGGCTCAAGCAACTCAACTTGTCAACTCAAACAAGTTTCTCTCACCTGAGACTCAGGAGACGGGTACCTTCTGGAGACGAAAGCTGCTTGCACACCCTACCTTCTGCCACACGCCATAAACACCTCTCCTTAACGCTGCATTCAGATGTTCTGCTCAGTCTCCCAACCTCAGCTTGAGACTTCTGCAAAGCCTCCTGCGTGAGGCTGCCACCAGTCAAAGGCTGCTGGCCACACACCGAGGCACCCGAGCTGGTGGCTGGAGGCAGGGGAATTCCTGCAGTGCAGGGAGAAGAGGCCAAGCACCTCCCAGGGTGCCCAGGACAAGAAAGCGCCTGTCAGGACACAAAAGCAAATGCACAAACTCGTTCAGCCTGTTGCTGCCTATCCTGAAGGCCAGCTCGGCACAGGAGAATGTTTAAGTCATGTGTTTGGTCCTGCCCCAGCTTAGAAAGAAAACAAAAAAAGAAAGTTGTTTAATAGGTTTTAAGACTTTCACCTAACCATTTTCAAAGGGGATATTTGACGACCAAAATAAGAACAAAAAAGGAGTTGGAATTCAATGCCAAAGTCTTAACAACACAAGCTCTTCCTCCTCCTCCTCCCAGATTTTGCTTTACATATATGCACCTCCTCTTCCACAGCCCTAGTTTTACTGTTCAGAGTCAGGAATGGAGAGTCTTGTGTCCACTTCTCTCTCCCTCAGCCTCATCTATCACACAGGCTATAAGGAATGAAGACAACCAGCTTCGCTGCCATCTCCTAACTTCCCACGGAAGGAAAGGAGAGGATCCAAGAATGTTTCAAGAAAGTTTCATCTGATCTAGAGGTACGACCTGTGATACATTTCTTATGCCTTAACTATCTCAGTTCTCATGGTTGAAGGTTTCAGTGACCAGTTTGTTGCATACAAGATGCACCATATAAAAGCACCAAAACACACAGCAATCGGGTGCTGGATCTCTGAGTCAGCGCTGTGCCAAGGGAAAGGCTGATCCCAAGCTGAGCCAGTCTGGCTGTGTTGGGTAGCAGCAAGCACAGAAGCCACAGAATCACAAGCCCACCCATGGCTGCAGGACTCCCCCTTGACTCCGTCAGTAACACATTCATGCTTCAGCTCTTCAGGTCAGCTCAAGGATCTCAGACCTCAGGTTACTTTTCCTCAATTTCCTTTAATAAAATTACTTCCTAGGAAGAAATCAAGCTCTTGGAAGTCTCATTCTGGATCACTGTAACCCTGTTAGTGCCTGTGCTTTGCTGCATTTCAGCTACCACCACCTTCCAGTAGAGAACTGTTGTTATTTGGGAAGAGATTGACTTCACTGTACACACCTAAAGGATGAGGGTAAAATCAGCACCTCCAACAGAGCCACTGGCTTGCCTACAGCATCCAGAATATTCGGCTCAGATTTTGACATTCAGGATTTAAACCATCTTAAAGCATCTGTTTGAGCACACCTTTGCATGCTATGGGACTGCTTTGCTGGGAGAAACCTTAGTGATTCACACTTGTAGCTCTCCTGCCATTGCTTACCCTCACTTTTCTACACCTTGTATGGATTTAATCCCTCTCCTTATTTCACTTCTCTTCCTTTTATCCATTCTCATAGGACACCGCAAAGAATATTTATTTTCCCTTACAAAAATAGAATGCATCCTAAAGCTACATTTTTCCAAATTCAGTCATGCAGAACAACCTCCCTGTCCAAGCCTGTTAATGGCAGACGTGGTCTACAGATTAAGCCAGGTATATCACCAAGACACTGGTGCACAGACTGAACTGCACCACAGCTCCCTGATAATGTTCCTGGTGCCCCCTTTCCAACAGCTACAACTGCTGCATGCCTTGGATCATTCCAGATACAGCCCCAATCTTGATTAACATATTTTAAGTCCATCTCTGCATAATCCTTCCCTCCATTAGATTAATGAATGAAGTGTTTCCAAGGAATAGAAATATACATGCTACCTAATTAAAGGAGTCAGGCTGAAGCAGATCCTTTAAACATATCCTGACTAAGCTCTTCTAACCCTGCTTACCCAGTCTTCCCCCCCTGCACTCCCCAGGTATCACCAATAGGCAGCTCCTCACTGCTGCAGGACTGGTCTTTCCACTACCCAGGGCACTGGTGCCTGTTTCAAGCCCACTCTCATGCAGGGAATCCATCCAATTCACCTTCTGGGTAAATTCTGCTATGATGCCCCTCCTGCATCCACACATCTCCTCTTCAGAGAGGGCAGCTCTGACACTAAAACTATCCAACACTGCTAAAGATCTCCTCTGGCTTGGCTCCTTGGCTGGCTTTGCAGCACATGTTGCTTATGGTCTTGGCGACCCTCAGACGTAAAGCTCAAGCCTGAAGGAACCACCCACCACACTGCTTGGGGAGGCCCTCAGCGATTTCAGTGTTGCCAATCACATCTTGATAATTGTGTGTTGAATCCTAGTGATCACAACGATGATGGCAGCTGTCAGACAGGACTTGCACCAGTTTCACCCCTCCCCACACAAATACCCACCACAAATATACTGACAGCCATAGAAATACAGGGTAAAAGCACCCACCCCAAAGTATCTCTCCCCTACAGAAACAAAGCAAAACCTTTTCCAGAGCAGGATTGGTGCCATGGCACTGAGGGATGCCAGCACGCTGGTGCCAGCTGCCTGTCCTGTGGGCAGCATGGCCATGGAGAAGATGGGGCAGAGCCCCAGCAAGGGCTCAGCAGCAGCATGCTCATGAGGCACACACTGCCCCAGCCAAGCAATTCCCTCCTGCAGCTATTAAAAGCTGCCTTACAATGTTATTATATGGATAGAAATCTGGTGCAGACGTGTGCCATTTACCTGAGCCAGGATCAGTCCCCAGCAGTGCTGGGGGTCACACCAAAGCGTGGGGCAGGAACAGCCTCGCTGTCAGTGTGGAGGATTGATACCACGTTGCAACAGCTGCCTTCCCACCTCAGTGATGCTCTCCAGATGTGCAGAATTTAACACCCCCCTCCTTAACACCCACTAATTGGTCAGTGGTCAGACTCCTGCCAGGAAGGCAGAGCATCATCAGGCTGAGATTAAAAGGAGTGCACTGATCAAATTTTAGGAGGCTACGAATGGAGAGCTGTGATCTCTGCTCCTGCAGTGATTTATCGTGGGCAGCATCTCACTAGAGGGCAGCCGGCGCTCGGCTCCACCACCCCAAACCTCTGCAAGCACAGAACCTCACCCCACACAGCCTTGAAGGTTCCAGTATAAACACAAACAGCGCAGCGGAATTGCACAAGTGATGGCGTGGTAAGGGAGAAGTGAAAAACCTTGACGCTACACCATGAGTGTGATGAGACCCAGACATAGGCTTGGACCATGAACATAGGCACTCCTTTTGCTCCCAGTACACTGACTGCTCAAGCCAGATCGCTAGCTCCAAATTCAACCTCACTTTTGGTGGGTGTCTCACAAAAGTGCCAATACTTAGTGAACAAACAATATAGGCCTTTCACTAAAATCTCTATATTTTTCTCCAGGACCCCAGGAGACAGAGACAGTGAGTTATGCAGCTACTTACAGAGGAAAAAACCCAGCAATTAATAAAAAACATGCCGCATTTTTGTTTTCTTGCTTATGGCAGACAAATCAATGAATCAGCAGCAATAAGAACCACAAGCACATCCCTCTATCCCTAGGAAAGTCCCCCTCTCCTGCATCAGAGTACCCACAACCTCACATGCTGAGCTTTCCTGACAGCCAGAAGCTGTGAGATCTAACCCCACTGCTGGGAGATTTAGCCTGTATTTTAAATGTTTATTCTCTCGGTAAATTCTTACCAGGGTGTAATTGCCTCTGTATAGCAACAATCTATTATCCTATTAGAAAACACCATGGGAATAAGGATTTAAGGTAGATAGTGTAAATTTTCACCAGCAATAACCTCCAACAGGACTGATTTGCTTGTATCAATAATCAGATCAAATATTCCCACCAGACCCTTCTCTGACAGTGTCTTATTTATGTGATGGATCGGCCACCTGACCCAAAGCTTACTGCAGCCTTTCCATGGCAGATCAGTCCCTCCAATGCCAACAGATGGTTCTGCAGGGGCTTGAACCCAGCACGGGTCCACGGATGACCCCAGCTCATCTCAGCAGTAGCTACTCTCCAATGGGTTCTGCTCCACATTTTAACTGACCAAATTCAGTGTTATTATAGCTAAAAGTCTTTGCAAACTGATATCTAATAGAAGAAAATTGCTCTCAGACTAGAAAGGAACATAATTTAATATAAAACAAAAAAGAACATTGATTTTTAAGAAGATGATATTTCTCCTTATTTTAAGTGCTGCTCTCAGCAATTCAAGGCCACCGTGGTCCCAATTCTACACCTAGACCTAAGTCAGATCCCAAATGTCTCCTTGCTTTTGAGGAAACATTCCAAGCAATTCCCTGTGAAAAATCAGTCTTGTCCACAGCTACTATGAAATTGATTTTTTTTTCCCGCTTCGTGTATTCTAAGAGCATATTGGCAAGCTGGTATTTGGTTTATACATGTTTTTTCCAGTCTGTCCCTTAATTCACCTGAAATCACAGCAAGATGACAGGACAGGTCACCCTTTGCACTGTTATTGCAAAGTGAGCTCAGAGCAGTCACACTCTGGGAAAGAGTTCACAGGGCAGCACTTGAAGCCACTGCTCGAGACACCTGCAGTAGCTTAGATACTTGGACAGAATGAAGAATTAGTCCTTTTCCAGGATTGCTTATTATTATTTTACCTCTCCTTGAGCAGAGGTTTTTCACTCATGTAGACAGGTATAGATTAGAAGTGAGAAAGCAAGCCCGTTTGAATTAAAGACCATCCTATCATTTTATAAGCAATATTCATGTGCCAAAACCTTGGATTGGATTTTTTAAAATTTTATTCTCGAACTCCAGTAATTTAACAGAACATGCTGATTTTGAAAAAATGGATGAAGCCAAGTAAGCAGGATGCAGTGGCAGCCACGAATAACTGCTGAGTGAAAGGACTGAGAAAAAAGGAAATAAAATCACTTCATTACTGAAAGATTGGATAAAGAGTCCATGTCTTCCACTGCTTGAATGGCAAACTTCTCATCATTTTAAAGTGGTCACTTCAAAACAAAATTTCTTCCACCAGAAGTCTATTATGGGTTTTCTGGATATCTCCCAACCCACCCCAAATGAACTGCTGCACGGGGCTAGGCAAGACCTCCGCCAGTCCTAGGTCAAGAGGGACAACACAACCTCCTCCCCTTTATAACAGAGCAAAACCTGCCCATGCTGCCATTTGGAGCAGGACTGTATTCTGCTATCTAAAAACCAGAAGAAAAGAGAAACAGAGTATGGGGAAGGGATTAGTGTTAGAAATTAATTAACACACAATGCCCAAACAAATGAGTTTCATCCCAGTTTATTCACTCCATCCCAGAGGGAGAATATCCCTCTTATCAGAGCAGCAGAGAAAGCAAGGACAAGTCTAATAAAGAGAAAAGCTGGGCTTCTGAGAGTTGTTATTTTTAACTAATTCACCCTTTTTGTTCCATTGGTTACTTTAATTAAAGGGTTGAGATTGTAGTAAGAGCTCCATCTTGCACTAGTGTTAATCTGCAGTGCCCTGCAAGGCAACAAGGATCTTGGCTCGAGTTGCTGAGCATGGTTTCTAAAGAGGCTGTCTTGAAACAGCAGAATTTGAAGCCATTGCTACATTAATTCAGGAGAGAAAAAAAATCAACGTTCTTGCAGAACTGTGACTCTGCTGTATTCCTGTATAGTGTTATATTCTCCAAATGGTGTTTTCTAACCAGGCACAGAACAAATGTGCAGCAATGGCAAGGTTAACAAGACAACTCTTAGCTTTCTTCTGTTGTTACATGACAGATCCAGAGTTCGGGCTGGTTTTTTAGTGGTTTTCATTAGGGGAAAAGAAGAATGTACTGAAGTTGCATCTGTTCAGGGTGAGCATCTTGCACCAGCTGGGGAGAAGAGAGGGAGCTACAGCAGAGTGACAAGATCTCGCATACTTGCTCAACACCCTTGGAAGATGCCACATCTCAGCTGCTCCCAGCTCATCCCAAGGTGGGAGATCTCAGCTGGTCTCACTCCCAGCTGCACAAAAAAGGGATCACAAGGACACGCTTGGACCCCAGTCAGAGGGCAGGGGTCCATCATGTGGAGAAAGACAAACATCTTCCATGCACCCAGCAGAAAGCTCAGTGTGAGATGAGACTCCTCCTTGGGGCAGCATCCCCATAAATCCCATACCAAGGGGCACACAAGGGCAGCCACTGTGCTTAGACTGTTCAGAGCTCTTCTCCTTGTGTCTCATCACACTGGAAGGAGACAAGGGTCTTGAAGTTCCAGTCTCCATCACATGTCACCCACCAGCCAGAAAGGGGCCACGACAGTTCCCATTAATACCAGCCACACCAGCAGTGAACAAACAATGCAAAGCAACCTCTGCCCTAAAGATGAAGGCCTGGAAGGTTGTGCCCCAGCCTTGCACACTGCCAAAAGCGGCTTGGCAGGAGGAGCTCAGTATCCCGTGGCCATGCATTTTCAAATGCCTATCTCCTCCCAGCACAGGAAGATTTAATGTGGAGAGCCAGAACCCCCCCGAGAGATGCAGCCTTGTATTTATGAGCTGTTACTTCCCATGCAAGCTGGGAAGTTATCTGGGTGAGTGCTGGACAGACCCGAGCGTGGAAGAAGCAGAGCTGAGGGCTGCAGCAGCATTCCCAGCGACCTGGGACAGTGGGAACCAGCCCCTGAACAAGGAAATAAACTGGGACTTGAGTGATTTTGGGTGATTTCAAGTTACTTTCTCACTTGTCACTGTCTCCCCATTGCCTCTGCTTTCACATATTTTTCTACCAAGAAAGCCCCTTCTAAACAAAAGCATTGCTCTGCTCTGTTACAGCTTAAAAAAAATCTCACCACAAAACCACACTTTGGACTCAGTGATGAGCTGTGCCTAAAAGCCATGCTGCACTTGAGAAAGCAGGGGCAGAAGGATTCCCCCCTCAACACACATCCATAAGTACCCCCAGGTACCCAGGCTCACTGAGGCAAAAGGAAGGAAAAGATTCTGACGCAGGAGTGCAGCGGTTCAATTGGCAGCATCCTCCAAGCAATTTCCCATACCATCAGGCATTTTAGAACAGAGATGCTCTCCTCTCCAAAAAAGATTGCAACAGTTTCACTCCATCTCTGCGCCAGCCAAATTAATCCCTGATGCAATCCCATGGGGTTCCTAGTGCTTGTAATTTTGTGATGAGCAGGGCTGGCAAGTCTTCAGCCCCTGACAGACTGTGGGACCCTTCACAGCATGCTGAGGGCTTGAGCCCTGCCAGAACCTGGTGCAAGTGGCAGGAGAACCTTGCTGGAGAGACGAGGTGACACCACACAGCGCCCAGCACCTTAGCTAAGGTGCTCCAGCTAGAGATTTCTGTCTTCTATTTAGGCTCTAATAAGTTATCTTGTTCTTGGGTAATAATCACTAATCCTGTAAGAGGAGACCTTGATGACAACACCAGTGAGTCATCCTGCTTGTATAGGAGCCCCCAAATCCTTTCACTCCCCCTTCCAGGATTTGATTGAGAACAGTTCCTTCTGTTTTCAAAACCGCTTTCTTATCTGCTGACTTTAGCCTATGGCTCACAAGTTTGCTCTCTTCCCCTTCCCTTCAGGAAAGGCCACGTACAAGCTCAGGCTGTGGGTTTAAGCAGCAGCTACAAGGATTGAATGGCCATGGTTTCTGTAATTACTGGTCTGACCAATCTCTGCACCCTGAATTACTTTTCTAAGCCACTCTTTGCAAGTGTTGTCCTACCCAGCTGCAGTTGAATTCAGACTGGAAAAACATCTCTTCCCTCCACCACCTACTGATGTTTATTTTCTTTAGTGTAGAATCACAGAATGGTTTGAGTTGGAAAGGACCTTAAAAATCATCTAGTCTCAACCCCCCCTGTCATGGGCAGGGACACATCCCACTAAACCAGATTGTAAAAGGCCCCATCCAACCTGGCCTTGAACACAACCAGTGATGGGGCACCTACAACCTCCTTGGGCAACCTGTGCCAGTGTCTTACTACCCTCACAGTGAAAAACTTCTTCCTAATCTAAATCATTATACATAATATGATATAGGAGATGACAAGCAAAAATGAACATGTTATACAAGATGCAAAATGCATATAAAGCACAGAATAGTAGTTCCAAGATGAAACCATTTCAGCTGTGGTTTCCACTCGTTTTCTGGGACAGGTATGAAAAGTTTAGCACTTTTTGCAAAAACAATGGCAAAAGAACAGGATCTTGGAGAAATACACTCAATACAGCTTGAACTGAAGGGGAAGGTGGGAAGAGGCAGCAGCCCCCTCCAGCAGCACATTACTTAAGCATATCACTTAAAAATGCAAATGCAGACAAACCTGTTTAACAGGCTCAAAGCTAGTCTTATAGTGCAGTTCACTGAAAATATTGGAATTTGCCCTTAAAACTTTCCTTCTAGTACCAATGTCTACACTCGGAGATCATAATAAGCATCTAATAGATCAAATTAACACTTGAAAGCTTGCTTTAAGTTTGCCCACAGGGAATCACCGAATTAGGGATGAAAGATAAAGCTTTGTCTGGGACAAGAACACAAAGTAGTGAGAAATGCATTATGAAGTTATCATCATTCAGGCTTCTTTCCATTTTCCTTCTGAGGTTCATATCTCCAGGATCTCCTCAGCTACCCTGAAAGCTACAAAGCTACAAAAGGGAGAACAGCTATTGCAGTATCAAGACTCCAGGAGTTTGGAATTCAAAATGTAAGAAAGGAAAACAGAAACAAAGGGCCACAAGCCTTTAAGAGCTGCAAACATCATGGAGGTGATCATTCCCCATCATTACCAGGCAGAGCTGGCACTGCAGCAGCATCTAAACAACCCCGTGCACAGACAATAAGGGTGTATCAAAAACCCATTCTTAGGGTATGGACCAACCACTAAATGACAGGGGTTAGGATCAAAACTTCCTCTAAGGGCTGGCTAGCCCATAGTTGATCTGTATCAAGATGCAACTGTCAGCTGGCTCCCGTCCCTTAAAATTACTTCCATCTGCCTTCACCCAGACTGACAGCCAAACTTCTGGCATAAACAAACCCCTTAGAACCAAACATCTCCTCTCTCCCCATGCCCCACTGTGCATTCCCTGCTTGGAAGAGCAGTTTCTACGCTGCTTTATAGCTCTGCAGATGAGCTTAAAACAGTCCTGCCTCATTTTTCAGCATGGAAAAGGGTGTGGGCAGTTGCCCCCCAACCCCAAATCTTTCTTCTCATTATAGGGGGAGAAATTAGAGGATGGCTTCTCCCCAGGTCCTACCAGCTTCACTAAGAGACAAAGGACATGCCCCACACCAAAACTTGCAGCAAAGCTAGCCAGGACCTAGGAAAAGCCCAGACATTTTCCATCTACGAGCTGCTTCCATACCATCCATTGTCATCCCCTTGGAGATACAAGCTTTGTCTCCAGGACTTCCCAAGACACACCATGGACTCTTGCTGTGTCTTTTGAAGCACTCTGCAGCCAGATTCAAAACAAGAACAGAACATGTTTTGCTTCAAGATGGAGATCCTGGAGTGCTGGACATGACAAGTATGGGACCGAACCACAAAGTGACATTCAGCTTCAATGCACCGTGAGGATGTTTCTCAAAAGATGGGATCAGAGTATCTTTTGCAACTGAGTTGTCACCAAAAAAAAATAGGAGGAATCCTATTCAACAGCTACTCCTTTTAATTATTCAAATAAAAAAAACACTTTCCTACTCCCCTTACCAGAGAGATGATGGGCTGCCCTGCAGAATTAGAGTGGTGTAACATGTATGGACAAAAACACCTCTACCACTTGCAGCTGAAATCTGTATCCCAGTGCTCTGAAAGCAGTTTGTAGATCATCCATCTGCCATTCCTCCTGCAGCAGGATTCCTCAGTGTTTGACCTATAGCAAGCCCAGGCAGATAATAACCCTTTCTACAAGGGCATATGTACATAGCTTCAACATATGAAAGTCAGTGTATTTTCAAGCCAACATACCAAGCCAAAATAGAAAACACTTCTCATTTCAAAGCTAGATCATAAATGCTCTTCCATCACTACGAAGACCTTCTCATGGACCTCACTCCCTTCTCTGAGGAACTGAAGTATAGACCAGTAGCCTGACCGGACAGAAAAAATAAGTTTCAGAGCTGGGAGCACAGCTATGTCCCAGCCCAGTGCCTCATGCAGAGCTACGCTGCCTCCTCCAAGCAGTCCACTGCAACCATACTGAAGTAGCATATAAAAACCAAATCCTTCAGTAATCCTGCTTTTACAGCTGCTTTTTTCACTCTATGCTCCAGTCACCATTGGAAAGAGATTCCTGATTAAGACTCTTGGTGCATTTAACAATCCAACTAATAATTGTATGTCATTTCTCAGACTATTAGCATGTATTGGAGCAGTGGCAAGTGGGGCTCCTGCTGTCTGGGAAGAGGGACAGTTTGTGCCAAGGGGTAAGTGCATCACCTTGGGTCAGCTGGTCCCTCTGAATCCCAGAGCACATCTTCTAGGAAACAGGAATCCCTCCACTCTGCTCTCAGCAGGAACTGGAGCTTCCAGCTGCTTTTCAAAAGATGAAGAAAAAAGTATCAATGTGTTTCCAAGTGCTTTCTTCTCCCCTTCTATGTTTCTTCTTTTGTAGTTCTCCCAAATAACAGAAAGCTGCTTAAATGAGATGTGCACACACATAAAACAAGTTAATTAATTGTCTCAGCCTAAATTGGTGAAAGCAGCATGCCTTAAGCAACGACTGAGCAGTTCAACACCCTGCGCTGACAAACTTCCTCCTTCTAAGCGGTTCTTAATCCCTACACTAGTATTTAGCTCCCTGCTGAGGAGTCGCTTCCAAAACTCAAGCTCTTTGGGGATTTTGTTCCCAAGATAGAGGCATCCCAGATTCCCCGCTGACCTTAGAGAGCTGGAACACCTGCAGCGGACTGCAGAGCTGAGCAGGAATCAGCACAGCACTCTGACAGAGAAGGGATGAACGTCTGCTTAGACCAACACAGATACACAGGAGAGCATTGAAGAGATGAGCTCTCCAATCCCATTTAGACCAGTGATGGGCCGTTTTTTGAGGTACCAAAGTTTCTACTGATGCAGATTTAAAACTGAAAAATCTTTCCTGCTAAAGCCTGTTTTGATTCCCCTTCATCCAGCTGTCATCTTCTCTTGCAAGATGTATTTTTTTAATCTTACATGAAGAAGGAAGGCAAAGAGGGGAGGGCTGGGAAGCTGGAAAACATTTGAGAGCTACACGGTTGTTTATCCAGCATGCTCAGATTCCAGTTTGTGGTAATTGCCGTGCCTAAACAACTGATGTGCACACTGGAGTGGACTGATTACAGCTCTGAAGGCTCCTAAGTCAGTCACTGCCAGGGAGAGCATCACTTCTGCCCAGGACAGGCTCCACAGAGGTGACAAGTGCAACCAGAGAGGTCTGAGCTGCGCACAGATATCAAGGAGCCTCTGTGCACTCCAGCCACGCAGAAGATCTCCTGCAGGCTTCTCAGAGGTCTTCCTCCTGCTGAGCCTGGCCTGGGTGCTGGGCAGCAGGCACGGAGATTGGATTCAGGGAGCACAGGGAGGACTGGAGCTCAGCCAGTTCCTGCTCAGCCCATCAAGGGATGAGCTCCTTCCCCTCTCCATAAGACCTGGCTGACTCCTGGAGGTGCAAACCCAGCTGCTTCTCACCAGATGAGGAGGAAGCAAACCAGAGCTCTCCCCATTCCTCTCCCCTATGTACCCACCCCCACTTTCCCACCTTATCTCCAGGAAGAGCAGTGTGGGCAGCACACCCCTGCTCTTTGCCCAGCTGCAATACAATCTGTCTTTGCTAGGACACAGCCAGTTAAAGAACTGGGTCAAAGAGGGGACACACGGCAACATCAAAACCCCAAGCAATGTAACACAGCATTTTGGTGCTCTCTGACTGAAGCCAGCCATGTAAGCAGTTATGTACAGAAGGCTACTCCAGCACTCACACAAGTTTTATCTGGTTACGAGACATTTTTTCTCCTCCTCAAGAGGATTAAAAGCAACAAAGAGGGAGAACAAAGACAGAGGTGGGAGGACAGCAGCAGCATGAGGGAGATGAGAAAGCAAGGGCTCCTGCCTTTGATGTGTGCATGATCACATCCTTGCAATTACTGTATCGAGGGCTCTGCTACATCACTGGTAAATAAATCACCCAAGGAAATTAACTGTGAAGGGAGCTTGCACCACAAGTCACAGTGGGTAAAAATGTTAACAGAGAAGTCAAAACATTTCAAACCGGAAAAACTCCAAAATACCAGGAAAACAAAGTAGTGTATATTTCAAATCATTTCTCTAACAAATTCAAAGTTTGAGTGGGTGCCTGAACAGTGATGATAATAGAGACTCTAGATTCATCTACTGTACTTGGAGAACTGAAGCCATCAGTGTGTAGTCTATTGCAGACACAGAGGGGATAATGAACTCAAGAATTTGTCTTCTACAAGGAAGAGTCTGGTACTTGGTTTTCTCGAGATACCTGTCCTGATACAGCATTAAAAACTATACAATATACCAAATACTTCACCACAAAAAAAAAACCAAACCAACCCTACACATATGTTGGCTCTTTTTCTCCTCCCCTGCTATCATAATAAACTGGGTGATCCGACAGTCTGATCCAAGGTAAAATGCCATCCCAAGTACTTGTGTTCCCTGCTGTGGCTGATGCTCATTTCACAGATGAGTAAACAGATCCATATAAAGGTCAAGACATTGGCTCAAGACCACTGGGGCTAAGAGCAGCCAGGACTTGCACCTAACCTGCTCAGTCATAGTATCCAACAGAAAACATCCCAAAGTCCATCAAGAAAACCAAGGATAGGAAATGCTGCTGGCAGAGGGAGCACATGGAAGTGGATGGGATGGAGCAGAGGGTAAGGCACTGGTGACCCATGTGCATTTGGCCATTATCCTCCCTCTCCCTGTGGTCTTCTGCTCTCATTCAGTCTTTCCAGGCTCAGCTAAGTCTAATTTCCTCTTAGCTGCTTGCCCTAAGCACCACCTCATCCCTCTCCTCCATGCACTCCCAAGCCCAGAGATACAGCTCCAGAAATGCTAAATGCCTGCTTTGCAATTCAGAGCATCCTTAAACTCCTCCATCAGCTCAGTATTTGCCTGTAATCCCCTTTGGATCTAAAGTGTTTATATAGTATTACTTGCAAGAATTAACTCAAAGATGATTAATTTGGTTCTGTGGTTTTTGGCTTCATTTTGATTTCAAGGCAGCAGCAGAAAGCCTCATTTTCAGTATCTTATGGTCTTTGCCTTGAATGAAAGAGCTTATGAATTTGACAAACAGATTTACATCTCTGACAAGGACTCAGCTTTTTATATATGTATATACAAACACACACATACATGCACACACAAACTAGTTCCCCTTTTTTTCTACCTTCTCTTTTGTTGAAACCCACCTAGCAATGGTGGGAGCACACATTCTAGAATCACATTCATAATAGCTGTAACAGGTGTATTTTAGATCTAAGTCCAGCCCATTCCACATGAAACTATTGAAAGCCCAGAGCTGGAGTAGGAAAGTAAATTAAAATGACAACAGCAGCAAAAATGAGGGCACCCACCAACATCAGCAAGCAGAACAGGTGCCATCGCCCTGCAGCCTGCACATCCCAGGGCAGGGGATGCAAAGGGAGACCTTTGGCAAAGCATCAATGCAGGACAGTGCAGCAGTGTCAAGGTTAACTTTTGAAAAGGCTCATTACTGGGAAGAGCCAGCATCCTATGGCCAACACAGTGCTGCTCCTATTCATGATAACAGAGCTGCCACAAAGGGCTGATACACTGGCAATTAAAATTCACGTTTCGAGGCACAAAGTGGTACTACGAGACTGGGCCATCAAAAGATGTTATCCCATGAACAGGGTCAGCAGGTATCTCTTCTAAGCTGAGTTACTGACACCAGCAACCATCTAACCTGGCACTGCAGCTGTTCCCCTGGTTCCCAGTTCTCCACATCACTTAAAGAATAACCAGCTACATCCTCAGCTGGTATAAATCATTAGGACAGCCTTAAGTTATTGGAGCTTCTCATTTACATCATCTGATGCTCTAACCGATACTACCAAACTTATAGGCTACTCTAGATCCACATAGACAAACAGCCCACACAATGTTCTGCTGCAGAGTGTAGGGACCAGGCTTAGCCCAGGCTGCTGCATAAACTGCATCCATCTACTTCAGCTGCAAAAGCAACTGCTTTAATCCAAGCAGTGTTATCTCCTCAGCATTTTATGAATTAAGCAAGCATCAGTGAACAATATCAATTGTCACTATTAAATAAAAGTGACAAATTTTAGCGAAAGCCAACTACAGCTACTGTAGAAGGTTTTCCTCAGTCTTTGCAGGGAAAATGCTTCAGTCTCTCAAAACCTTGGATTTCTTCCATTTCTATCCCAAACACAACAAAGCAGGAAAGCAGGAACAACACTAACTGGAGACTGTTCCAGTTTTGCCTGGTAACTTTGACGTTCCTGTGCTCTCAAGCAGTTAACTTACTTTCCCCAAGTTTTAATCAAACACCATTTAATCGAGTTTAAATATCAAAAGGGATATTTACTGGCTGGGGCTGTTCACAACATACAATAGAAACAGGTCCTCCTCGTTTGAATTTTGTTCATTGAACTTCTAATCATTCAAGCTATGCTTTTCAGTCTTCAGCAGTATCAATGAAATCAAAAGTGCTCCAATTTTGAAAGCAGGCTTCAGCTTCTTGCAGGTTGAAGGACCTATCACTGCATCTACTGCAGCCCCAACCTTTACCACTCCCCCACTATGCTTTCACATGAAACCTAACACTTAAACAAAATCTAAAAGACCTCAAGCTGCCTCTCAGCAAGAGCCACCAGCTAACACCATGTCTTCCCTGCAAGAACAGTGTTTAAAATTGCTGTACCTTGGAGCACCTTTGATTTCTCAGATGGATGCTGCACCAGAGTAGTGAGTCTTCCCACCTACATGACCTCATATAATGGAGCACTCCTAAAAAACTGATTTCTCCTCAGAACAGAGTCAAGAAAACCTTCCCTGACAGAAGCCTTATTGCTTTCAAAGTCAACACCAGTTACATTTCACAACGATAAGGAAACATGATTTAATCCTAGTAATAGATCACAGATTGCGTTACAAACATCAGTGAATTCTTAGACTGAACTCCAACCAAATCAACACCCTTTTATGAGCCTAAAAGGGTAAAATATACCTGACACGAGCACAGCAAGGGCATTTTAAGATTACTGCTATCCCACTAGAAGCATTGGTAACACTGATGGTATCGCAGCACACCTTTATTTTTGTACAATTGCCAGCTAGGGCTTGAGGACCAGCACAACAGACAAAGCAGCCCAGCTGCAAAACACATTAAGAGCTCCAAGACCCTGGGAATGGCCTTGATCAGTCTTCCCCAAAGGGACTACTTTTGCTGAAAAAAAAGGGATTCATTATTTATAGCAGAAAATAAGGTGGCTCACTGCAGCTGAGGAAGCCACTTTCAATTTAGGAGATGCCTTGATATGATGCATTATGTGATATCAACACGCACACAGGCTTCTGTTGCTGGAGTAAGAAGTTTTCCCTGTTTTGAATAAGGAACAAAGGCCTCTCTGGTAATTTCAACAGAATCAGGATCCAAACTCTAAAACTTAAATAAGCTTGATGGGTGACAGTCATGTTTGCTTCTCTCCACCTGAAGCCCTCAAAGCTCTGCAGGCCACACTCCTGCATCTGGCCGCTTTCCGGTCAATGAACGGGATTTGATTTTCAACCATTAATTCTTCCCACTTGGACGGCTAATGTCCTCAGAGTTGCACTCCCACACCATTTACAGTCAAGAGGCATGACTTCAGGGCACACACTGTGACAAGTGACTGGTTTGGTGTAGCACTTTGTTTAGAAAACCAGGCACCTCTGAACGTCTCTAGGACTTGACATGAAAGTTCAAGCTACTTATTTTCCACTAAACTTAGTAGGCAAAAAGCCATGGCACTTTGCCTAGGCTAGTTGCATCCCTCCTTGTCATTAACAGTCAGGGAGAGTTTTAACACGTTCTGGAGAATTCAGAACTTTCCACCAACTGAGTGTCCCACTCAAGGAACACAGCTTTGCTTAAGCACACCAGCTCTCCCAAAGACTGCTTGCTGCCATAGAAGTTCGCTTTTATGCCATTCCCTCCTTCAGATAAACCTGGGAATCCAAGACCAAACACACTTATTATTTGAAGGCATTAGATAGTCTGAGTCACTTAGAAAAATTAGATATAAAATGACTACATGTGGGTTTGTTTCTGGAATGGACAGGACAGCCTCAGGGGATTATCTCTACTCTCATGCAAAAAAAAAAAAAGTACTGTTTTCTAGGAAAAGGAACTTAAAAAATATTTAGGGTTGTACTCTTACAGAATTATCGTTAAAAAGAAATAGTTCAAACAATGTCAAAAAATCCAGACATGTTCAAATGAGTCTAAGAAAAGAAGTCAGAAATGTAAAGTTCTGATCACCTTGAACACAAGTCCACTAACAGCAACAAGGCTATTCATGATGCCCTGTGCTGATTTCAGGGTGAACCACCATCTGAGATCCTCACTCTGTAACACAAACCCCACTGCAGAGCTCTGGCTATGTATACCAGCCGCACACGCCCACAGCAGTTGATTTTGTAAGGATTTGTACCACCAGTTCAAATCTAGTCCCTCTTTTTCTGCCTATTTCTTGGGTCCTGCTATGAAGCTGGGAAGCTGAGTCTGTTCAGACATTGCCAGCTCAGACTCTTGGCTGGGTACCAAGAGCAACCAACTGTTTCCCATGGATGCCTGACCTGATGTTGCTACCCTTCGAACAACACAGGTCAATAAAGTCTATGCAAAGATCCTAAATAAGGGTACAGCAAAAGAGAACGTGAAAGCAGAAATTCAAATGTAGCTTTAATGTGTTTGACTGTATGACACAATTAGGCTAATGCAACAAATGTGCATTGCAATATTATGCTCCATGAGCACAGTCTTTTGTAAGGTGATGCTCTGAGCTCTCATCTCCATTTTCTGTGCTGAGTGGCTGCACAGAAACCAAACCAGACACTCTGCACTGGCACAAGATAACTGCAGTCAGGCTCTATGCCTGCTGACAAACATTTTAAAAACATTTGCCCCAGTAAGAAATGTGGTAGATTAATCCAAAAGAGTTTTTATTCTACTCCTCTACCAGAGGAAGGGAATAAAGAGAAGAGCTCACTCCCTATATTGCTTTTCTTCATTACTGTCAGCAATCCTGTGGTGAAAGAAAGTCCTTTTTTAAAAAAAAGAAAAATCCAAATGTCTATTTTGTGACGTTCTCATCCATCATATAGCATTAGAGATACTCAAGGGACTCCGCTTTGGCTTTACTCTGGTTTAACATGGAGATTCAGCTCCTGCTCCCCTGCTTTATTTTACATTCTTGGGTGGCATTAAGCTTTGAGGTTCAGTAGCTCCAAGGGGTGCTTCTATCTAAAACCACCTTTACTGTAGGAAATTGTTACATGACACTTTTTTTCTTCCCTCTTTTGAGGAAAAAAGCATCAGATGCTTTGCTGACTTCTGAGAGATGCAGATGCAATGAGCAAAAAGTACAAATCCTGCTGTTTTCTCAAGGTTTGACCCAGAAAAAGGCACCCTCTAAAGTTTAGAAATACAGAACAAACTGGAGAAGGGAAAAAAAAAAAGAATTAAAACAAAATATTAGAAATCCACAGCTACCGGGAAAGGAGCAAAGGAAAAAGGACAGGCATGATGTGATAGCGAGCAAAAAAGATGGGAAATTCTTCTTCACTTTAGCTTACATAGGTAATATTAGAATACACACACACATAATTACACACAATATTTTCCTCTGGGAACCCCAAATTTATGCCTGGTCTGTACAGGAGTACAGGACAGCTGTGAGAGAGAACAGGCCTCTAATTAGGTCTCTGTTGTGCCATCAACAAATACAGCATTTATGAACATACATCCCCAGAGATGCGAATCCCACACATACACAGTGCAAAGCTCATACATCTCCTGGTCGCAACCTTACCTTCTTATGCATTTCATTTGGGGTTTGATTATTAGATGCCCAGAAGCACCTTTTAAGTAGACAGAAGAAACCATGGCAGAGCAAATCCGAGCACTGCTCTTTGGCAGGTCCAATAAACCAAGAACAAAGAGCCTGTGGCAGCACACGATCACTGTGCACAGTGTGGACCTGTTATCATTGCTGAAGACACAATAGGTATTGTAATGCCTTTTTAAAAAGGGATGTTGAAGGGACAGTCTGGGCAAACCAGCCAGGGCTCCTCCAAAAGGCTCTTGGGGATGCAAGGCTGCTCTCCAAAGGGCAAAATGAACGCCTACCTCTTTGAAAATCCGGAGAAGAAAGTACAACTGTTACAAGGAACTGGGGATGAAGTACAGCAGCAAGGGAATGCCACAAACCACCCAGAGCAGGATGAGATGCCAGCTGTCCCCAGGAGCTTGCATGGGAGCAGGAGAGGTCAACACTGTCAGCCTGTCAAGCTGCAAATCCCTCTGGACCAGGAGCTTATCTCCCAAACCAGAAAAAAAGGGGCTGTCTTGAAATGTTATATCCCCAGTGCAGACAGCCATAGACATCCAGAAGACAGGGTGTATGAACTAGAATTACACTTCTACAGCTGCAGCATGCTTCTTATTCCTGCCACAGCAACCCATTTTACCTGCCACCGTGAAGGACCCCAATTATCAACAAATCAGAGCAGCAATGAGCTTTCTGTCACAACAAACACATCTAGCCCTTCAATAAAAACCCCAGCTCCAAGATTTTTCTGCTCCTTACATTCTCTGCCTTATCCTAAATGAAGGAAAGGGGCTATTGAAGTTTTTTTCAGATATGTCATACAACCCCAGAGTCCCCCCTTCCTCTCTCAAAACCCTCCCTGCCCCAACATGTGCCCAGATATTATTCCTGGGTCAAGGAGATCTCCAGGGAGCGCTGACCTGCTTCTCTTCTCTTCATATCCACTGACATGGGGAGAACACATGCCACAAACATCCTCATTAAAAAACCACTTTTGGGAAAATCAGTGACCCCACTGCTCTTCCCTGCCAGCAGCCCAGGAAACACAAGTGGGACATTGCTCTTGATCCTGCCCTTGGCAGAGACCTTGCTGAGGTTATATCGTACCTACCTGCATTGAGTTCCTGTTGCACGGCTATAAGCTTCCACATGATGTAAATGCACAGCTAGATATGACAATAAGCTAATTTTGTGTATGTTTGTGCTCTTCCCCTGACAATGGCAGTGCAGCAGTAATTCAAACACTGATTTGGTGTTCTTTTTCTAAGTGCCTGCACTGATTTTTAAATAAGGCAGGCTTAGCCTGAAACCAGCCCTACAGAAGGTGGGTTTTCCTTTGTCTCAACAACATAGGAAGCAAAACAGCTATGAGAAGACCCAGAGACTATATCATTACGGGAAAGATGAACCTAAGAATACCTTGTGACAGTTTCCAAACCAGAGAGCCTAAAACAAGGAGGGAAAAGGTAATATGAGAGTGAAGATTGTAAGCAACAAGGAAAACAAATGGGAAGATTTCAAATGAGTGGATCACTGCAGGAAAGTAGAGCCACCAAAGAAGCTGTGTCCCCACAGCTATACTTGCCTTGGCCAGCAGCAAACCTACACCAGGATAATGTGATCATAACTCACAGAAGCATCAGCAAGCAGCAGTTTTCCTGCTCACTGCAATACCTCCTTGTATAATTTAGCAAAGAGACATTGGTCTATCATATTTCTCCTCCCTCAAAGCAGCAGCATCACTTTTTCTAGTGTTCTTTTGGAGCTGGCTTAGATTTTCTTTGAGAACTATGGATTCAGTAACATTTTTATTAAAGTAGCAGCCCAGGTTCATTGGTTCAGAGCAACCCTGAAGCCAGATAGCTCCTAACAGTTCCAATATTCACTGAGCAGCCCACATGAGAGCACCTTGGCATACATCGCTGCAAAACAGCATCAACATGCCTGGAAAGCCTTGAGAATTCATACTCCATTTAACACTACCAGGCATTTAATGAACAGCTTTTAGAAACACAGGGACATTGGAAGAGTCTCCTTACACAAAAGGCTGTGCAACTACCACAACTGCCTGCAAAAGTGTTATGGGAACTCCTGAGGAGCAGCCGTGCAGTTATTCCTGAACACAGGCATGCTCCAGCACACACCAGTGTGCAGTCCCTGTGGAGCAGCTGTGCTGAGCATCCTCACCTTGGACATCCCAGCTGTAGGTGTTCACCTGTTAAAAACTATCTTTAAGCTGAGGTAGTGAAAGATTGTCAGAAAGTCTAGGGCTTAATCCCAGCTCAGAGTCTATATTTATACATCCCCCTTTGCAAGGAGGGTGGCAAAACCACTAGGTCTGTTATCCAGACCTGGTATTGACTGCAACTACAGAGTAGTATTGGGCAAGTACCTGCATACTGATTCAACATCCACATGGGAACTCCTCTTCTGTCTCCTCTGCTATTTGCATTCATTTCATGCAGCACCAATTCACACGAACCTCCTGCTTTACTGCACTCAGATCTGGGGAGCTGCACCCATCTCACGTAACTGTTCTCTCCCTGCAGCCACGTACCAGACTTCTCCAGTAGTACTGGGATCTCTGAGCAAAAGCAAGCCATGGCTTGCCTGCCAGTTATTACAGCAGTTACCTCCAAGGCCACTGAGCAAGAGGTCACGTGCCATATCTCCTGGTAACACCTCTCCTCCAGGACTTGCCATCTTCCCTTTTAATTCTAAGCAAGCAGGAGAGCAGTGCAGAAAGGGCAAGCCCAAATACAGCACCCTGCCTAAGGTAATGGCTATATGACGAATACAGGTTTATGTGCAGAGACTGTCAAAACAAGGAACTGAAGTAGTAATTTACACTGCTGAGCTGTGCATGCATTTTAAGAACACACAACCAGCTTTACATTAGCAATTTTTCTTAACTGAATTTTTATAGGATACATCTTGAGAGGTTCTTCCTTTCTGGCCAGCTGTTTTAAACCGGACCCTCCCTGCTCAAAATGCTTAACCCCAAATAACTTGCACAGAAAAAAACAGGAAGGGCCCAAAGGCTATTTCTAGAGGTGGTGCCTCAAACCATTTTGCAGACAGGCAGCTCTTTTCTGAACTGAAATCTCCAACAAGCACCTCTGTACTCATGCAGAATTGCTCCCCTTACCTCCTCCTCCACATGCACCATTGCCATCCTACTTGTGTACACAAATACAAATCAAATTGGAAAGATAAGAATGCCCTGGCAGGGATATTGCCTAGTTTGGTGTTTCAATATTTCAGTGAGCCTTCTAAGATGTTGTTTGCTAAGCAATGACAGAGTATTTAAATGATGCTGATTAAAACCATTCAATCAAGACATCATGCCTTTAGAAATACTGGCTATGTTTTATCCATGCTACAGCTTCCTCTCCCCACCCCCAATTCAGCAATTCGGACTGAATTCCTCCAGCAAGCCAAGCACACAAATAATTAAATTCTTGCACCTCCAAAACAAAGACATTTGGTCTTTTCCAGAGCAAGGTTTAAGTACAGAATCATAGAATGGTTTGGGTTCAAAGGGATCATAGAATCATAGAATGGCCTAGGTTGGAAGGGACCTTAGAGATAATTTAATCCAACCTCCCTGTCATGGGCAGGGACGCCTCTCAACTGGGTCAGGCTACTCAAGGCTCTGTCCAACCTGGCCTTGAACACCTCCAGGGAAGGGGCAGCCACAACATCTCTGGGCAATTTATTCCAAAGTCTTGCCACCCTCGTACTGAAGAATTTCTTCCTAAAATCTAATCTAAATCTATTCTCCTTCAATTTATACCCATTACCCCTTGTCCTATCAGTGGACGCTCTTGTAAAAAGTCCCTCCCCAGCCTTCCTGTAGGTTCCCTTCAGGTATTGGAAGGCAGCTATTAGGTCCCCCTGAAGTCTTCTCTTTTCAAGACTGAACAACCCCAGCTCCCGCAGCCTGTCCTCGTAGTATCTCAAAGATCATCTAGTTCCAACCCCCTGCCATGGGCAGGGACACCTCCCACTAGACCAGGCTGCTCAAGGTCCCATCCAACCTGGGCTTGAACACCTCCAGAGATGTAAGCATCCTCCATGGATAGAGCATCCACAGCCCCACTGGGCAACCTGTTCCAGTGTCTCACCACCCTCAGGGTAAAGAATTTCCTTCTAATTCCCAACCTAAATCTCCCCTCTTCCAGTTTAAAGCCATTACTCCTCATCCTATCACTACAGGCCTTTGTGAAAGGTCCCTTCCCAGCCTTCCTGTAGGCCCCTTTCAGATACTGGAAGGCCACAATAAGGTTTGCCCTGAGCCTTCTCTTCTCCAGGCTGAACAAGCCCAATTCTCTCACAGCCTGTCTTCATAGAAGCAGTGTTCCAGCTCTCTAATCATCTTTGTAGCCCTCCTCTGGACCCTCTCCAACAGGTCCATGCCCTTTCTTGTGCTGGGGCTCCAGAGCTGGGTGCAGTACTTCAGGTGAGGTCTCACAAGAGCTGAGTAGAGGGGCAGAATCACCTCCCTCAACCTGCTAGCCACACTTCTTTTGATGCAGCCCAGAACATGGTTGGCTTTCTTGGCTGCACTGGCACATTGCTGGCTCATGTTGAGTTTATCATCAACCAGCACCCCAAATCTTTCTCCTCAGGGCTGCTTTCTATCCACTCCTTGCCCAAGCTGTATTTGTGCCTGGGATTGCCCCAACCTAGATGCAGGACTTCGCACTTGGACTTGTTGAACTTCATAAGGTTGGCATAGGTCCTACCTCTCAAGCCTGTCAAGGTCCTTCTGGATGGCATCCCTTCCCTCCAGTGTGTTGACCACACTACACAGTGTCATCCGCAGACTTGCTGAGGGTAAGTAAACTGGAGTTTTACCAGGACTCTAAGCCATTTGGATACTTCTAGACATGAACCAGTTTCTACATGAATCAAGAAAGAAAACTGCTTGGGAAAAACCATCCCAAGACACAAAGGACTTTTAAAAGATCAGCTCCTGAAGGAGCTAGTACCCGCTGCTGTTGGAGATGAGGTGTTAAACTGAATTCATTCAGACCATTTCTACAGGCTTCACTTCAGACTTCAAATTCAGTATAAAGTTTTCATCACCTTCACAGTGGCCAAGATGAAAGGGCAATTAACGTAAGCAGCACATGGATTTCACAGTGCACCAATATAGCAGCAGAAAGCTCACTAAAATGTAGGCATTATAAACTTGTTAAGCCTTCCAGGCAATTGTACGGAGTTAAAGGTACTTGTTGCCTCTCATTCAATTAACCCCTGGTGGTTTTATTGTCTGGGAAGAGGAGTACCTTGATTTGGGAGTGATTTCCTAGGAAGCAAAGTGTCTCTCACTAGTTCTTTCCCACAGGTAAAGCCATCCAGATCCATTCTTGGGGCATGGACGACACAGAGAGATACTCACTTTGGGGCCCCAACCCTCCCTGTCTTTGCTCATCCAAACGTGCCCTCAAACCACCCCATGCTTCTTGTTTTATGTGAGCTATCAGATGATATGCTTTAAAGTGCATACTGAGTCCCATGGTGGCATTCTGCCTGCCCCTCCTGACAGTCTCTGCACCAAGCCCTCAGCACCATGCAAGACAAGCTTAACACAGCTACTGCCACCGCTCTAGGTTTGATACAGCTGTGCACACAAGTATCCACCAAACTGGTTCTGACTTGGGTCAATTCCAAGAGTTTAACTTGGCAGATAAAATATTCATGGAGTAAATGACCTGGGACACATGGCAACTGTAACACACACATCAGGCCTGCACCAGAGCCTCTGGCCAGCTTTGAGGTGTCTCATGCAGACAGAAGAGCAAAACAGAAGCAGTGCAAAGAGCTTTTGGAAGTGTTTTGACAACAACAGTTGAGAGCCACCACACTTGTGTGTTACCTTTAACAAATTTCTGAGTCAGCTCCCTCCCTCACAGCAAGCATTATGGCTTCTTTTCCTTAAATCCAGTATTCACCATAGGCTAGGGAGCTAGTTTATGGCAATGCATTAGGCTATTCTAACCCAGGCAACAATTCATGCTCTAACTTTCCAAAATTAATTCTTTGCCAAAACACTACCCCACCCTTGCAAAAAAGTTAATTAAGGATTCTTTTACCTGCTCTCAGAAGATCACAGGGCAGATGCTGTCAGACAGGTTTTGCTTTCTGTTATTACCAATTTCAGCAGCAATTCATCTCTCCTAATCCAATTATGAATATCGGCTACTCACACAGACACATATTAAAATGAAATAAAGAGGGTTATTGTAACCACCCAGGCAGCAGCACTGGTTGGGATGGAGCCTGCAGAGAGGACAAGACACTATTGAGTATGTGGGGATGACTTGCTCTTCCTAAAATCTGAAGGACATGCTGTTCTTCTGAAGCCCCCCTGGCCCTCCAAATATTTGCTTGGTTTGCTTTATATGCACGGTTTCCTATCGGAATGGGGAGCATGCAGAGCACATTCCTCTGCTAAGTGTCTTCTTCAAAATCTGGGTAAATACCAGCACATTCCTGCCCAGCTCACACAAACGGTTTGGATTCTAAACTGCAGGAGCAGAGTTTGAAAGAACAGCTGATTATCACCTTGCTGCCCGGTTTTTACTAAAACCAGGGACACCACTGAACTGATTTTGTCCTCTGCTAATCAATATCCTTGAACTCTCAGAATGGATACATTTATCCCAGTAAACAGTTACTCTAAACTGTATTATTTAGACAAAAAGGGTAGCTGTAACCATGCCAGAAGGTTCTAGCAGGTAAAAATTGTCCTGCACGTAAAGAACTATGCTTTATGATAACAAAGCCATTGCTAATGATATATTACTGTCATATTAGTACTGAAAGTTTACTGGACAATTGAAAACATATGGAACACATTTCAAGGTAAATTTGAATTTAATTTTTTTTCCTGCTTTGTCCCACCCTCTGCTTGGATGTGAGTGTCACAGCTGCAGAGAAGTTGCTTGCTGGAAATAATTGCACACAAAGTGACAAATACAAAAAAACTTTCAAAACCTTTTGCACTCCAGAAAGGCACGAAGCACCATTAATAAACACCTCTGAATCTGTCCTCCCACCAGAGTAAGATTCTATGCCTTAACCAATACCTTGTTAGACACAATCTGAGACCATCAGGATGTAGCACAAAAAACCAAAATGCCATTTCAAGCAAAAAACCAGTCACAATAAACCAGAAGAAGACTGAAACAGTTACACATGGACAGACACAGTTACAAGTACAAATATATTTCTTGCAGCCCATGCCAGTTACTAAGGATCAAGATGCTGATGTTGAAGAGCTGTGTAAAGTCACAAAAAAGGTCCACCCCCGTGGATCCCATCAGCATATCTGGTTCAAGCTTAATCTGCTTTAAAGCCACAGCTCTCCCTTGAACACTCCTTTGCTAGTTTTTCAAATCAACTTTCTTGGACCTGGCAGGGATTTTTATCTGAAGAATTGCTTAACACAGAGCAAGCCCAAATGAGGTTTGTACCTGCTTTCTCAGCTTTGTGCCATCACTCCTCCTCACACTACACTGAGTAGTTCTTCTGCCTTCAGGTTCACATCCATCAAACATTTGTCATGGTGTCTCTTTGCACTGCCCTGCACAAACTCCCTCTTGCTTTAATGTTTCTTTACAGACCTGGCCTGTGCTGTGAAGAGCCACATCCCTCACCTTCTTTATTCTTCCACACAGAATTAACCTCTAAATGTAAAGTCACAAGCCTCGGGACCTCTCAAGCTCTGCAAATGAAGGTATGGGTTGCAAACATGCAGGATTTCTCAGGATAAAAGTTAAGATGACCTAACTTCAAATGAACCTCCCCTCTGACTTCTAGGGGGTAGGCAATGCTAAACCTACATGATAACCAGCATCAGGACTGGCCCTGGGACCTCCAGAGCTCACGGTGGGTATGGCATGAGTTGCATGGGCCAGCTAAGGCCGGTGCAAGAGCCAGGGATATCAGGGACTGAACATGATGTGCAGCCTTAAAATAAAAGTCTCTCCAGCCTGAGGTGATGGGCACCATTGCTGAAAGCTACTATTACACCCATCTTAGCCCCAGAGGAAGCAAGCAGGCTACACACAAGTGCTATGATTCATCTACTACAGACTTTCTAGTCAGGCACCACCTCCTCCTCCTAAACCTTTTATTCTTTTCCAGAAGCATGAGATATCAGCTGCTTCGGGCAGAACAGTACCTAGAGCATTATCAGATATCTTTTCCTGTACAACAGGAGTTTTCACTCCCACTTGCCCCAGGAGGCAGAGCCACCCTGAGCCCCCTCCCCAAACAGGGGAGTGTCTCTGGGGTTTGATGGCTCTGGGGTACAGGATTGGGAAGTGCTGGGAAGAACAGCTGGAGATAACATCAGGCAAAGATCCCCCTCTTCTCCACCCAGCATTCATACACACACACACTCCCTCAGCACATCCCTGACATCCCCAGAGGCTCAACACTACCATCATGCTGTACCTAGGATATTATTTTCACTCAGAAAAGTTTTGCAGAGGAAGAAAACAGGCAAAAATAATAAATTGCCAGAGAAATCCATTTTAACCACAGTATGATCTTAGTGTCCTTAAAGCATCACTGACAGCCCTTTAGGACAAAATACAGTACACAAACATGGTGAATTTTGTAACTGCATGCCATGTTGTCCTGTACGAAGCTCAGCAGAAATAAAAATCCCATTTTGCGCCTATTCTCTCCAGTTTGTTCTGTAAAACAGTCTACTTCACTACTTGCTTTAGTAGGATGAACAGGGCACTGCAGAAACATCTCAGCACCACAGCCAATGATGCCACCAGCAGACACAGCATTAGGTCCACCAGTATGTTCTCCTAAATGGAAATGACTGGAGTTTATACCTGTGGCTTCATCTTCTCCTCAATTTCAAGGAAGCAAATAAGACTCCTCCTGTGAGAAAGGGACCAGGGATCTTCATTTTTGCAAATGGCTTCACCTGCCATTTCCTTGTTACATCTGGCAGCTAGGTACAGCACTGCTTTGTAGCCTGAAGCTACAAACCCACATGGATAAAGGGAAGCTCACACCCAAAATCCAGGGGTGTGAGGGCCATGTCCCCTGGCACTGCAGTTGGAAGCATGTGGAGGACTACACAGCTAGGTCAGACCATAGCATCAGACCTTCTTCCTTCTCCAGCAACCTAGTACCTCCCTGCTTGAGCATTGAAGGCACTTAACAGCTCCACCACTGAGTAAAGTATGCCCACTGTTGTTTAAGATTAGCTGTTACAACACAGGCCAACACCTCAGAGTCAGTCAGGGACTCTGAGTAGTTTGCAGTGATTTAGAAGGCTGGATTGCAACTCTAAGTTACTGGCACATTACAGAAAGGAAATTAAAACAAATGCCATTTCTGGCACCTCAAAGTAGAGGCTTGAGCCAGCAACTACTGCTCCTTCATAAGGCACATCTCTAAAAGACCCCTCACATAGGAGTTGCACCGTTAAACCCAGGAGATGAGCCCCATGCTGCAGCCTCCCGCCCTGCTCCCTGTCCCAGCCAGCCGGCATCTCTCCCCAGTGCTCAGGTCTCAGCTGAGCAAACAGACCACATCTCCCCGGCCTATTTTCATACTTTTGCACAAGGGAAAGGAACTGCACAACAGCTTTCTTTACTGAGACAAAGAAACAGCCCCTGAAGCAGTAAATACATTCCACCTTCAGCAGGCCTGCACACTCTCAGCACAGCAACGGCCTGGGAGTAGAAATCTCCGATTAAGTTCCACTTACCTGGACTCACTGGCTGAAGCTTTAAGGATAAACTGGCAGGCAGCTCATCCCCTGCCGCGTTTCCACACTTGCTGCTCCCCACTGCGCTCCTTCAACACCGCTCGCCTTTGTTTCTCCTCTGGCTGCTCTTTCCAGCTCAGTCCCACCCATGGCTAGCTGTTCTCACTTCACTTTTTTTTTCCCTCCCACATTTTATTTTAGGAGGACAGGACTACAGAACACCACTAGGATGTAAAAACAAAGCCAAGCAAGTACAACTTTGCAGAGGAAGTGCCAGACACGCAGTCTGCCACACAGCACAGCCCGCCACCCTGTACTTCAACAGCAGAGCTGGAGACAACAACTGTTAAAGCAAACTGGGAGGCTTATTCCTGGTGCTGCTAAAATCCCACGCAGCTCTGGTTGAGTTGAGAGCAAAGATGACACACACAAATGTATTTGGATAAACATACCGTATCTGAGCTGCTGTACAGCCCAGGATCCACGCAAGAAATCGAGGGGAGTTTGAGGTAGGGGAAAGGATGGCTCTCAGGGAGGTGCAGCTTGCCCCAGCAAGTATATGACATTGGGACAGGGTGTAACTTCTGAAAAATTAGATGTTCATGTATTGCTAACAACCATTAAGCAACAAAGCTAGTCATACTTGGTTAAAAAAACAACCAACAACATATTAAGGCTAAGAATGAGGAGGCTGAAAATCACTAACACCAGCTCCCCCGTGCTCAAAGTGGAAGGCACCAAGTTAGCAGCCAAGTTAACTCAAGGTAGCAAGACACCTTCAATATATTCCCAAATAAGGGTAAAGACAGAGCTTACTTTAGCCTAGCTGAAGAGATTTTACTAAGAGATTTGTTCAAATACCTTTGTTATGGTATTTGTCTAATGATAAATTGAGATCTGATACACTAGACCATCACAGCAGGACTTTTTCTATTTTTCCCTCCCAGGTTTCTTCTTCCTCCAGTTTGATTTTTCACACACAGATCTAGACTATACACACACATCAGAGACCCTTCCTATCCCTTCAAAACCTACCACATACCCACATGGCTTTGACCCACATCCCCCTTTGACTAGGGGTGGACAATCAAAAAACTCCCATCCCTAAAGATCATTAAAACCAGTTGTGTAGCACATCATGGCTAATCTTCCTGCAAAGTCTGTAGTACTGAAGCAGCAGCCACTAGTATTCTCAATGAGCAAGGTTTGCAAGGGAGAAGTAGGATCTTATATCACACCATTAACCCCCAGTATGGACATACATGGCCCCCCCTTCCCTCCCCACACCTGCTGTCAGGCAGATTATAATCAATTCATCTAAGTGACAAATTTAGGAAGCCTTGACACTAAGTGTGTTTATCAGGTTCATGCTATTCCCTACAAAAACAGCTGTGTAAGTTGGCTGGTCTCCTGGATGTCTCAAGCTAACAAGGACACACTTACTTACTAGATTTCAACTTTAATTCACCTTCTGTTTGTGGAAACCTGTCAGTAGATGACTCCTCTCTGTTGTTTCCAGCAGATACTCACAAGTAAATCACCCTAAGGGCTGGATCTAAGTGCAATGAAGGCTAAAACATGAGAAGGGAGTGATGCTGTTGCCAAGAGAGGCAGGCTCACATGGTCAGCATTAGGAAACACTGAGATAAGCACATAACCACCTACTCTGTGCCAGATAATGCATCAGCCTCAGGGCTGCCAAATAGACACCTCCTGGAGCTTCCTATTTCTGCATCCCTTCTAAGCGAAATCAGGTGGGGCTGGAGAAGCAGTTAGGAAAGGCTGCTTCTCCAAACTTTCTCCTCTGCACAAGCACACAGACTATTAAATCAGACAGAGATGCAACTGATTGAGACAACAGCAAAGTTAGAAGAACTTCAGTTACTGAGATTAAAAAAAATAATTTTAGAAGATAGAAGGACAAACCAAGTCCAGGCATTCTAATCCGTTAGCTACATGATACATATTTATCTCTCCATCCCACTAGCAAGGCTGCTGACAATAAATGCCAGTTGTATTTTAGTTGCTAAAGCATTAGATTGTCAACTCTCTGCTAAGCTTTTTTGACACTGGAGGAGGAACAAGTGAATTGAACCACTTAGTCTATTTTATTGTAAATTTCAGTAATATGGTACAGATTAGAAAGACTCCTACTGCAGCATATCCTTTTGCATTCCCACGCTTCACCTTCCTGCTCCATATGCAGCTATCATATGTGGTGCAGTCATTTTACCAAAAGAATATTAAAATTTTGGTCATTTAAAATTTGCTTTTAGCCAGGCCCTGCTCTCAGGCAGCAGTCTTGCAAACAAAGACATTTCCTTTGTATTATGCACAAGAGGGAACTCTGTGTCAAATATGCTTAAATGGCTGGATCTGCAATCCAGAGGGGTTTGTAGTTTCTTTTCTAAACTAAGAACAGAAGTCTAAACTAAAATAGACTAAGGAAAAAAAGGTCAGAGGAAGGAAAGGAGAAAAATCTGTGAATTATTAGACAATTGCAGGTATCTCTGTGCACTGGGAACTGTTTGGAGCTCCAGACACACATTTTTCCATCATTACCACCTCGGGGACAAACAGCACAACAGACCATGTCAAGGGTTAATCTTATGCACACATTCCCCCTTTTTTTATTTTTCTAAATCTTCTGAGATTTAAGACATTTTACCTTTTAAGAACTGCTTTCTTTACCAGCTTGATTCAGTCCCAGCTCTCTTGCACAAATAGCTACTAAAACTTGTGTACATCTGCTTTCCATAACATCCAAGCAGGACTGTTAAGACAGATGCAGTAACCGCGTTGATGTAACCTATGCATTTAGCACTGCAATGCCTCAAGAGATATTATGTCACACAAAATACATCGATAAACTATGATCTTAGCCCAAGGCTAGATTATGGATGGCAGCCACCTTTTGTGCGGTGCCCAGCCCAGGACAATGACTCTGCCTAGCTGCTCTCCTTCTCCTTCCTCCTGGTTTTCTAGACTCCTGCCCCTCTTATCAACCTGGGATTTCTCTAAAGCAACCCTGCATCTTTCTACTACCCCCATCACCCTCCACCTCTCCCTTCCATGAGCCTTAAACCAAAGAAGCGAGCACATCAAGCATCACCATATGAAACTACGCCGCAAAGTCTGACTACACAGCAATAGCCTCTGCTGTGTTCTCAAGGTTAGGACAGGCTGAAAACACTCTCTAAAATATCCACTGATTATTTTTATTACTTTCAGACTTGTTTCTAAACAAGTGAAAGTGGTCTTTGCCCCAGAACAACTTCTAATGTCTCTCCAAGTCCTTCTAGGACTTGTTGGGAAAAAGAAAAGGATGCACAACTTTCCCTGATGCTATTTAACCTATAAAAAATTTGGAATATTCCAGGAGTGTTTCCTAATCTTATGCTTCACTTCGAGGCAAGTGAATCAGAAGGATCGTTTATGAGTAAAGCTGGAACAGCTAGGAATTGGTATTTCAGTAAAATTCTGCAGTTCCACATCTCTAAAAGTGCACAGATGATATTCCAAGGAAAAAGTTAAAACTTCAGGTGAAATTTTGGCCTTAAGATTCCCATTAGTTTCAAGAGGGTCAAGATTTTATCACCAATTTTGCATGTTTTATCACTTCATTTTCTATAAGATTTTTCAGGATTTAAAGCCTTGAAAGTAATCCCTTTCTTGGAAAGCTTTTGAGGAGAGAATAATTCTCTGAAATCTTTTAACACCATACAGCAATAATAAGCAAGAACGTGCAGGAAAATGCTTTGTTTCTGCTTTCCAGTAAAAGGGGTTTGTTTTCAATGCAACACAACATAAATGGATTTGTTTCTAAAACCATCTCTCTCTTACACTGGGATCTCAAAAAAAAAAAAAAGGATTAATTGTATGAGAGAGATTTGTATATGGGGAGATTAACCAGCCTATGGAACTCTCTTTTAAAGGGACTAAAGATAGCTCAGACATTAGCATGAGAAAAACTGTAAGACCACATTTATTTCCTTTATTTTTAACACATATTAGAAAGGGTTTTAGATGCCCATCTCCCACTGCAAAGGCACGGCCACCCAGTAGAGTGTGACCAGGCTGTGACCATTTGAACTGATCACTGCCTACCAATGACTGCAATAACTGATCACCTGCATGATCTAAGACCAACAAGCCGTGGCTGAAACGATTCTTTCCACTCAACTCTACTCTACAATCTCAAAATACACTTAAAGGGGTTTTTTAAAAAAAATCAGCTTTAAAGTAGAGGAGCATAGTAGTTATCAATCCTGTCGTGGTAGAGGAATGAAGGGATGCAGGTTGACTGAGGCTTCATATGTTTGAATTCTGGGGCTTCTTGGCAAACAGTCTTGGACAACAGTTTTTATAATAGTTTGTTAAACTGACAGATACCTATCAAGATAACCCCAGTGCGACTGCCTTTCTTCCCTCCTTCAGCATCCCCCTTCCTTTGCACTGGAGTTTTGACAACTGCTCAAAGCCTGAAGCTCATCAGCTCTACATACAGCTGACCTGCTAGGAGGTTTAGTCTCCAAACATAGGCCATGGTATATAAGTATATCCTTTCCCGACTTCACCCTGTAAACAGACAGCACAGAAAACAAAGGACTGAAATTACAGTTTGCCTGTACTCAATGCGCAGTCTATGTTTTCAAAAAATTACTACAATTCTGAAGGAACTATGGTTTGATGGTTTGTTGTGTTGCTTTAAATAGCAGAGGAAAACAGAAATCCTTTCTTTCCATAACCTATACCATTTAACCACAGAACTGGTAACCACTGCTGAAAGCACTGATGCATTACGAATGGGGGCAAGAGGAAGGCTTAATGCTTTGAAATGGCTGCAACCAAACAATAGCAGCTTTGCCTGTGGCTTTTCACCATTACATGGGATACAAACTGCTTAGCCTGTTAAAAAGTAGATATACATGCTCTAAGCCAGCCAAGGAATTGTTCCTGCAACTAAACCTTGTCATGCAATACTGCTGGTGACGTACACACAATAAGGACGTCGCTCATTTATCAGTGATACCCAGCGACCTACTTACTGCACCCAGCTCTTGACTTAATCATATTCTCAGCAAATAGTTTGAGGTATTGACCAGTCTTGCAGCATATGGCACGGGCTGGTTTAGCAGAAGCCTGATTACAAACGCAGAGGTGCCAAGCCCAAGCCTTTAGTCAGTCAGTCCTTCCTGTGATGACATGGTGATCTAAAAACCGTGATCTTTCTCTCTCGTGTGGTTGTGCGTGGTCTACAGCTGTCCTTGGTGCTCAGAAACCCTTAAATCAAAACTCACTGCTTTATGAACACTTATCTGCAGGCAACACTTCACATTCACTCCACCATCTATTTCCATGTTCAGCACAAAACCCATGTCACTGTGGTACTTCGGTTAGGAGAAAAAAAAAAACAACACAGAACATGAGTAAAAACCTAGTGTTTAAGCTCTTAGAGAATTTGCTATTTTATTTTTCAGATTTTGGTATGTAATCCAGGAGGAAAAGGCTGGAATGTGATTTAACCACAAGGTCTCATATCAAGTGAGCTCAGGAAGAGCTGTAACTTTTATTGCCACGTAGCCTAAACACAATGTCTTTCCTCTTCCATGCCACTCTTGGAGGGAGTGATCAAGAGCATCTCCAAAGTTGGCTCCTCATCCAGCATGCCACTTCTCTGGGCTGGATGTGCCACGCAGCTCAGACCCACAGAGAGGCAGAACCTGGTGCTGCCAACCAACCCATGTCTCTCCTGAGCTGACCCTGTCAGCTGAAAACAGCACAGATGGGAAGAAGCACTGAACAACATCAGCACTGTTGGTGTTGGATCCCAGCTCCTCCCACCCTTCCGTGGCACTAACTCAATGGTATTCCCGATAGAAAAGGGAAGCTACACAGAAAAGAAAGACCAAAAAATTGGTGGCCTGAGCATCTTCTAATTTATCTGAGTGTTAAGTCAGGCACTTCCAGTCAGATGATTACAGTCAACATCTTCAATTAGCCATCTTCCTCTCCCTTCAGCTTCACTACTCTGGATTTTGTAGCTAGGCACAGGCTTACGGGAAGTTGTTCCACCCTGGCTGGGATGCTGCCTGACAACTTCAGGATCTAGAAATCCTTTTATACCATATTATAGCTTTTTCCTCTACCAGTCTTCGTTGCTTAGCCTGTACAACAACGCATCTAAATGACAAAGTTCTATTAACCTTGGAATTGTACAGCTTTGCATCACAGCCAGGGCACACTGCTGTCCGTGGCTCAATCATCGCCAACAGGCCATGGCATTGAGACCCAGAAGCCACAGGGGCGTGCAGTTGGAGTCCTAATTCAGGGCTACCTTACTCTGTCCAAAATAGCACATCAGCTTACCCTAGGAAGTATAACTAAGGTTTCCTAGCCGTGTTTTCCAAATAGCCATGACACTCCCCAACCCCTTTTGCTACTCCTTATAATTCATGTAACTTCTGTAACACAGCACCCCGGGGCGGGGAGGGGGGGGGGGGCAAACAAAAGACATTATAGCCAATTTGTATGGAAAATCAATTAAGTTCAGACATCTCATTAACCTTCTAACCCGTTTATCCCCAGCTTTAATTTATACTACCACTTGCAAATGGATTTGACACATTGGCCCACCATTTCCCTGGGAAGGTGCAACAAGCACGAACAGGGTCCTTGGATCCCAGAATACTCCATTTATCCAGGTCCTCCCCTCCCTCCTCCCTGCCATTCAACAGATGCTAAGACGCATTGGAGGAAGAAAATAGGATACAGAAAATATGCAAGAGCTCTTTGAAAATTATGTAAGCCCTGCAGTGGGCCTCCTTTTTACATTCTGCTGCTTTAATTACCAGAAACTAAGAGTAGAATTGCCTACACCAAGAATGGCCATCCATGGCCACATCAGCTGAGTCCCACAGTGGTGACAGAGCCACGCTCACAGGAGTCCTTTCATGCCACACTTCAGTTCCATGCATTCACAAGACTGAATAGAATAACATGCACTGAAAATAAGTTATTGGTGGTGTTGTGGAGGTTTGTTTCTAATGTTATAGCACAAAGCCTAGGAAAAAGCCTTGATTTCTATAGCTGAGATGCATTCACAACTTTACTCTGGGGAACTCTACAGCAGTTTCATCTCATTCGCCAGAAAACAGCTGAGCTTCAGTGAATACAAACGCAGCATCCTCACAGTAAACCACAGAAAAACGGTCACCTACATGTTAGACCTCAGGAGTTCATTCGCTCCTGTCAGGTTTTCAAAGTTATGGGATTCCAGGGCTTAACACACTGAAAGGTTTCTGTACAGTCCCCGTCTTTTGATTAAGATGACATGCGTATTTCTAACGGACTGAACTGTATGTTCTTAGTAAGGGTTTACCTTTGTAAGGCAAGTCTGACATAGCTGCACCCATGCAAGTCCAAGGAAATGAGCAAGATGAATCTCTGTATAAAATAGGCCAGACCTCGAAATCTGCAGTTACAGGGAACATAAATCTTCAAGGCAAGCCCTGCCAGCTTCTGCAGAACAAGCTCTTGAAGAAGAGAGAGGACAGCTTCAAGAAAAGAATTTTGAAAGAATGGAGAACACAACTGAAAATATGTACATTTTTCTAAATATATGTTCCTGCCACAGTACAAACCAGGCATAACTAAAGCACTTCAGTCTTCCCCAGCCTCCGTACACAGCTCTCCAGCCACTGCCACTGCAGCTCCTCGAAGATTTCCCAAGTTATAGCCAAGTAAAAATTGACTAAAGACTTGACTATTTCACTGCAGCTATTGGGAATCCTGCAGAAGTCACAAGAATGAGCTCAGCTGCTCTTTGCTTCCCATTAGGCAAAACTCTAAATAAAAGCAGAGCTTAAAGAACACAATTCTCTAAAGGAAAAACCAACTAGTCCCCCGGCCAACTCTTTTGAACAGATTGAAGGCTGAAACCAAATACACTACAGAAGATGGGGGCTGGTTCCTCTTGGAAACACTCTTCTAACAAGCTCCTAAACTGGCCGCTTTGAAACTTTTTTCCAGGAACAGTGTGTTCATCGTAACAGTCTTCAGCCACATTCAACAAGGCTATGTCAAGGACCACTGAGCCCCACGTATAAAAAGGGAGCAGTGAGGTCCAAGGTAAAATATCACATTGTTTTACACCCTATCAGTGACCACGTTAGGAAGCCCAGTCTACAAGCACACAGTGCTTAGTATAATTTAAACTGATCTCAAGCGGTTCATGGGCAACCAGAAATCTCATCCTTGCGTGGAGCAGCTTTTCAGTGAAGTTTATTGCCATTTAGTCCAAACCCGTGCAAGGGCAGTTTGAGTCAAATTGCAACAAGGCTGTTACACCCAAGGAAAAAGGAGAATTTTCTCCATATAAGTAGGTCTGGACTTAAAAGCTCCACAGGGGGAGATGGCCAAAGAGTGTCAGGCTGTCGTGTCCGCAGAGGACCTCCAGCGAAGGAGGGGTAGAGGAAGCGAGAGGCGAGAGGAAACCCACCGAGAACAATACGGGGAAAGGGACTATTCTCGGCGAGAGGGAGGATGCGAGGCCAAGCCGGGAAGGCAAACAAGTGTAACAAAGGCAGAGGAAGCGCCCTGGGCTTCCTCGGCGGGGCCGTGGTCCGCAGGGATGTTATTCCCGTCCAAAGGCTCCTCTCCGCAGCCCGGAGCGCCCCGGGGCTGTGGCAGAGCCCCACGCCGGTGGGTCCTCTCCCGGCTGGCAGACCGAGTTAGGGTGGGAATACCCCTCGGACCCCTCACTCCGCAAGCCGGACTCATTGTCTGGGAGCGAGCAAATATTTGTTCTCTCTCTCCCGAGAGCGGAGTCGCGGCGGCGACACCCGATCCTTCCCTGCGCTCCGCGGGGAATATTGCATCCCGCTTCCTCAGCGGTCCCTCGCTCCGCCAGACACCGAACTTGAGCCCGGCGGGGTGGGGAGCCCCCGACCCCGTGGGTGTGGCCGCGCCCGTCACCGCCGGGGGGACCCCGCATCCCCATCCCGACC
>VZZY01012268.1:737455-784918 GCA_013400335.1 Eurystomus gularis
CGCCTGCCCGCATCGCATCGGGGTGGGAGCGCTGCCCCCCGAGGAGGATGCGAGGGGCAGCTCCGCCCCCGGCTGCGGGGTCCCTGCTCCCCAACGAGGGGTGCGGGGCTGTGAGGAGGGGGGGGACGGACACACACACACCCCCCAAGAGCCCCACGGCCACTCCCAGCAGCACAGGACCCGACGGCGATGGATGCTCAGGTCATGTTTACATCCGTGCCGTGCGTGTGCAGCCGCGATCTCACCCCGCACAAAGCGCCGCAGCTGCCGCCCCGCACTCCGGCAAGTTACAGCATCCTCATCCCCAACTTCAGCAACAGCCGGAGCCGCGGAGGGACCCGTCCAGCCCGACCCCCCGCAAACGAGTGCGGCCAACACCGGCCGTTCCCCCGGGCCGGCTCCCCCAGAGCCGCTGCGGGTCCTCCCCCTGCCTTTGATTTACTCCCAGCTGCAACTCACAGTGTAGGCAGAAGGCATGCATCCTCTCCGAGGAGATGTAGAAACCTCCACGGAGGTTTCTACAGGGCAACGGGAAGGGGGCTGGATATGCCCAAGTCTGTTCCTAAGGTCCCTTTGTCATCGTTGCGATGTGCTACAGAACAATACGACGAGTTCAAGAACGTCCATGCGGGTACGTTACAAATGTAGGCTTCGGATTAGCATACAGCAATGGGGCTGCCCAAAGTGCAGTGATGAACAGCAGCCTGGCTATTGTGTGGGGGCTGTCATCAACTGGAGGTGGCGGCGAACGGTGTTACAGACCAGGCGTGCTGTCTGAAATGAGAAAGTCCTACGTGTTCCATAAAACAAATCACTGCAGCTGAAACAGTACTTGTATTGTGAAGGAGTTCACTCTGATACTTTGCTATGGAGCGTGCTGTTATTTTGGCAGATATTTCACACACCCTTGTTCATTCATTTAGCCAAAATTAAGAGGATCCTAAGATCCTATGTGAATAGAATGGGTTTGGGGTTTTTTGCTATGGAGTTATCTCAAATGATGGTTATTATCCCCAGCAACACCAGGTCTTCTTATTTATCACTCCCACAGCTACAGTACCAAGCTGCCTGGCGCTTTTCTCAAAGCAGAGTAATAAACACAGCTCGACTCACTTATTTTGCATACAATCTCCATCTACACCCATGCAGGATTCCTTGGCCATACTGCACCCGTGCCATTTTAGCAATGGCCTGCTCATGCTCTCCTGGTACTTACTTCATCCATCACACTAATGCTGTTCATCCAGCTCACTCTTGCCTCTCCTTCCTCATTCCTGCTTACACCTGAGAGCCCCCGCTCCTGTTTTTTGCCACATCTGACTTTTCTGGGTTTTTCTTTCCTTGAGTTCCTCTGGGGTTGTGGTTTGGGGACTGAGAAGTGCTTACAGATGTTGCCCCTTACCAGGAAGGTGGAGGCATTTGCTTTTTCTGCTCCAAGTTGCCCCAAGTCAAGAGCAATGCAGTAACTTTAGCTCATCAGGTTTTGCATCTTACCCTCCAAAACTTTCTCGTGTATGCTCTGCATCTCACAGATCCTCTCTACTTTACTCACAGGACCTCAGATGTTTCCTGCACATTCATGTGATAGAGAGCTTATCTGCTCCCTAGAAATACTAAACAGATTATTTTAGCTACACGTACCACTATATCTGTAATCACATCCCTGTCTGATTTCCAGCTACTGTCAGCTGCCAACGCCCAGTGGGATCTATACTGCAGAAGATGAACAACTACTATGCAACTTCCCTACAAAGATTATTTTGTATCACAAGAAATTCTCATGCTATCTACTACAACTGTTAAAATTCACCATCCCCTCCTTCCTGCATGTAATACTCTGTTAGGTGAAATTACACTGACAGATATCTTGATGTGATGTATGCATCCATTTCCCTCCCACAAATAATCCTAAATCAACATCTAGAGACAGAGTGAGCTTCCTTTGAACAGGAAAGGTCAGACAGTGTTTATAGTAGCCGAAATAAATGTTCTTTATCTAGTTTATAGCTGTATTAAACTAAAATCAAAAGCTTGCAGAAAATAGTGCAGATGCACCTGAACCAAGTACATACAGAAAATGAGTGATAGCATTGCATGACAGCAGGGGAGACCTTCTGATGTGATTGACGAAGGGATGCAGGGCAAATTTCTTCAGCCAAGTAGCCTCTGCTGGCTTCACTTTACCTTGAGATACCAGTCTACACCAGGACACTGTTGTGGTAGCTGTCTGACAAATCCACAAGGTCTCTGGCCCTCAAGAGCAGAGAGAACAGACAAATGAAGCACAGGGTGAGGGACCTGAAGATGGGTCTCACAACAAGCCACAAGGAATTTCTCCCCCTTTCAACCCAGCTAGCTCAGACCACGTCTCATTAAGATGCCTCAGGTTTGGTGAGGAATCCCACTTCTAGTCTATGATGGGGAGCAGAACTCAGAGTAGGACTTTATTGTTAAGTCCTTTTGCCTTCCTTGGCCAACAGCTATTTACACAATTCAAAACTCCAGAGATTAAATGCATTGCAATAGTCAACATACCTAGTTCCTAAAGGTTTGGCAGTCTGAATCAAAACCCTTGCATTCCTAGCCCTGAAATGTTATTTTTTTGATATCAGCTTAAGTAAATATCTAAAGCCTGTGGACATGGGAGTCAGTTAAAGATCTCCTGGGAAAAATGGATGAATTTATGCTCCTTTCCTTATGTGCAAGGTAGGCCCCAGCACAGACTGTAGCTCTTTGCTAAATCCCTTTATAGCAAGGGAAGAATATTAATGTTTAAAAAGGTACTTTGCCTCTTTGCTGAGATCTACCACTGATGTTAATCTGTACAAACTGTCAGAGTGGGTATCATTTATTATTTAGGAGGAACAGTGCAATGCCAGGCTAAATGGACTGCTAGTCTAACCCATTGCAGCATTCTTCTGGGAGACCCCAGTAAAGACAAGCTGTTTATCTAGTTTGGCACTACCATATAGAGATCCTCAAATGAGCATCACTTGAGTGATGGTGAGGCTCAGAGTTGCTGTATTTCATGCCCTCTGCACAGCCAATCTTCACCCAGGGGTGCTAGCAGAAGGTATACAGGTTTGGGGGTGGGGGGGGAGCTTTGCAGAAAGAGTTGCTGTTTAGGCTGATCCTGAAAAATCCTCTTTCACATTCTTCTGGAGTTGTAAAATGATTATCACTCCAGCAATAAACCACTTCCCACGACTAGAGATTCCTTCCTTGCAGCTCAACCAAAATACAGAATACACTCTCATACAAAGTCAGCTAGCCAAAATGCTTTTGTTGCTGATTTCAGCTAAGTAGGCTGATTTTGTCCTGAAGCCAAGAGGAGCGCTCCCATGCTCAAGCTGTGCACCTGTGGTGGAACACGAACCTCCAGAAGAAAAGGATAGCAAACTTGGAAGCGATCCATATTCATTTTGCAAGCAAGTGGTGGAGTTTCAAATATGTGCATAAACCTTTATGGTACAGGCATACAGTGTGTTAGAAACAATCCAAGGTAGACTATAGTCAACTCCAAATTCCCACAGCCACCTCACATAAGCTCCAGAAATGCCACAAGCCACCTGTTGAGTTTCAAATCCAAACCAGAATGTGCAGATTCTAAAAGCTGCTCAATCCTGAAAAACAATTTGGACGCTCCCACCTAAAATAATTTCCCCATTTTTTATCCCTTTCAGAACAGGTCTACTGAGCTAGACAGAAAAGTCTTTACCACACACCTTTTGTGCCTGTGCAAGCTGATTTCCCATGTTTCTATCATGGAGAGGACTGGAGACCCCAGCACAGGCAAGACCTTCAGGCAGCTTCCTGAGGCTGACGGGCCAGCCACTCTCCTGACCACAACCCTTTTCCATGAGAAAAGGGAGTTGAAGCCCTCCCCCCATTCTTCCTACTTTCCTTCCTCCTTGGCTTCTCCAAAATATCCTGGGCTCTGTTCTTCATCAAGACCTTTTGAAAGCAGCATCTTATTTGTGTGGCTTGATGTGGCTGATGTGGTTTAAATGAAGTGGAAGACAAGGGCCTGCTGGCTTTTCTCTGTTTTCAGATTCATATCACTGAATAGTCAACTCTTGTGTATTTTTAGAAAATTAAATGAGGTAAATAAAATGCAGAAAGATAAAGTAAAATGATGTAATTTACCTTAACTGCCAAAGCACACAGCGTTGTTATAAAAATACACCAGACGACCTGAGCCCTGAGAAACTCTTAAAGCCAACTTCTAGGTGCCAGGATTCAAGTCCAAATTCGGCAAATACATCCATACATGCACTGGTTACCACATGCAAGAGAAGCCTTCCTATATCAGCAGTGCCCTTCCTACCCTTGCCTGACAAATGGTCTGTTCTGCCTTACTTGTGGCCAAAATGAGACCTGTGACATGAAGATTCTCTAACAGATGTTGGATTATCACCAGGAATAAGGATTTTGTTGGTTATTGAGAGAATTCTTAGTACCCCGTGCAGTTTCAATCATGCCCCCTTATTATTGACAGCCAAAAGGGCTTTCAATATACTTTTAAAAAAATGAAAGCTACAACATTTCTGTAACAACACCTTGGCTTGCACACAGGGTTCAGAAAGACCTGAGGTGCTTTACAAAGGAGGTTGTCGTTACTTTCCCTGGTTTACAGATGGGAAAACTGGAAGGATGACAAAGAGCACTGTCCAGTGGTATATTAGCAGAGAAGTAACTGAAATTTAAGACTAAGTGCCAGAAATCTGGCTTTTTGGGCTGTGCCTCATCCCAAACAGAAGCAAAACAGATGTTCTTTATTAAACCATGCACCCATACACAACTTTCAAAAGCTGTCTTACCTATACCTAAAAGAGCTCATCAATCAAACTTGCAGATTTTAAAATTATTTCTGGGTTACCCCTTGCCTTAAATTAATATAATCGATGCCATTCTAAGGTACTAAGCTGTATCAATAAGTATTACTTAAACATGTGTAAAAAATTAGGGTTGATAATTCTGTCCAACAGCAAATAGTATCTTAAATATTGCTGCACAATCTTCAGTTTTCATTCAAATATATTTCTGTTAGCAGATAGTCTCCTAAAATACCACAAAGGCAATTAGAAATTGTAATGACTTATCACCTTGATAATTTGCTCTTTCCCATATGATACCCAGCATCCCACTGCCAGGTTTAGTCTCCCCATGTTAGGGAAAGACTTGGTGATAAACCCCCACTTCTCTGTCCTTTGTGCAGACTGACTTTTCTGCCCAGCTTTAAGGGACTAATACTAAATAAATCTGAGTTTCACTCATGGCTTCTCTCCACTCATCCATTCTTTGAGCTTGCCACGTTCTATTCCACCTCCATTATCACCCATTTATGCTGCAGATGAAATGCTGTCTCCTACACACATACTTGTCACAGTAGCTGATATTAGAGATTGCAGATAAAGACTGCAGAAAGAGCTGAAGAATTCTTCAAATTTTTAGTTTCCGTGTCCTTAATTTTCCCAGTGTTCTTAAGTAAAAGGCAGTTCTTCAGACTAACTGCAGGACAAGAAACACACACCCAGATCCTACACATGCTCTCACAGACCTTCCCCTTATCTGTGCTCAATAATATCAAGAGAAAACTAGCTGAAGGCATGAGTGTTACTCCTTTTATCACTGAAACTGTTCTCAGAGAAGTGATGGTTATTCTGATGGCTGATAGCACAATCTACTGGGCTTTTCTTGCATTTCTCCAGCTTCATTATTCACTGATCTTATTATCATTTCCACTGAATTAAAGGCAGATTACAAAGTGCTGAGTGGCTCGTTACAGCCATTCAGTCCAACCACCTCGCACTCCACAGGCCATAGTATTTCACTCAGCGATTACTGTAGGTCTCCCAACCACTGTTGAACAAGAACGTGTCTTTCCAGAGGATGCATGCTCCTACCTCTGCAGCACCATTAATGCTAGAAGGGATCCTGCATTGGAGCGTTTCTCTGAATCCTCATATATTTATATGTAACCAGACATTGTACAAAGTTCTTACATTTATATTCCCAATAGATTTGTGTCTTCAGAACATTTTGAATGTTCATTAGCTTGTAAAGATACACTTGTAAAACAATTTCCCCATTTGTTCCTGGAGTCATATTAGCCCCTAAATACTCAAGTTGCATCCCCTGTATTTCAAAATGTTATCACAGAATGGTAGGGGCTGGAAGGGGCCTCTGGAGATCATCTAGTCCAACGCCCCGCCAAAGCAGGTTCATCTAGAGAAGGTCACACAAGACCGCATCCAGACAGGTCTTGAAAGTCTCCAGAGAAGGAGACTCCACAACCTCCCTGGGCAGTCTGTTCCAGTGCTCTGTGACCCTCACAGTAAGGAAATTTCTCCTCATGTTGAGGTGGAACTTCCCATGTTCCAGTTTGTGCCCATCCTCATGCACAGACACTTCTGTGTGTCTTTTGCACAAAATACCTCCAGAGCTTTACCTACTTTCCTTCTCAATCTTTGCTAAACTTCAATCACGCTCACTATAGGCTGTTCCAGTATATGAGGCTAATAAAAGGAGGCTCTGAAGGAGCTCTTTCATTATCCCTGAAGGTCTGGTTTGCTGGAGACTCCCTCAGAGATGGTCAGGACAAGGTGCAAGGACAGCCACTGTTCATATACCCAGGGTTAGTGGCTGTAACTGCAGCACTTCCAGGATGCAAGGGCATGTTGTGCTGGTTTGGCCATCATCACTTTATGCTGCCATCAGCTGCCTGATCACACAGGCCAACACCGAACTCAGCAACATCCCCTCAGAAGTCTTCTTTCAGACAGTCCTGCCATAGGTTCCTGTGGGCCCAGCTCCTCCACTGCCCACTGTGGTGCCAGCATCGCCTGCTAGACACAACACAGATGGGTCCCTCAGTGGCCCTTCATGTGGAAGGACACCACTGAGAGAGCTCAGCAAGATGCAACCAGCCCCAACAGAAGCCACACCCAACAGGAGGCTCCTCTGATTGGCTTCTGGTTAAAGTAGCCATGGTCTCACCCACCACCCCAACCATGACCACCTGGGTGAGGACAGAGCCACAGAGACACAGGTGAGCCAGGTTCTGCCTCTGGAACATGAAGCCAATAAGAAAAACAAAACATTCTACTAGGTTGTGACTCATTCATAGGGCAACGCCAACTTGGGCCCCAGCACTTCAGGGCAGAAGGCTGTTTGCAAGATGCTGTGTTTAAGCACCCATTCTATAATAAAATAAATGCTCTTAGAACTCCACCTATTAGTTTCTCTTTCTACAGAACATTTTGCAGTGTGCCCAAGCCTGTTCTCCACCACTTTATTGTCCTGTGATTTTGTCTGCTCACTAGGGAGGAGCTATCGAACTTTTTTCCGATATATCAAGAAAAGATTAGCTTTACACTTATTTTAGTTCTCCTATATCAGGGCCAGAGCTTGAGGCTACTTTACTTCTATCTCCAGGCACATATCTCCAGCCATAAACCAGAAGCACAGCTACTCTGCTAGCTGTCAAGCATATCTTGATGGTTACAGGGGGAGCTGATGTAAGGGCTTTTTGTTTTGCCCTTCCACCAGCCAGTCTAGGAAGACATATTAAGATGGAAAATAGCATAACACTAGAGGCATTTAACCAACTAAAAATACTACAAGGAGGTCAACAGACATAATTCTGACAAACAGAGTCCTGCTTGTTGTATCCTGTTTATCTGATCCTAAGAGCTGAAACTGCTCCAAAGGGTTTTGTTATGCTGGTGTCAGGGAGATATAGTGACATTTAGCTCATGAGATTTGCTCTGTCTCTTCAGTAATACAACCTAGAACAGACTCTGACCCTGAGCCATCTAAAATGAACTTGTTGACCCTCCATTAGTGCTCTCAGCCTCCAGAGTGCTTTTCATGGGTACTCTGAAATGACTTCTGGTGAATGAGGGAACTATGCAATTACACTCATAAAGAGTCTTGGCCTCTTCATATATCAAAGGACAGAACCTACAAGCATGTCCACCATGAAACTCATCTGTGATTCAAAGAACAATGTCATATAGTTCCATGAAGATAAAGCCTTACATTAAATGTTCCCCTGAAACCCAATAAAAATGACTATGGTAAAGTTCACACTAAGCCACACTTCAGCAGCATGCTTACCCTATGATTCAAATCCCACTTATGTAACCCACACAACCTCAAAGAAAAAACAGTAATATGAAGCTCACCAAAGCCACAAGATAAGCTGAACTCCACAATGCTTCCAAACGTTGCATCAGCAACGCATGCTCAAAACCTCACTTTTACAGGGCAGTAGTAGCAAAATTCTCCACAGGATTTAAAGAACAGCTAGGAAAGCATTTGCCATAGAGGAATTCAGTATAGGTGATCTTACCTTGGGCAAAGAGAGGGCCAGCAGGTCCCTAAGAGATGTGGAGCAGAGCATTGCACCACAGTGGAGTAGGGACCTTAATGACCAAGGCTCAGCCTTTTGGTATCTGAGCAAGGCAGGCCCAAAGCTGGTGCCCAGCTTCATGTGGGAGTCCAGATCACGGAAAAAAATTCACGGAGAGCACAGACCCATGGTCAAGCAGGGAATTCAGTCTCTGTGAGCCCCTCCAACACAACTTGGAAGAGTTTGAATGTTCCTGGCTGAGTTTAATTGGGCTCCTGGGCTCATGGGAGTGGGTGGAGGCACCAAGTGAGGCTGGTCAGGGCCATTAAGGTTAATTAGTGCCCTCAGGGCCCTGTCAGAGACCCTTTCAAAGCAATTCTGGATAATTTAATACAGTGATTTTAAAGCTTGTCCCACAATCAGAAAAAAGTCTGCACTTTCTGCAAATATTAATCTCTATTACATGATTCATCTCCACTTTCAGAAGGTTTAAAGAAGAGGTCAGAAAAGTGTGTGGCAGGGAGGATTTAGATAATACAGAAGGCGTCTGTGTATGAGAAAGAAACATACTGTATAAACAAGCAAGCAAAATCTCTGATTAGACCACAGTACGACAAGGCTTCCAGAAATGACCCACAAGCACCTGCCTCATTAAAATTCAAGTTACCTGGGCTCCTACACGTTCTTGAAAATTCCACCCTGCTCATTTAGAAAAGACTATCTGCTACCAGTAGAAAAACGTGTCTAGGAAGGCACTGAAAGTGTACAGCATCTCACAGCAGCAAGCCTTTAATTACCACATGGTAATCACTACAGTGATTAAATTGTCATCAGGTCCTTGCTACTTTCTCTCTGACCCCCTTTATCTGTACCAAACTAGTAGGGAACCTAGATCGAAGGAATAAAAGTGAGGCAGCGACTCACTGCCCTTCATTTCAGGGGTACAGCTGTATTAATGCAGCTTTGTTTCTTAGGTATACTTAACATGTTACAGCTTAAAAGATGATGATTTCATGGGAAAGGATTAGGACAGTTTGGGTCATGTTTAATGAATGCCATCTTAAATGTACATTTTCTGCTTCCTTAAACCATAAAGGGTTTCCAGTTCCAGTGTTCTTCACGGGCAGCCATTTATTCCAATTGCTGACTACACCTTGCAACCTGTATGGCTCTTTACTTCTTTTTTTTTTTTCCATTAATAATAGTACACTTTCCAGATATGGAAATCGTTGCGTCTTAATCTTAACTGCAAGTTGATTTGTGTTCACTGAAGCATGAAGATAATCCACAAGAGCCCATGCTTAAAAATTGCTGCTGAAGTCAGTGCAGCCAATGCAGATGGCTATAGAGCAAGGATAATCTCCGTGTGGGTTTCATCCATTGCTACAACAGCCCAGTTACAGAACATCCACTCCCATAGGAATCTAGAGGACACAGGAGGCGAAAAGAGGCATACATAAATAAATAAACACACAAACACAATAAATTGGATACCCAGCCAGCCAGCAGATTAAGTCAAGAAGGAGTATTAAGTTGTTTGGGTTCCCATTTAAAAATAAATAAATTAAATCTCCCAGTCAATCTGCTTAATGCCTGATTGACATTAAGCAGATAAGTAGTGATTTAACCTTATGGGGTAGATTTCTTCCTATGATGAAGGGGTCATGTCATACTTGGAAGACGACAAGTGAATTTTTTAATTTCCTCTCCTGCCATAGGCCAGCGATGTGTTTGCTGGAAGGTGAAGGTGCTCCCTCTTTTTCTACCTTCTTTTTCTATTTCAGATGCTCCTGGGGCACTCTGATGGGGGCCAGCAGTGTGAAAACAACACTGCCAAATGGCACCATGGTGCTGTAAATAATTCCATGCAGGGAAAAGGTTGCCTCATTTAAGGCAATATGAAGTGGTTTAATATGGGACATATTCCGCTTGTCGTTCAGTGTTTTCCGTACCTGGGAAACCACTTGGTCCTTGACTTGCATGTCCTTTCTGGCTCCACGAGTGCCAGCAGAACCCAACATGTAAAACAATCAAGTGCCACAACAGCCCCCCACATTTGCTGCATTCTGTTTTATCATGTTGATTTATCTCTCCATTTCTTGCAGACTTACTGAGCTTAAATTGGTTTGCACAGTCAAGCTTCCCCAGCCGCTTACCCAATTCTGCAAGAGGTGATTTTTCACTTTGTGTTCGGATGTCAGCTCACATATCCCCTGCACCTGCGCCTGCCTGGCCTTAACCCCTGGGGTCCCAGGGGATGTCCATTCCTGGTTCCTTCCAGGACCGAGCAACTCTTCCACCATACAGTCCCCCCACCAAGTAAGATCAACACATGTAGTACCCTTTCCTCAGTAGTTTTGCCTTATTTCCTCTCCCCTCCCTCCTGAAATGAGTAAGTACTAAGCCTGAAGTGGAAAGTTTGAAGTTATTATTATGACCTTTAAGCACTTCGTTTCCTGGGGTGCAATTTTCCAATTTTGTGACAGAAGGGTTTTTTTTGTTGCTGTTGACAGCTCTAAAAACCAAACCTCCTCAAATATGTTCAGCAACATTTTCCTTTGTTGACAGCTGATGGTCCACAATGACAATGTAAAAAGATAAGCACAATTCAGTCCAATCCATTAACTTATTTAAATCATCTTTGATGCCGATTCTAGGCTGGCCAAGCACCCTCAATACCTGCCCAGACAACCTCCAGGACAGTTATGCCATCCAGACTGTCTTCTCAGCTGTGTTAAGATTTTTTCGCAACTAATCAGAATCAAGCTGGTTAGTATTTCCATACTCATCACAGTTAGATCCAAACTAGTCAGACCAAAGCCACTGATGTCCTTGCCTGTGATGGGACTTGCTGTCACTGAGCTGCAGCATCTGCCACCCCACCACCCTGCACCACCATTGATAGCAGTGCGGTGGCAGCCGGCTGGATGTAATGGCTCACTAAAGACACTGCAGTTATGCTACCTTATAGCAGAGAAGCATCTCCCTGTTTCTCCCACATCTCCTTAGAAGGAGGAGGAATTCCTGAAGGAATCCCAGGAATGGCCACAGTTGTGCTGCTGTCTTTCCTCTCCTCCCCAGAGCAGTTTCCCCATGTGATTGAGGAGCTCTCCTACTCTCACCATCTCTCAAGCTTTGTTAGCGTCGTTTAAACTCCTTTCCACTTCCAGCCTGCTTTCCTACCCAACTGCCACTTTCCATCTTATCTTAAAGCCTTTTAATTCCAGTGTTATTCCCTCACTCTCTCCTCCTGTAATTCATTTAGCGCAAAGCTGCAGTGAGATGGCTCCCTGCTCTCCCTTCTCAATTTGCTCTTGCAGACAGTAAAGATGTTTTTATGTCCTCATGTTTACTGCCAGAGAATATCTCTGCTTCACTGCCAGGCTACCTCCTGCAGCCTCCCCATCACCCCACTGCAGATGGCTGCTTGTGAACTGGCTCCTGCGATGCTGTAGCTTATAACCCTTTGGGGTTATTTATAGCACTTTGGGGTAAGTCAGCAGCATTTGGGTTGTCTCAAAAGTGGTTATTTAGGAGCTGATGAGAAGCACTTCTTCTGTCCCCTGCACCACACAGAGAAGCGGGGTGCTGGGGTTCACTGTCATTTCTTATCCCGGGGATCCCTGGAAATCCTACCTGTGTAATTGCCCCTGCAATTCCCAGCACTCCAAACATCACACATTTGGATTACTGAGTCTTTAAACCTCAGGCAGTCTGTAAATGACAATCAAACACCCCAGCCTAGACACACGAGGATGTGGACGCATTAAATGGCACAGTGCACGTTGCTCCAGGCTGCGGGGAGCCCTTGCGCTAGAAACACTGTGTAGCTGCTTTGCTTTAGGAAGTAGTGGGAATTCTGGGGAGAAGGCAAAGGAAAAAGCTGTTGTAAAAGGAGACATTTTAGGCCCCACAGGTACAGAAGCCTTATTTGTAAAACAAAGAACCATTTAGGACCAGAAATGCCAATTTGGAGAAGGGCAGGAATATGTACCTACAGCAGCACACTGATTTCCTATTGAAGAGTTACCCCCAATGGCATTTGTCAGGGCTTTTTCAGCAAGGACATTATTAGCCATCAAATCTTGGGTGCTTTCATGGAAAACATTGCTTTTAAGTCCTTGACAATCTGCTTTTACACATCTCATTTTAGTGTTTCCTCTCTGAAATGCAATGGCCCTACTCCACCGAGCTGGATGCAACAGGCAGCAAAGACGCAGCCACCAGCACCAGCCAGTCCATCGCATGCAAGCCTCAGCAGCTGCTGGTGGTCCAGGCAGTGAATGCTGGAATGGCCACAACCCCCCAGGTCCCGGTGGCATTTTTGTATCAGTGACAGAGGAGAGGGGGCTGAGCAAGGCAAAAAAACATCCCATTGCCATGAATATTCATGTGAAACTTTAAGCATGCTTGGTGTGTGTTTGCATCTCCTTTGTGTTTGCTTCTGGCTGAAGGCACCAGCCAATGAGTTGCTGATGGACACAAGAGAAAGTGTTCCCTCTGATGGGAACTTTGGATTTGTTGTTGTTATTTATTGCTTGTGTCACCATTGCACCTAGGAGTTATATCCATGAGTCACATGAGCTAGGTGCTACAGACCCAACCTCTGCCCCGACAAGCTTGTGCACTAATGGGAGAGAGGAGAAGCTGCAGAGGAGCCCCAGGAGAAGAGAGAAGGCTGCACTGGCAGTGGTGGTCAGAGAGATCACCGTGTTCACACCATTCTGATGGCAGGCAAGGAGGAACTGGACCGTGCGGCTTAGGAGAAAGCACAAAGATGCAGGTTAGAGAAGCAAAGTGGGCAATGATGGCTACCTTCAGAGCTGCTGGAGCTTCGTGTTGACTTCGGGACACTGAATGAGAGGTAGTGGCTGGGGGCTGTGTCATCAGACCACTTGCAACAGAGACGAGAGGTGTGTGGAGCACTGGTCTGTTTCTGCAATCTGTGCCTCAGAAAGGCTCAAAATTTGAATTTCAAATGTCAAATATCGACAGTGACAGGGTCACCAGGAAATTACCAAGCAAGAAACATTTGTGAAAATAATTTAACAATCACTGTAACATTTGGGTGAGAACTCAACCTGTTCTCAGGCAATTTGCAGGTGGAAAGGGCTGAATAAATTATTCCCTGGGAATGTTTTTGCTCAGGCTATTTCACAGCTCTTTTTTTTTTGTTTAATATCCTACAAAAGAAATATGATTCAGACTTAATGCAGCTAGGAAATGTGTCCTGTGATGAACCTCTTTCACTGAAAATTATGTGATGTGTCTTCAATTACGGGGTCTTTGGTGAGTGAAGATAACTCAAACTGCAAACATCGGGAGGAAAATTTACCCAGATTGTTGCATTTCTGAGCTTAGCAAACCAGGAATTAATTTATTTTTCTGCAACAAAACCCCCTTCTTTCTGTAAAAATTCAATTATTTACAATGTCTTGAAGGCAGCAAAGCAACAACAAAGAGCAGGACAACAAGTGAGGCAAGTGTGGAAATTTCCATCATAGAGACAGGTTCCCTTGGATGGCCGAGGACATGATTTGTGGTTGGCTGAAAAAAGTACGTTGGGAGGCATCATGAAAGCTCTTGACTTGCATGCTTGAGGAGCTGAAATTTCCCCCTTCTCCCCCCTTTTCTCCCCACCCTCCCTCTCCACTGTACTTCATACGTGTTTAATTTCAAAGGTCCTCGGGGGTCTGGCCTCTGGCACCGTGACTAAAATGAAATGTTCTGGCTGGGAGCTGAGGAGGGGGAGATGGGAGGGATGAGGAACAAAGCCCATGGGCTGTGCCGCTGGGAGAGGCTCCCAGGCTGTCACCACTCCGGCATGACCGACTGCAGACAGCTAATTAACAGTAGACGCAAATAATTAACATCTGTGAAGCCAGACAGCTTTGCCTGGGGACCTCTAAGAAGCAAACCCGAGCGGCTCGGTCCGTGGGTGCGTGACAAATGCTCATTTCAAATGATCGAACTGTCTTAGAGCACAGAGTCGTTCCTACCACAGCATCGTGATGGGCATCACCAGCAAATGCTGGCTTGATTTCTTTTAGCATGGGTTTGTAGGCACCAGAGCTGTTACAGGTGGCACAAACCATTGCTACCCTCCTCACTTCTATTAGATCACCTCAGGGGTTTAGGAGATAGAAATTTCTTCCCTGCTGCAAACAGTGAGTGGGTTTTGCTCATGGCAAAGAGTAACTAGGAGGGAAACCTGTGATTGCTCCCCCAAAACCAGCCATGGGTTATCAGTGGCCACCTCAGCATATTGGTGACCTCTCCCTTCTGCACACCTGACTGCCTCGGCAGATGGGACATTCAGCACTTAGGACTTTTATGGCGTAATGCTTCAGCAAGAAATTTAAATAAATTACAGCCTCCTAACACAGAGAATGTTTAGTTTTGATGTTAGATAATGTGAAGTTATGTCCTTAAAGCTTTGTTCATCAAAACAGACACACACTCTGTCACTGGGAGAGCACCCGGCAGACATGAAAGGTCAGAGCTGTGGTCTCAGCACTCCATTAAACTGTTCATCCTCAAACACCAGTGTAGGAGACATGTTTTTCCCCTCACTCTCCAGTAAGCAGACAGGACAGGGATGAAGCTGAATGTTATGCCCGATCACCCCTTGCAAAACTACCAAGGATGTATCATTGGAGCAATTTACCCAGAGCTGAACAAGCCAAGAGCCTTCTCCTAGCAAGGACTTGTCCTCAGCTGGCAGAGGGGCTGCTGGAAAGCAATGGGATATGTTCTGCAAAAACTGAAAGCAAGGCATGTGTTCAGTACAGAGCCTCCTCAGAGACAAAGAGTCTTCAAATCCACAGCTTTGCCTTGCAAACTTGCACTTGCTAAGAAACAGAGACGGCTTCTCAATGTAGACGTTTCAGCTATGGAAGGGGATGCTACCTTTAGAGTTCCCTTGGGATGGACTGAAAATGCACAGTCTTCCTCCAGAAGCATTATACCTTCATATATTCATTTATCTAATAGCCAGGGACAGCCGCAGCTCGGGATGTGACTAGACACGCAAACTGCAAAACACACAACCTGAGCTGCTGAGCCCCGTCAGAGCCAGAGGGGCTGATAAATGAGACCCTTAAATCATAACTCCCCAGCAGTGCAATTAAAGCACAGATTGCTCTTCGCATGCTTCATGATCATATAATGTGGAAAAGTTGATTTTCATTAGTTTGCAAATAGCTTATAAGACTAGACAAATAGATACGCTTTTCTCTCACATACTGAATACTTGGAATATTTGCATATTTAGGATGACAATATTTTTTTATGCTGTAGCTTTGCTTGTGGTCATAAATCCATAATTCACTTCAAGGCTTTGTTGTCCCTTAAAATGTGATATGCTTCAGTTTTTCCAGGTTATGAGCATGCATCTGCAATTCATTAAGCAACCCGACCAACACATTTTCCATTTCATAGTCACTATCTTTGTATGACCTTTTTGGTCTGATGACTCAAACATATTTAATAAATTATTAACGGAGATTACATTACTGAGAGAGGAGCTGTGTAATTAGTCAAAAGAGTGTTCAGAATTGGGGTTGTTGGGATCTGCTGAAATCAGAGAAGGAAAGTTGTTGGGAAAACTCCATAGGAGGATGGAAAAGAGCACAGAAAATTGAAGCCCAGCATATTTTCAGATAAAAAATGAGTCTTGAATGGCTGTAGTTCATAACTCTTCCTATGGATTTTAGCTGTCGGATGCTTTAAGGACACAAATCTCCATCTCTCTCTGGCCCTGTATGGGAAATACAAGATTTTAGAGGGAGTATGGCCTTTCTTGTCCACTGAGGTTCAGCTGGGAATATGGCCAGCAAAAGCCAGAGTGGACCTGTAGTTTAAATAGTAATGGTTACAGTATTCCTCCATTCTGAGTAATTTGTTCATGGTTTTGTAGCAATATCTAGAGGAGAGTCGTGGGCACTTGGCTCTCAGTTGGGTGCTGTGCAGATGCTCCATGTCCATGGCTTCAAAGGTTGGTGTACGGCAGATGGACTAGTAGGTGGGTCTGAAGGACACATACCCCTGTTTGGGATTAGCTGGTCCAGAAAGGATCTGCTGCATCTGCACTGGTGTCTTCAGTTACAGAGTTTTCTCAGCAGCACTGATTTTCTCTACTGCATTTTTCACACACTTTGCCTTGTCCAGCTTTGAATGATGAAGAGTAAATGGGTTTGCTTGGCTCATGCAGCTTTAGTTTTGTCTAAATCTAACCAGCGAGCTGTAAGTCTTAAGGTAATAAACATTATTAGTGTTCTGATAAATGATAGCAGTGCGGCAGAAAAAGCCGTCCATTCTAATCTCTAGAAGGCCTCAGCTTCAATCACATCTTATTACTTTTGGAGTATTCAATCTTCATCTCAAATCATTCAGTGGCGGTTCAATCAATACATCAAAATCATGCACAACTCCTTCTACTTACTGTTTAGCTTGCATCAGAAGCGGTTTCTGGGCTGTATTCTGGAATCAGGCAAATAATTAAATCAAAGACCTAGTGATGGAAATACTCCTGAAGGAACCTCATTATTTTCATTAGGATTCATCTACACTTCCTGGCCTCAGTTTGTACATGACACTGAACTTCAAATAAGCTTTCCAATCCTTTCCACACATCAATTCTGAGAGCACCACAGAGGTCCAGGTGAGCATTACAACTATCCCTCAGAGCAGGTCACCAGAGCAGAAAGAGGGGTTTGCATTGTCAAACTCAGTCACTGTTTTTTGATTTCACAGTTTAGAGCCTATAGAATCTTACCTGAAATTCAGGTCTTACCTCTTGGCTTGTTCAAAATCTTAAATCAAAGGGCTGCTTTGGAAAAGGTGGCCTTAAAACCATGTCTAAGTCTCAACTCTAAATAGCCCTGGACTCCAGAAGCATTTTTCCTTGTGTATCAAAACAATAGAATACTGCCTTTTCTCCCAGCACTATTCAAGAAGGTTTTCTCAGATCCTAATTTCTTCATATTGGAGATAAAAGTCAAAAAATTAGTTTCTCTGTCTTCACCATTTTTTTTCACCTATCTCTTTATTTTAATATCCTGCTTATCTAATAGTATATTGTCCTGGTACAATCTCCTTGTAGCTGTGTTGAGAAGCCATCAAGAGCAGACTTCACAAAGTAATGAAGAAGACCCCGTTGCAGGCAGCACTGAATGGTTTTCAGATGGCAGGTGTCTTGGTGCAGTGTCACCCAAAGCCTGCTACCCACATCTTCCCTCCAGACGAAAATAGGATGAGATACACACAACTGCAGTCATTGGGAGCACTTAACCTTGTATGAATTGGATGTGTAGTCAAATCAGCCTGGTCCAGCTTTCTTAGAGGATTGAAAATTGTTGCCTGGTGCTGGATGAACTGATCTTCCATGAGCATTCTTTGAGGCAGCCAGCAGAAAGGTTCCTTCACTTCCCAGAAGAACCCTCACTGCGATAACGGCTCATTTAGATTGTATATGCCTGTAAGACCCATATTCTGATTTAATAGTGGAAAAGAGCCAAGGTAGCAGCTCATCAAGGAAGAGATATGTCACTATGAGTTATGCAGTCCCTCCGTACCTGCCTCAGGAACATATCCTTCAACATGCTGTGAATCACTTACAGAACTGTGATCCATCCTATGGCTCAAATCAGGGGCGAACAAGCCACGTCTATTAGTCTCTCACTAGGACTTCATGAAACTGTCACTGACTTAATGAAATTGTCATCTCTCTGTTGACTTCAAAGAGAGATGGGCTGGGGCCAGTCACCAAGTTACCATCAAATCACAATAATCCCATTCTTATTTTTATCAGATTTCCCCTTTTGTTTTTAAAGGTGATGGAGAACACAAGCACCTGAATTCTTCTGAGATCAGGTCACTCCCTCGAAGTGATTTTCTTCTGCCCTTTGTGCATTTTTCTTTTCATCCTCAAGGAAGAGGCCAACAGAGAGCACTGGCTTTTTCTTTTCTTTTCTTTTTTTTTTTTTCAACATTTGAATATTTTTACATATCAGATTGTATGAAATCTTAGCAATAATCCTAGCACGTGTTACACAGGTTGACCTCCAGCTGTGATGGCATGTGCTATATAATAATTGTTTTCTGCCCTGACGTATTACATATAGTAAGACGTTGTCCATCTCAGAAGGCACTGACATTGCTCTAATGTGCTTAAATTGTTTCATGAGAACAACAAGGCTCCTGGGGCGGGGGGAGTTCTGGTGGTATATTTAGTGCTCTGCTTTTGACAGCACAGTAGGAAAAAGGCACGTGTTAGACTATTGCCTTGGGTTCCTTCACTGCAAACGATCCTCTCTTGGGCAGCATCAGATGGTGCAGATGTGGCAGGGATGGCGATGGGAGCCTGCGGCAGCTGCGCCTTTTGCAGGGACCAGCTTTGCCTTCTCAGAACATTCTGGTTCAGAAGCTGGAGCTAAACTGGGAAAAGTGTTCTATCAAATCTAGATGTTTTACCAATAACAAAAGAACTTCTACCCTTAGCAGAAAATGAAGGGCTTTAAAAATAAAACGCAGACCCTCCTCCCCAATATTTAAGCCAAAAGTCAAAGTATTTAATTCCAAAACACAGTGATACACCTGATATAGCTTGAGCTCCTCATGGCTTCACTCTCCTGCGAACAGGGTTTGCTCACCAGGCTTCCTGCAGCTGGATTTTCACATCAGCTCCAACTTGTTTTAGTTAAAACTGTTTTCACTTTCTATTTCAAAACAGCATTTCCTGCTGATCTCCACTGTCTCCAAGGAAAGCCTGCGGACTCCTTCCTCATGCTTGCTCTTTCCTGACTGTGGGATACCGTTAATCCAGATATTGAAATGTTACATCCCTGATCCTTCAGCCTCAAAAGGGTGCTTTTAGCAGGATATTTTATTCTCTGGTTTGTAAAGTCTGTCCTGGGGTCAAACGTACATGGCAGCGTGTGTTGGATGCAAGATCAAACCCATCATATGGGCTTGAGAAAGAAAGAGGTAGCAGCAAACGCGAATGACCTGCTGGGGCATATCACACCCTGCACGGCTTTCAGCAGGACTGGAGGTGTCAGCATTTTGCATTTTTCTTGAGAAACAGATTAAATGCATCCACACACACAGAGCAAACTTCACCAGTGGCACTGCCCAGCACCCACTGGGAACAGAGGAGTAACCGACGGGAAGAAAATGCCATTTTGGGGTTACAAGATTTTTTTTCGGCTTTGTCAGATGAAACCACAAGTGAGAAAGGATTATGAAGAAGAACTTTAAACTGAGATTCATAACCCCATAGATTACGTAGGACCATTTTGGCTATGTATTATCTATCTCAACTATATTATTCTGGTTTTCTGGCTTTTGGGCAAGTCCTACATGTAAAACACTGGCATAGAAGAGCATTTTTTTTCCTGGGCTTTGCTGTGGGGAGAGAAAATGGTATTGTTTGATGGGATTCTGCATAATAAGACAACACAGATGAAAAACGAGCAAGCTTGTCACGATGGAGTCAGTGCATTGCTTTTTAGATGAAAACCAATTGAGTAGTTAATTTTAAAGTAAATTGCCCTTGTTTCTCATGGTAAGGCATTTTGACATTTGTGTTGACAGTTTCCCGATCAAATGTGAATATTTTGGTGGCATTTGAGTCTGAACTAAGCCAGGTGTTTCAAGGGCCATATAGATCTAATTTCTGTTAAGGTGGACGGTCCGTTCCCCTCCAGGCATCAGAGTGGATTAAATCCTTTCTTTTTTTTTTGGTAGAGTAAGCCTCCATTACAAGTGGCAGCTGATGATGTTGCCAGAGGCGGAATGTAATGTGCATCACAGGTACCAAGTAAAAAGCTTATCTGCTTTGACTGTAATCTTTTTATTGCACAAAAGCAGATCCTTGAGCACTTTGTGGGGATTTTCAAGCTTCCCTCTTGTCCAGAGGGCAGGAGGGAGGGAGTGTCCTGAGGAGCACGGGGATATGGCTCCTCTGCTCTAGGCAGCACCGAGGGGAAACCCAAGCAGAGAATCCAAATAGGAGGAGAAAGGCAGTAAATGTGGAAGGGTGACAGTAAGTTTGAGGGCAGTAAGAATTTTTTCCTTCAAAAGGTGAACTTTGATTCATAATTCCCCACACTGATAATCCTCAGAAAGGTGCAGACTCAAGAGAACTGGCTACGTGCAATCTGCAGAAATGCTTGGGTCTGCCTTATTCTCACATGGGTCTCCAGCACAGGTGGGTGCTCCAGCAACTGCATAGCAAAAGCATCAGTGTAAGCTCTGTTATCTTTAATATAGTGGCCCCAAAACTTCCTCTCATGAAGCTGCCTACCTTTGTGAGCCTCTTTTAGTGGAAGTAACCTCGCTTTTTATTTCAAAACATAAAACAATTGAAACATTAAGTCCATTCACTCAAGCTGCCAAAAAATATCTGTCCATCTTCTTATTCCTACTTAAGCCACAGGATTTCTTGCAAATGCAGCACAAATATGTACAAGCAATAATTTTGACTCATGTAGGGACCTCTGGTTTATCCACTTCCCTGGACTTCTGCATCCCATATAAGAGTGAGAAAGGAAGCAAAGCACTATTCCTCTTTTGGGGAAGGGAAACTGAGGCACAGAGGTATGAAGTCCATGATCTTCCCTGTCTCTGGCCAAGCTAAGTCTTGAGTGCTGCAGGATGCAAAATTTGAGCCCCACGCACAGTCAGCCCCTCACTCTCTCTGCCTCTTACAGAATAATTCATAAAGTTGAAATAATCGGACGACACACTGTTTGTTACCGTTGCTAGCGGCCAGTTGCTATAGGAGATCTCAGTCCTCTCCTGCTCTGCCAGGGGGGATCTTTTCATGTGCCTGAGGGATGCATAAAGGATTGGATTTTCCAGACACAGTTTTCTGCTTAAAATATCTCCTTACACAGATTAAAGTACTTATTTCTGATTTAGCAAAGACCCCTTGAAACGCTGGATGGAACACAACATGGTGTTCATTCAGCTTCATGTGCCAAGCTTAATTAGGGAAGAATTAGAGGTTTGCCTGATGGGAATTTGTGCTAACTTACAGGTTGAGTTTCCCTCTAGCACTGATGGCTGGAGGATGCTCAGAGCCCATCCTGGTCCAGATAGGCTTTAAACATGAACCACATGAAATACTGGAGGAGAAAATAGCATCAAACATAGCTGTAGAATTAGACATCTCTTACTTTGCTGTTTTGAGGAGAAGCTGCTCCATTCATTAGGGCTTAACTTTCTCACTCCCTGTGTAACCTGGGAGTAGCAGAGTTCACATGAAAGCCATACCTATGAGCCAGAGCAGCTCAGCCTGCCTGGAGCCATACAGGCTGGCCTGGGGCTGGCTACTCTGCCAAGCATGCAGCTTGGGAAAAGTAAATATACACTAATATAGCATATATTAAAAAATATGTAGAAGGATTAATATTTTTTTTAACTCTAAATCTCTTTGAAAATTACTTCCGTAATGCAGAGACATTCCCAGCTGGCCTTCCATCAATGCAGTCACACTTTGAACTATGCCAGGAGCTCTTCTACTTTCATATCAGAGTATTGAAAACCACCCTCAAAAATTTACATGAGGGAGGAATAAATGATTTAAAGTTTAGCTTCTTCTTGCTCTGTGAAATCTGTCCGCCCTTTTTAAGTACCTCATCGACCCTCTAGATTCCATTAGATTTTTTTTAATGCAAAACACAAACCCCTAAATCTTGCAATATGTAAAATGACTGGGCATGTTTTATACCCTAGAAACAAATGTAAAGATTATAACATTTTAGGGTGAATAAGTCATTTAGTTGTCCTCCCTGAGTTTCTAGATGCTTCAGGAATAAGGCTGTTCATTCTCTCTTGTGTTGCTGCTTTATTGATGGTATCCTGTTCTGGCAAAGGGCAGAAATAAGTGTTGCTAAAGAAAAAGGGTATGCACCTTCAGTGTTAAAGTGAAGGAAACTCTTGCTGTGGTTAAAATAAGTGTGGCTGCAATATAGAAGATACAGATCTTACCTTACCTTATGCTGTGGTGAAGTGGCATAAACCAACCACATTTCCACTGGGAAATTTTAAATGAGCTAATTATTACTTACAGAATAGAAGAAAGGAAAGATAGAAAAAGAAGGTGAGAATAAACTATAGAAACTACAAAAAAATACCAGCAATAAACTATAGACACCAGAAAATAAATAAAAACCAGAAAATAGTGTATAGAAAATATAGAAATGAAGAACAGAGCAGAGCAACACGTGTTGCTGTTTATAGGTAATTTATAGCTTTAAGTGGTATTTTCATTTTATAAAACTCCTGTCTGATTTATTTCCCTGGGTGAAACATTTTTTTCCCAAGCAACTCCATATTATCAGTAGTGCATGAGGTAATACAAATTCTTCTGGCAGGAGTATACAGCGATGAAATAGCAAACATTGCATTACTAACCCCAATAATGCAAGAAAAACATTTCTGTATTGTGCAAGCAGAGAGCAATATAACACAGAATTTCCCCTCAGGAATAGATCACACTCTTACAACAAAAGCACTGTGAAAGTCTTTGTTCTGGTCCCTAAGGATTTTATGAATTGTCACACAATCTATGTAGATCAGCCTTTCGTCCTGATAAGCAGACTTTGCATTTCTGCGAAAGCTGGTTGATGTTTCAGTAGTGTGATGAAAAAAATAATTGAGGTGCTTTTGATCATTTTGAGAAATATAAATCTTGTTTCTTTTTAGGGGGGAGGGCAAGAGAGAAGAGGTCTGAAATATCTTCACAATGCACAGGATGCCCAGCCAAATACTGTGAATGTCTCTGATTGACTTCAGCTAGACCTCGAGGAGACATAATATTCTGAGTAACCTTTAAATATCTATACATGTTTTGAAAGTGGGTTTTGTCCAGTGACAGATTCACTGTCCTTTCTTGAATCTTCACCTGGAGCCCTAATGTCCTAATTACCTTGTTTCGAGACCTATATCAGCATCCCATATATTTGGAAGCTTTTGTTGCACTAATGCTTGGCACATATTTAATGATCACCATCTGATTAAGATGTTTTCTCTTTTTCTAGGTACAGAACAGCAGGGATGTTACTGATGCTGCTTGCAATTGTTTTAGAGCTTTAAGTCTGTGTAAAACTCTTATTCCATGCAAGACACCTACCTGTGACCACTGCCAGAATTACTTCAGCTATGGACCTGTCACAGTGACACAGCATTATTTTTCAGTGATGATTTCCAGAGGCATTTTTATAAAACTCACCAAACAGGATCCTGAGAGACCTAACACTGAGCAAATAGCATCACTACATTGTAATAATTCAAAGCGACGGCTTGCTAATCATTAGAGAAGTGATCTATGGTCATATCTGTTCAGCTAAACCCTGATTTCCTTCAGTGGGTTTCTTGCCACAAATGGACTGTACCTTGCAATGGTTTAATACACTACATTCACTTATACGTGTTTTAATCCAGCCAGTAGCCCACCACTTGGAGTGAAATAGCAGGAGCTAAACGGGGACCTAAACCAGCAAGATTTGTACTTTGACTACATCTGTCAGCTTCTCCTCACCATCAGGTTGGGGAGCTTGTTCTTTGTGCAAGTGCTGGGCTGGAGGTTGCCATCACTGCTCCCTTCCCGGTGCTATGCCTCCCGCACGTCATTAGCATTCCCCTCCCGTGCCAGCACCAGAGGGGAGCTGTAATTAAAATTCAATGTGACAGAGCATGTCAAATGCAAAGGGTTCCTTTTGCTAAGCTCCTGTTCATTTTGTGGTTGTATCAGTTACATGTGCTGCTTTCCAAGAACAAATTAACAGGAGCAGGTCGGTCTTTCGTGGTATCCTACAGCAATTTTGTTTAGATCATTTTCTCAACTATTAAATATTGTAGGTTTATTGGTTGTCTCTTGCTCCTACAAGCAAAACAATAAGCCATTAATTATTTCTCTTCAGAGCCTGGATGTACTCAGTGTAACTGCCTCTGGAGCGAGGGCAGCTCTCCCAAGGCCAGCCCTTTGCAGCCACTGCTCCTTGAGAATCACAGAATCCTGGCATGGTAGGGGTTGGAAGGGACCTCTGGAGATCACCTAGTCCAATCCCCTTGCCAAAGCAGGGTCACCCAGAGCAAGTTGCACAGAATCACATCCAGGCAGGTTTGGAATATCTCCAGAGAAGGAGACTGCACAACCTCTCTGGGCAGCCCGTTCCAGTGCTCCGCCACTCTCACAGTAAAGAAGTTTCTCCTCATGTTGAGGTGAAACCTTCTGTGTTCCAGTTTGTGCCCATTGCCCTTTGTCTTGTTGGCAGGCACCACTGAAAAGAACCGGCAGGGAGGACAATCTGGAGGGATGGGTGAAGGAAACTGGTCCAGAGCAGAGTTTCCCAGGGTGGAAAATCTCCCCCAGTTTCACCTAAATAGTGTACAAAACAAGAAAGATAGGGTAAAGCCTCAGCAAGGAGGCCTTGAGATGAAGTTCGTGTTGGGCAGCAATAAAACTTAAAACAATAACAAATCTCATACTGAGAGCAAAAGCCCTCAGTGAGGTGAGAAGGATGTTGGGGTGTAGCAGCTCCATGCCCCTCATCAGAGGGGTTCTCCCTGGACTTGCCATAGCAGAACAATACTGCTTGGGCAGGTGGGATAATCAAGGGCAATGGCAACCCTGGAAAGCTGGAGGCACATCAAACCTAACGGAGTGATTATATAGTCAATGAGAACAAGCTGTGTCTCCTCATTTGCTAGTGCTAGGGTATTTTAGGAGGCAGGAGCAGGGCAGAACTCTCAGAAGGCTGCCTGGCAAAGTGTGATGCTGAAAGTGCTTAGGAGAGGTGCTCTGCAGCACAGATACTTTTGGATGTCTCAGGAGGAGCAGATGAGTCAGGAATACAGAAGATCCAGCTGGACTCCCCACCTCTACTTCTAAGGAAGCACGGACCTGTAAGCCAACCCCTGAGGCAGCTGTGTTACCACATGAGGAGTGCTGGCTTAACTGTAAAAAGGAGATTATGGATGAAGTGGCTATGCTGCCAGGTCTTTAGCTTTTGAACTGCAGCATTGTGTGAGCTTGGGAAGCTTCCCAATGAGCAGAAGGCTTGTTATCATATATTCATGATGAAAAATATTATATCACTTCCTTCTGAGGTATGTGAAGTCTTTGGTAGCTGGCACCACTGAGCACAGGGTTAATTCCCTGAGGGATTCTTGACACGCTTCCCACTTGGGTCTGGATCTCACTTAAACCTATGATGGTAAGTCTAGTGATTTAAATGGGCTTTAATTTATCCTTGAGCTGCTGCACTCTGAGCAGGAACTCTGCTTCTGGATTATTGACATGGTGCTCCACTGCCTGGGGTGTGAGGGGAAACATCAGCACCCACTGCAGCAGATGTCTGCTCTGTGTTTTTCTTCACTGGACTCTCCCCTAGCTCTTCCCCAGTATTTCTGTGGTACTTCCAAAGAGCAGCTGCATACTTTGTTATCGCCCACTTCATTTCAGCTTCACGCCCCAAGATAATTGCTGATGTCTGTTTGTACTGTGAGTTACCCTACCCCTGCCAGGATTGAAGTACCTATTTAATGCCATCCAAAATTAATGGTAGGGAGGTTAAGGTCTTGGAAGTCTTGGCCATGTTTTAATTACAGTTCCTGTATTAGGACTTGGGCTCTGAGTGCACGCAGCATGCAGCTGCTGGTGAAAGCTCCTTCCACCCACTGATGAAGCTCTAGGAGAAAGTTTCCTTCTTCCATGAAGCCAACAGCTTTAGTCAGGAATGACCACTTCTTTGCCATATAGCTACTGATTTTTACCATGTTTGTTTGTGTGAAGCACGGAAAAAGGCCTGAGAATCAGGTAGGGCTGCAAACTGGGTGTGTATGTCTCTTGATGAGAAGAAGTAGTTCTAATTTCCTTCTCTCTTGCATTTCATCAGGAAGGCCATAGAGCACAGGAGAGCTTATGGCTTGCCTTGTCTGATTCCAGGCGGCTCTGTTCAAAACTTCCCCCTCCTGGATACTGACAGTGATCACTGAAGGAGCTGTCAGACTGTGTAAGGTATGTGCGCTGCCCTCCTGAAGGCTTCTTTGTTAAACAGAAGAAATCAGGTTAACTCTCTCCTTACTGTTTCCCAGAACATCATCAAGCATTGTTCTACAGGCAGTAAAACTTGGTGTCAAGCAGCACTAAAGTAATTTATTTTACACACACCCAGGCTCACAAATATGTCCATACACATCCCCGTACCCAGAATGGAATAATGCATACCAGCTGTATTTTAAAATCTAGCTGGCTTTAGACATTATTAAGATATAAGCCAAATTCAGGAAATTGCCTTGCTAACAGCTCATTGAAGATGTCCATATATGGGGCTTATTACTGTTATTACAAATGAATTCATGGGAAATTTAATTAAAGTTCTCAAGAAGAAACAAATGGTTTTCTATCTATTAAGTACACCAGCCAAGTTTACTTTTGGCATATTTCCTCGTCCCATAAAGGTTTTCAGTACATTATTTTTCTCTGAGTAATCTTGTTACTAAATTAAGCCTTAGGGTCAATATCAGCTCACTGTGTACCCTAGAAAACGTAGATAACTTTAGAGTGCTGTACCTGCAGTCAGGGATGCTTTAAATATTAAAGTCACCATTCTCAAATAACACTTGTGAGGAGATCACATTTATTTTCTCCATGTGTGACTCCTCTGTACTTCAGAATGGATATGTCTAAATGCATCCAGCCAGCATCTCCTCTGGGAAGCCAGAGGCCTTCCCTGCTGTGCTTGGCTGTCCCTGGCAGAGCTGATGCACCCATCACTGGAGCTGTTGTTTTCTCCTAGACCCCAAATCCAACAACTTGGTTAAAGACCGGAGCTCAGTCCCTGCAGCCATACCTCCCCATCTCTTCCATCACCTGCCTGCTTCCTGCATAAGGACTGTGCTGATTTGGAATGAGCAATGAGATGTATCAGTGAAAGATGGGGCTAATAATCTACCTTTAGCCTGCTACAAGGAATTATGCAGGAGAACATGGGCATATTTTGATAAAGAAGCAAATCCTCTCTGCTGCTTGTTTAGGGAAGGAGGGAGCATGGCTGTAAATCTAGAGGAGTCGCTTATCTGCAAAAGGAATGTTACAAGCATGAGCAAAAGTGCCACGTCTTCTGCTTTGTGCTCCCTGGTATTGTGCTGGGGTTTGTAATCTGATCATCCAGGGTGAGAGGTGGATTTGATTTAGTAACATAGATCAAAATAATGCCAGGCATGGAAAACACCCTTCCTAAATCCTGTTACGGGCCAGCAACTACCTGTTCATCAATCAATGCTGACCGAATCTCCTATGCTGAAAGGTGTTTTGCAGAGGCAAAAAGGCTTGCTGCCCTTCAGCGAGGCCCTGCTTTGGTGCAGATCAGATCACAGATGGGTTTGCTGGGCTGGAAGGGAATTTGGCAAATCTTCACCCCCAGTGAAAATGTTCATGCTCTGTGGAGTTCTGTCATCGTTTTGTAAATGTGGGCTGGTCTGTCTTGGAGTTTGTGCGAAGGAAAGAGGCTTATGATAAGACTAAATACTATTGGCACTGCACCTGACAGCTTTAAAGCCATCCAGAAATCATCTGCTTGGTAAAGAGTAACCCATAACGGGCATATTCAGTCACTGCTCTGTAGTGTGCATTTGCTCCCTGAGAGCTTCAATCTGCATGTTAAATGCTATTTCTGATCCTCAGAAATCTAGATGACTTAGGGAACTTATTCCTAAGATCCTGCCTCTCTGCTTGGGCCTTGCTACTCCAAATGAGCAGGATAAGATGGGCAGGCGATGGCAGTAACCCTGTGCCTTGTCCATCTTATACAGGTTTGGCCAGATCTTCCCAGCAGCCTGCTAGAAAAAGTTGAGGGCAAAATAATTCAGTGGACCCAAGCTGCTGCCCTGGCAGTGGGGACTTTGTCTTTCCCTAAAGCTACCTGTAAGCCAGCCCTTTCCTCCTGGGACAGGGAAGTGCAGTGGTGGTACTACCCTGGCTTGACTCTGTTCCATCACCAGCTGATGTCATATGTGATGGTTAATACATAGATATAATTGTGGTCAGAGATAGAAACTTGGCCAAGTTAACTTGAGCCAGATAGTTTGGTGGATGGAACTAGCCTAGGGTGGGACTTGTTTGCTGGAGAACTGAAGCTGGCTAATTCAAAGTAGCATTTTTCATGTGGTTGCTGCAGGTTGCCCTGAGGACAGGAGACAGCCCTCCTTGATTGGGAGTTATGCTACAGAAAAATGAGATTTGCTGATCGATTGTAAGGTAGGGCTTTTTATTAATTCAATGACAGCTGGTAATTTGAAGTAGATGATGTAATACTTTGTCTCTTTGGTCTTTCTAAACCAGCCATACAGTTCTACCTCATTTATTATTTAGAACTGATATGTTGCTTTATGTGATGAGGAATTTGTGCTCTCAGATATTGACTTAGTGAAAAATCATAAGGTCATTTTAAGTATTTCCACTCAAGCTTGGAAAAATAAGCTATCATCAGCTGTATGGAGGCTGCATCTGCTCCAGGACATGGTCTGACCCAAGGGGATGGAGCAGTTCAAGAGGCAGGGAGTCAGCCCAGGTGATGTCATATAGAAAATGAGCTTCCCTTAGAGCAGTTCTGAAAGACCTAAATCCCTGCTTTCACTCAGGTAGGGGGTGTGGGGAAGGTGGTGCCCTATTTAAATTGGAAATGAGCACATGGCAGCATTTCTGGTTGGAAACTGGAAAACATCAGGCCAAAAGTAATTAATTTTTTTTAGGATGGTGTCTTAGGTGTTTTTAGATCTATATAAGAAAACCTATTTTTTCACATCCCAACCTGATTCCACACATTTTAGCAAATAAATGGCCTGCACATTTTCTTTGACATCCTAAAATCTTCCTGTGGCCAGCACACTTTCTAGCTGGAGACTTGCAGGGATGTAGTTAGTGCTGGAGGGCCCTTTGGGTGCCAAATACAAAGCTGAATAAAAGGCATCGTGCTCTGGGCCCTTTCCTCATCTTAACTCACTTGTAGCAGTGACATAACTCCAGGCAGGGTGGAAGTGTGGCGGGTTCCTGGTGAGCCAGCAGCACCATCTGCTGAAGAAGGAGCCGAACGGCAGCAGCTGCCTTCGCCTGCTCTCATACTGCCATCCCAACTGGGTGATGAGGAGCACGGAGCTCCCACAGGCTCCCCAGGTTGTTACAGATGGGTGATGTGGAGTATTGGGCTCTCCAGGACACTACAGCTGTGTGACAAGGAGCATTGGACTTGCATGGGCTCCCCAGGTTGTTACTGGCAGTTTACAAGGAGCACCAGGTCATTATGGCTGGGTGATGAGGAGCATTGTGCTCCCATGGGCTCCCCAGGTTGCTGCAGATGGGGATATGTGACCACAGCTAAGGACAGGGGAACTGAGAAACGGTTTTCACCCCATGTTTGGAAAGGAAGTTTTGTTAATACTTGGATGTGATTGTTTTCTTGCAACTGGTGTCAAGGGTTAAGGCTGGGCTCGTCACTAAACAGATGTTAGTAACCCTCTCCTTCCCAGAAGGGAAAGGGAATAAGGGAGAGACACTTATGGGTTGGAAAAAAAAAAACCAAAACAACACAAAAACGAAAACAGCTCTAATGAAACAATAACAATTAAAAAAAGAAAATAATGAAATACATACAAATACATACAAAATCAATATTGAACTCCCTCAGAGTACAGACTGGACTCAGTGGCAGACAGGAACTGGATTCAGGAAGACATGGATTGGGACTGAAGGCAGAAGAATGGACAGACTCCTCCTTGGATGCTGGCCATAGAAGAGGAATGCTTAACCCTTGTGATCTCTCAGCCTTATAGTAAGTATGATGTACATGGAATAGAATACCTTGGTCAGGTTTTGGGTGATCTGTCCTGTCCGCTCCTCCTTGCAAGTGCAAACTTTTTACTCATCCAACGTGGCACAGGAGATTTAGCAGTGACCTTGGTTTCTATAGTAGCAAGTAGAAGCAAAAGCCTTCCTGCACACCATCCCTTAATAGTAACTATAAAAATGAAGTGTTATCACTGCTAGAAGCAGACACTGAAAAAAAATTGCTATTAACTTCAGAAAGTACAGTTTGAGCTGAAAAGTAAAATCACTGAACAGAGAATTAGTTTTGTTCTAACTCAAATCAGGACACAAAATGCAGCAAAAAAATCAGATTTAAAGGCTCCATCACAGCTCCTGCTAGGATTAAATATGGACATCAGGGCTCAGACACTGACTGCAGACTGAGTTGCTCGGTGGAGCAGCTTGTGTGCTCCTTAGTGAACAGCAATGGACTAAACTGGTGCTCTGAGTGAAATACAAACTGGAACATTAATCTGTCTTGCTAAAATAGGAAATGTCAAGTTTCCACAGAACCTTTGTGGCATTTCAGGTAGAAATGGCAAATACATCTGCCCTAACTATAGAAGTTGGTTAAAACCTGTGATTTGATTTTATAAAAGGAGGCAGTTCAGATGTGACCTCTGCATCTAAACCTATAGGACAGAGCAGTTTTTGGATAGTGGCTGTAATGGCACTTAGTGAGGTCATTAAATGAGAGGACTGACAGGGCTCGGTTGAGCTGAGAACTGAGCCGAGCTGTTTGGAAACCTGTCTGCTGCCCTTTTCCACCCTGTAACTGGTAAACTGTTTTCCTGTAAAAGAATGGAAAATTGAGCAATGTGCTGAAAGCTTGATCCAAAGCATATTGGTTTCAAAGCTCATCCCAAAACTTCAGCTTCAGAGGACTCTGCAGTATACTCATCCCAATAATCTTCACTTTGAACAATAGGAAACAAATTCATTTGTAAACACATAGGAGGTACCAGATAGATACACTGATCACCTGGAAATTTGAGTACCACATGTTGGACTACTCTCAGCAACAGCAAATACTGGAGAAATTGTGTTCTTGGTAGGACAGGGGCATTTTACCTCAGTGAGACCTGTAAACGTGAATAACCTGAAAATTGCCAGTAGGTATATAGTGTTTCCTTATATATTTTTTTTTTTCTGGGAAGAGTGGAGGGGATTAATAGCCAGGTCCTTGGCAGACTGATGAGCAGAGAAATTATTTTTGGTGAGCTCCTCTGGTGTGGAGAGATGGTCTGCCTCCAAAGCTGGCGAAGCCATGAGGACCTTGGCCTTGCTCCATCTTGCACAATGCCCAAGAGCAAAGCGCAGATGAGTGTAAGGAGACACTCAAAGCATCCTGCTTGTCACAACTGTTTTTCAACACGGCTTGCTCTGCACCCAGCAAGGGCAGCCCAGGGCTGTTTGGCCTATCCAGGAATTTGTGCTTCCAGTAAGCTCCTCTCATGAGATGAAGGCATGTTTGAAAACCTAGAGTGATTTTTATTTCCTCATTTCCACACAAAAAAACCCCAAAACCCCAGACTTTGTCAAACTCTCAGTAGATTAAAATGCCTGATAGATGAAGGATATAGGCGAGGAGGGGCTTTGAGATGGCTCATGTCATACAGGCAAGGACTTGCTGGACCAAGGAAGCCCCAAAACACCCCAAATACAAATGCCAGGAGATTGCCAGGGTGTATGCTGCTAGATGAGCTAGAGAGTGCAGTTTACCTTCTGCTGGGGCTTTGGAAAATGGTCTCCAAAGTTGTTGAGATGAAATTCTTAAATTATTGTTAGTTGAAAGAGCTGCATCATAAATAAGGGGCTGTTGCAAAAGTAATTTGGAATGCAAAATTCTGCCTTAAGCTTGAACTTTGCAAAGTGCTATTTATAGTGGGTAGAGATTTCACTTCTCAGTCCCAGCTGTGGCATCCCAGAGGCCTGGTGGCCTTGCAGGAAGCAGAAGTCTACCTTAACCTCCAAGTGGAAAGTGCACAGAGCTCTTAGAGAAAACCCTGAGTTCATCCTCTGTATATTTACTTTAGGGACAGGCTAAGGAAGGAGCTAAGATCCTGACCTACAGTTACATCAGCTTATTCAGCTTCAGCAGCCAGAGCACGTGGCTATTAGTAATCTAGTGAAAAATGTAAGAACACTTGCTTAAAAATAAACAGCCCACTCAAAAAAGGAAGTTACAATAAATAAACTGCATGAGAAGTAGCAATAAAAACTTTATGGCTGGAGTCATAATTGGCTGTAGAAATAAGCATCTCTAAAGCAGGAGGCATTGAATATTTTCCTCCCTACATCTTGCCGTTGAAGTTTCCCCAACTGGAAGAAAGCAAGGGCTCCCAAGCCTGCATGCTGGGGAAGGAGACATCGCTGTATTCAGAGTCACCCCAGTGCTTCTGCCCACACAACTTCCTTTCTTGAAGTCATGCTGTAGAGAGAAAATGTTTTCCTTCTACTTGCTCAGCAGAGCATGGTGAGCTCATAAGCAGGAGACTTCAACTTTCAAATGTTGAACTCCACTGAGGTCTGATTTCCCTCTTTATTTATGGTTTCTTCAGCGGCTGCCATGAACTGAGGCAGGCTCTGTTAAACTAATCTTCAGCAGCTTTCCCTCCTTGTCTGGAAAAGTTGCTGTGAGAGGCTGTGGTCAGCCTGTGAGTAATCCCCCAGAATTACTACAATTGCAGATAATCGGGACTCACCAGATGAGACTGGGACAGCTGAAAGGTGGGGTGGAAGAGGTTGCTGCTTACAATCTCAGCTTGAGCTCAGAACTATTTTAAAGTAATTTTTAAGCAATTAAAGAAGTAAAAGCAGACAAACTCCCACCCGGCTCTACATCACCAAAAGCCCAGTCAAAGGAGAGGATGCAAAAACCGCCCATCGCCAGGGAAGGGAATGGCCCAGACCTCAATACAACCAATCTAGAGAAGCTCTGTCCTGACAGAGCTCAGTGCCAATCCTGACAGAGTTGCTCTTAGCTGCCACATCCCACCCCGTTTTGCAGAGATATTATCCTCCTACATGTGTTGATATTGTTCTCCAGAAGGCAGGCGGTTTTTTTATTGTGCTGGTAGTTAGATGAAACTAATGAGTCAGTGGTCCCACATTTTTAAACAGATGGTTGAGATATCACTTTTGATTTCAGTCAGCTGCTGTGCTTGGGTGCTTCTGTGTTTTGGACTGAGTGCTTGGGAGTACACCTGCAGGGAAAAGAGGCTGAAAATGGCTGTGGATGTAGACTAGGGAGTCACGGTACCATGCTGCAGGAAGCTTTCCACTGGCTTTAATGAGCCGCCGTTTTGGTAAGAAACAACTTTCTGTCTGAGGACCTTCGAGGACGGTGGTGGAAGGAAGGTGTCTGGCAATGGGACAAGGGACTTCTTGAATGAGAATAAAATTGTGTCCTAAGAATGACTGGGGCATCCTATCTGGCCTCACACCCAAAAAGAGAGCGGCTGACACAGTGATGTCAACCAGATTTCAATATCGTTGGAGAGGCATTTTAGAGAGATACTGGTGTTTGGTCTCACTGCACATCTTCACCCTCTCAAGCTGTAATGTTCTTACTCATGTTGAGTAGGACCTCTTTGAGGAAATAGTACCACTGGTTGCAGTACCCCTCTGAGGAAATAGTCCCACTGGTTACAGTAGGACTACTCATGGTAGACACTAATGTTCCACATGAGTAAACAGCTATAAGTGTGTGATGGGGAGTACGAGGTTGTTCACAGTCCTGTGGTTTGCAAGTCTGTGGGCAATGCTAGGGATACAGGCACACTAGTGAAAAATTCCAGATAAATATCGCCGAGGTTGTGTTGCCTTTGTGTTTAGCTCTGAAGAAATGTCATTTCAGTAATTCTAATTAGAAAGGCTCTTTTTCCTCTTTTCTGAACTAATTTCCTTCCCTCAGTTAGGAGTAGAAGCACTTTGTGCAAAAAAATAGCTTTTACAGATGTCATGGTACCCAAATTCATGCTAGGAAGTACCCATACTTGCAGCTCTGAGCATGGCAAGCAGCACCTTGGTAGTACAGAGTTAGCTTCATGCTGGTCTGATGTCATGCACTTGCTGTAAACTTCATGGTGATGCTTTGATGACATATGGTAAAGCTCATCTAAGTCTTAGCTGCCCTGCAAATTAGGTGTTGACTTAAAATGCATCCTGAAGCTTCCTTGTGTAGTTGGTGAGAGAGATTGGTGGCATTGCTGGTGGAAACTTCCATGACAGCACTGGGCAAGCTAACTTTGGGATGGCCAAAAGTAAGGCCCTGTTGATAGTAATAGTTGCACAGATACCTTAAAAGTAGCAGATTTTGGACTTCTCTGGGTACCCAGTTCACAGATATTCCAGTAAATCCCACTCTGAGGTATTCAAGAGAGGCAGAGAATGGGCAAAAGGAAAAACCTTAATAAGAGAATAGAAAAATCCCTTTGCCTGTGCCTTCTCCAACGGAGCCTGGAGGCGGGAGGGTGCTTTGAGTGCCATTCATAAGGGCTGCCAGTCCCATGTAATTCGCGTAGGAAGTTTCTCACCGTTACAGTCTGCAGGGACAGTTCTTCCCTCTTGGTGACCTAATTTTGGCGAGTGAGCAACCATTTGGAAGGACTTTCCTGCCTGGCTTTCCAACTATAGCTCGGAGCCAGCAGGATGGGGATCCCAGATTCTGAGCTTCCTCAGTGGCACGTGGTTCAGCAGCCCCATGACTTCCTCCCCCCATGACTGGGGGCCACATTGCTGCTGGTGTGCACAGACAAGGTAACACTTAGTGGACAGAAGGTAACAACATTGCTAAAAGAAATAGGTCCTTAAGAAATATCCTATATATCCTTTGTAAAGCAGCCTAACTCAAGCTTCAGATCCCACTGTGAGTAACTGGATGTGGCTTACTGAATTTTAACAGAGTTTTGCCAGAAGAGAACAACTTTTTTTATACAAAGCACATGATTTTCCTTTGAAAGAATGTTTACAGAATAGAGCTCATTGCCTCATCAGTCAGTGTATCCTTGATATTTTCATTTATGTGGTTTCTTATTCAACACGTGTTTGAATCATAAGACTTCTACCCTTTTATCTGAATTTATCTACTGGGAGCATTTTTAAGAGTGAAATGTCAGTCAGGTGCATGCCAGACATGCAACAAACACAGACTTTCCTCTGCTTTCTGTCTCAGTTCTCTGGAATTCTCCTCTGCTGCTTTCTCCTTTTTAATGTTCCCTTTCCAGCAGAGGAAAACAGGTCCAGAGTTTTCTCTGACCAATGAAACATACTCAGTGATGTCCTAAGACCAGTTCCTTGCTTAGCATCTTTAATCCATTTACAGCACACTGGGAGATCATTTTGTCTCCCAGATGAGTCTTTGAAGACTTCCCATATTTCTTCATCTGGTCTATCCTGGTTTGGTACTGGAGGGCTCCCCCCAGGCTCTTGATGGGTCTAAAACCTGAGAGCAGCCCATTGTGCTGCTAGACTGAGTGTTTTTCAGGTGGGTTTTCCTTTGGCTTTAACTAGGAAAGGGGCACTGTTGGGTCTGCAGGCTATGGGTGGGTAGAGAGCATGGCACCCCCCTCAGATGTAAAACCTTCTGCATGGCGAGGCCTCCACATGTGCCCTCCCACACCTTGCAGCAAGTGCTCCCTGCCCTCCTCTGGTCTGGATGTCTCTTGTTTCTGATTTCTTGTTCTGCACCCCCATGGAGAAGTGGGCAACACTGGAATGGGAACAGAATGTCATTATTTGTGGTGAATTATTTCTTAATGCCAAGTGTAGGAGAGACTGTAAATATATGCACTGGCACAGTTTTAACACACTTCTTTCTTCACCATAATAATGCAATATTCTAGAAAACCTTATCGAAATCCAGGCCAGAATTTAGATAAAAGAAGTAGCTGTTTGTTTTTCCTACACTTATTCATTCACTTAAAATAATATATCTAAGTATCATCAATAGCATGGTGTGTGTGCAACAATGATGACAAAGAATATGCACGGGGGTGGTGTGATGCTGAGCAGGGGCAGCTTGATGTTTGGTGGTTTAAGCGAGACATGCAGTTTGAGATGTTTAGAAATCCCACCACTGCCTCTAAAACATATGACCTTGCATGTATGCCCCGGTTAGCTATCCGTGGAACTTTTTCCTGGCTGCTCTGTGCGTTGACATCATAGGCAAACGTAGCTGCTGGCATTGATGCCTGTGTCACATGGATTGCATGAAAACAGGGCAACATCTGGCAGTGAGCACTTCAGGCCCCTGATCAGAAACTTGAGTGTAAAGAGGAAATGTGGTTCTCTTGTCTCCTGAGTGCTTTAAAAAATAAGACGGAGACTCAAGAACAAAACTATTTCTTAATGAGGCCTGCATGATCTTTCCAGTATTAACACTCCGCAATGAGCTCAGACAGCATGTCCCCAGAGTGCTGATGTGGGGTTTCAAATGTGTCTGCAGTCAGCAAAGGCATAACTCTACCACTGAAACCCATGGCAAAGTCCTCTCCACTCACAAAGGGAGCTGGTGGCCATGATAGCTTCATTCCCATGCTCAGCCACACAACTGAAACCAAGAGGATACAGCAGACCTGTGAAGGTCAGCATATGGTTAAGTCTTTTTCTTTGGATTTGAGTGTGCTGCTGAATTTTACTGATAATGCCCGAGCTGGGCAAGGATTGAGTTCACTCGCTGTTGGTGGAAGAGGATCTGCAGTGCTAACTGGGCCTGCAACTTTCCATTAATTACAAGGTGTTGTGATTGCATATTTACATTTGCTGATGATGCCAGTGTCTTTCAGAAGGTATACAGGATTTTACATGACTTTCAGCTGGAACATGATGTCGCCAACACTCCCCCTCCCAGGCTGGTGGAGCAGTTTTGATTGCTTGAAACGCTTTATTAATAGACTTGCTAACATCAAGGAAAGCTTTATGAACACTTAGGACACAGACAAGTGCCAGTGACTGCACCTTGTGCTGCTTCTGCTAATAATATGTAGAAATTATAAATAATGTATTTTTATTTTCTGAGACAACTTGGGGCCACCAATAGGTGGCCCTTCCTTGGCCTTTCCAAGCAGCATCCAGCAGTCCTGACATTTCTGATGCATACAGCAGAGGAGGGACAATGAGTGTGTGCTGCTTGCTTAGCAGTTTGGCAGGAGTCAAACCCAGTGCCTTTCAGGAGGAGGGGGTGGAAAAAGGGTGCACGGCCTTTGGCTGGTTTGCAGGTGATTGTGAAAACTGTAGGTGTGCACAACAGTCCTGGTTGGAGAGAACTGAGAGGCTTTCATGCCTTGAGTGGAAATGACTGTCCTTGTCCCAGAGGTGCTAACTGACCTCCTGTGCATTGCTCTGCAGGAGGTTATGAAAGTCAGACTCAACCACATATTTGATTATATCTCAGCAAGACACAGGACATCACAGTGGCTTGATGTAGCCCCTTTTGCACTTGCAAAAGTGAGATGAGAAGTGTAGTACCTGGTTAATAACCCTGCTTCATGGGTGGGAAGGTGATCTTCCATGACAGGATAGAAAGGTATTAAGATGTATTGTGATTACCTGATGTGAATGGGGCAGATTGAGCTCTCTATAAGAAGCGAGACTTGGGTAGCACCTTCTTCAGGCTCACCACACCTCTTGAGCTCTGATCCTATAGTATTTGTAGCCCCCAATACATCACTGGTTCCAGTAAATCCAGCCACTGTCAAGGAAAATTAAGTGAAATAGGCTTTATCAGCTCCTGGCAATTCAATAAGGATCAATAAGGATCATCAGGTATAACTGATGCAGGAACTCCTGCTGGTATGTATCTGAACATGTCTGTGAGCTACAATGTGTAGCCACCTCTCCTCTTTGCCTTTACTGAAATTTAAAACACTAATGGAGGTTCTGGCAATGATCAGGGCTAATTAGCTAGATGCAGTCATGAGTGTGAGGCAAGTACTGGGTTCCTTGATGATCATTTATAGTTTTGGATGAAAGCGGTAGTGACTACTCTGCACTGCATGGACATCCATAGGCAAACAGGTCCACAGCTTTCAGGACATTTCTGTTAAAGACAGCTTGTGTGAGCATGGGCAGGTAATGCAACCAGGTAACTTTGGCTGCTCTAGACTAACATCTACCAAGTAGACTTAGCTTGCTGGTGAGCAAGGCCTTTGTATTGCAAATAACTCTGGGTCAAGGCCTGCTGTGCAATGACTTTTCATGGAAATCACTGGAGGGTCTTTTCTCTGTTCTCCCACAACAGTACAGAGTGCACTTTTAATTCCATTTTGCCAAAGTAATGGCATTAACTTCTGAGAGAGCAGAAACATGAGCTCCAGGTCTGGTTTTTGTACTGACTAGTTCCTTGGAGAGAAGTCAGCTCATTTTAGCCATAGCCGTGAAAGCCCATGTGCCAAATAATTGAGGCCATCTGAAGCAGTTTGAATACCCTGCTCTCATGCACTACATCATCTATCAGGGTGTGGGAGGTTAAGCCATGTGTTTGTTCGTGTATTCGAGTCACTTAGCTGTGTACAATTTAGTCCAGGCTGCGCCATTCTTTATCAAGTTTCCTAATACCAAAATGAGTGTTGGTCTTGGTGCTTCGCAAAGGACTGCCAAAATGAACCCTCCAGAAGAAGCAGTAGTGCTTCAAGCTATACTGTTGGGGTTGTTGCACTGTGCGTGGCTGGCCTATGGGCCGTGGCTATGCATTTTGTGTACACTGATGTTTCCCCAAGGTTTCAAAGTTAATGCCAGTCATTAGCTTTGTGGCCTCGCAGTCAAAGGGACCATTGCCAAAGAGCACCTAGGGTGACTGAGCGGTTAAACACTGCGCAAACATTTTGGTGTCTTAGTGTTAGTTGGGTGACCAGAGAAGATCCAGGTGAGAGCTGAGGTGAGCATCATGCCCTGCCTCTTCACAGGCCAAAACTGATAGGAACAAATATTGGACAAACATAGAACAAAAAGAAGTGGGGGTAAAAGCTGGTGGAGAGATGCACACAGGGGGGCAAAATCACAGAGGCATGTTACTGGGCAAGTTGCCTCATTTTCTGCTTCCTGTATGCACACATTTGAAGTAAATATTCAATCCCATCTCTGGATTTACGCTGAGGGAAGGGCCATCCTTTCTTCATGGCTGATGAATCATGCGAGTTCCTTCACAAGTAGGCAATGGTTCTGACAGATCCGTGTTTAGCATCTTGAGCTGAGTTATCAGGCCCTAAACTTCCCTTTTTTTTTTAACAAAGCTTCTTGCCTTTAAAGAAAAAAAATCCTCTGGCAAATTATCTTTTCCTGGTAGATGGGGGCAATGACACAGACTTGCATTGCCTGTTCAGATCAAATGGCAGCTGGCTGAGAGAAAAGAGGAAAATAAAAAAGGATTAAATCCCTGTGGGGTTTCTGAAGTAGGCACACATTATGAGTAAAGCATTTAATGATCACTCAAGAAGAGTTTTGGGAATTTTTTTTTTTTTTTTTAATGGTCAGTTTTGATCTCAAGTATACATAGTTTTGGCCTTTGATGCTACCAATTATGTCTGTATAATACGGATTTAAAATACTTGCCACACTCTTTTGCTAGCTGAGGGCATTCTTTTTGCACTTCCAAAAGTGTGAAAGGTAACACAAAAATTCAGCAAATTGGCCCTTATCCTTTAATTCCTCTGCTTTAATAACACCACAAGTCTCAGCAGGCTTTATATACCAAAGACTTTTTCTTTTTACTTTGGGTTTCTAAGTCTCTTGCTGCTTAGTTTTTGTTTGAAGACAAACTCTTCAGATGGTGACATAGAAATGAATTGCAGTAGAAATACTGCAGATGAGAAAAACCAAAGGGATTCTGACTCTTCAAGTGGGGAATATTTTAATATTTAATATAATATTAAATATTTTACTCTTATTTCAGGTGGGTGAATATTTAAAAACACTTAGGGTTTGTTTTATGATGCATGTGTAAAGGCCTGGTGTAAAGCAGAAATATGAGGGTCTTGGTATTGGAGCTCATTTTGACTAACTATAAAAGTCAATATTTCTAGTGTAAAAAAAAGAAAATCCCTGTTCTCTTCAAATAACACTTGTAATGAAATCTCTCTCAAAAGACAGATGAAGCACAGGAAGCATTCATGGGACTGAATCAAAATAGAAAGTTTTCACTGAAAAAAATCTGTGCTTCTTCCATTTAAAACTATTATTGAACAGTGGGAAAGAAAACAAACACCTTCCCCCTAAATCGATGAGATTATGCGTATTTTGAAAATTGGGCTGTGATTTTGGTCTCACCTTTTATAATAGGATTTTCAGGAAACAAATTTAGATCTAAGTGTTGTTGATGTGAAGATGACACAGTTTCTCAGGAAAGCTGAGAATAAGGCGCCGGAGACCGGCACTGCTGGGCCAAGTTCTCTTTTCTCAATGCACTTTGCTCCTCATTGAAAGCAGTGTCTTGCATGTCTCTACAGGTTGTACTGGTTTAAATACAACAGGGGAAAACTGGCAGAGGGGTTCAGTTTGCTTTTGATTTTAAAGTGGTCAGGTTAAACCAGTGCCAGGACTTAGGGCAAATGTATTTAAACCAGTTAACTCTATAAGCAGTTTAACTAGCACTGATACTGTACCGAATTACATTAAATCAGCATAAGTGAGAGTTTAACCTGGTTTATCTACATCTGCTTTGGCCTTTGCACCAGTTTAACTAACAGGATTTGCGATGCTGTGCTAGCCAAATGAGGTTGCCCTCACAAACTTTATCCCATGGACTTTTACTGAGTTTCAAGCAGTTGTTCCCAGCTGGTCCGGAGCCAGTTGGCAATATCTGTTCAGGTTCAGCCCTCTCTGCTTCTGCTGCTGCCTTTCCCTCTCTCAGAGAGCCTGCAAAAGCCCAGTGAGCTCAGCAGGATGAATTTGCATGCCTTCCTGCAGTGGTCTTTGAGAAGCCAGACACAAATTATTTCCCACTGGGAGAGTCAGTCCCCTGGTCCTTGGGAGGAGCTGATCACACGTAGCCTGCTGACAGCTCTTCTGACCGTGTTCTTGGCCTTAGATTTGTCTTCCTCAAGGCAATACTTCCTAGAGTTGTATTAGCTCAGGAGAAGCTCAGCTTTCACTTAAAGAAAAAGCCAACTGCCTACTTCTCAGCTTGCAAATGCACCACCATCTCCAAGGGTGACTGGGTGTTACTGGCTCGGAGCCAGGTTTGGAGCCTGTCAGATCATAATCTCCATGCCACGGACCACAGGCAAGAGTTGTCAGGCATCTCTTCTCCATCCTGCAAAACCCTTCCTGAATACCTCCCCAGCCCAGGGAGGATTGGCCATTTGTCCCTGCAGAGGCAGGTATAACCCCCCAGCCCCAACACCCTCCGTTTGGGTTTAGGAATATCTGCCATGAGCACCAAGCTCAGCCTCTAATGTGGAAATGATGAAGACTATTCTTTTGACGAAAAATCAGAGGGAATGACTTACTGCCCAATCTAGGGTTTTTTTTTTCCTAAAGCCAAGTCAGAATGACAGTGCTCTTGCAGCTTCTGTTTGTGCCACTGCTGCTGTTGCAAACCAGTGTCATGAGTTAGCATCTGGAAAGAGGAACATGTGAAAATCAAAACAAGGACATTGAAAAACAGAGTTTGTCCAGTTCCTCCTTGAATTCTTCCGTTACCTATCCAAATACGGCAGAGATGAAGAAAGGGAGGACTAGGAATTAGTGGATGATTCATTAGAGTAACACAATTCATTCAGGAGCCCCAGCTGCAGAATTAATCACCTTCATTCTGCTGATAAAACCACCCTGGGACTGACAGGGTTTCAGTCTTTGTTCCAAACTGATGACACAGTCTTAGAAACTATAATTTAAAATACGAATTCTGCTTATTTCTCCTGGGGTACTAATGTAACGAGGAGGCTCATTTTCAATCTGAGAACTTGAAACTTTTACTAAGAGAAGCAGATGCGAACCTTGCACCAAAATTATTAGACCTGGCAACAACATCTTGTGTGGGGCAGGCTGCAGAGCAAGGCTGTCCTGCTGAGATGTAAGGTAGCTGTTGTTCTTCCGCAGAAAACGATTTTTGGATTCCCTCTCAAAACATCTGGTTGCCGCTGGCTGTCTAGCAAAGCCCTGCATGCAAACTGACAGAGCTCGGAAGAATTATCTTGTATGTGGCTGCTGATTTTCATGCATGTCAGAGATATGCCACGTGCTGTTCTTGTGACAATCAGGCTAAATGGTGATTCTTTGAGAAAATGTACCTGGCATATGCACAGCAAAGCAGCAGTTAAATTTCCATGCATTTCATTCCTCTTGGATATTTTCCACGCTAAATGGGAGCAGGATTTCCCCACTATTACGCTTCTGAGCTGCTGTGTGTAGGGAGCTTATGCTGAGAAGAGGTTGTTTGGTTTATTTTCCGGAGTGGGGAGAAGGAAACCCCTTGATTTGAAAGCAGAAAGGATGAAAACTGCGCCTTATGAGAGACAAAGCTCAAACAGCATGGAGAGTAGTAACTGAGGCAGAAACTTTGATTAAATCCCAAGTATCCACTGGAAGAGTATCCTCCATCCACTGGGAGGTGGAGGGAGCTGAGATCTGAAATAGGAGGAATGCATCTTGGGTGGGCAAAGAGATGGGATGGCAGCTGGGGAGGGAAGGAGAATGGGTGAGAGATTGGGTGTCTGCAAAGAAATGGTGCAGCTGGATAAAAAAACTGGGAGAAGAAATGAGGCAGGATGATGAAGAGCATGGGCAGAGAGGGGGTCTCTGCTAAACCTGGCCTGGGGAAGTGGAACAATTTTGACGAGATATTGGGGGAATAGGAGATTTCAACTAGCAGTGAGAATCTACATAATCTCTCCATGGGTACTGGAAGCTCCCTTAAATGCCACCTTTCTTTCTGTATTCAATGCTGAAAGCTTTTAAAGAAGTCTTCTGCCTTGTAGGGAGATAGAGATAATAACTTCTCGTCTTTTAGTCTGCGGGCGTAAATTGAATCCTCTTCCTGAATTTCACAGTGTATGATAGAGAGGATGAATGGAAAGGTCTGGGAACTTTCTTCAAAATTGTCACATGTCTGTTTATTTCTTTGAATAGCAGCATTGACTGCTTCCCTTCCTCCTTAAATGAAAGCACAAATAGTTGTGGTGTGGGGGAATTCTTCCAAACTGGGAACTCTGCTCATCAAGTGTCAGTTTTTTGCCTACTTACAGAGATATTAATCTATGTTGCTGCTCCCTGCTGTCAACTAGAGAACCCCAGACTGTGGTTTGAGTAACATTACTGATGGGAGAGCCATTTTAAATGGTACTTGTAGGCCAGAAGAAGAGAAATACAAATTATGAGAATTATAAGTGAAGATACCATAAATGAGTCTTGGCAAAGAGTAATCGAGGGGTGAGAGGAAATAGCAGCTCGGCCCAACGTGCTTGCTGCATGTTAAATTGTGCACCCCGCAGTATCTTGAAAATCATTGCTGAAATCACAGGAAAGGGTGGTTCAGAATGAGGAAGAGCTGTGTCTCCTGATAAACCCTTCTCCTCAGGAGCTGCACAACTAAAGTCCTTCAGCCTCCTTAACCTTTGCGCGCTGCTTTCTCAGACTTGGTGTGAATCCAGTCTGAAAAGGAGAATTTGTCTAATAAGCTGAACACCTATTTTAACAGTTTTGTCAGTGTCAGACCCATCAGTTGACAAATAACAATGCTGACCAGAGAGATGATGTCTACATGGCACTAGGAAGCTAAACAGGGCTGGGGAGCTCAGATGCAATTGCTCATGGCTTTCAGAGGGGGTTATGTTAGTTTGGGTGAAGAACAAGACAGAAATGCCATGTAAGTGCTGAGACTGCCTATATTGCTAAGTGTTAATTTGCAGCTCTAGGAAGGAGTTAACAAGGCATGAAAACTTCATTCCCTTGAAAAAAGGGAGAACAATAAAAACCCAAATGTGGGCAAATGGAATATTATATATATAATATTTATTATCTTCACAGGAACAAACCGATGTGTAGCTGTCAATACAGATGCAGTTGTTTGTTTTATGCTGGCTACAATTTGCATTAAGTAATTCTTGAAAGCAAGGGCAATTTCAGGCAATAGAAAACAGAGCTGTGCATTCCCAGTGATCCCTAATCTGATTATGGGACTGTACCTCTGATGAAACCTGACTTTACCTCCTAGAGAGTGTTCGGGACTTACTCATAGGTCATTGCCCTTAGCGGAGTGACAATGCTACAGAAATCCTACCCGGTAAGAGTCTTAGTAGAGTTATGCCATTAATGCAAACACTAGATTAAAGTTCATGTTCTGACGCTGATTTGATGTTTGGCAAATGACCTTTCTGTGCTTTGTTTTTCACTTTGCTAAATGGGATAATCGTTATAGCAGCCTTCCAGTACTTAAAGGGGCCTGCAGGAAATCTGGGGAGGGACTTTTCATCAGGGAGTGTAGTGATAGGGCAAGGGGTAATGGTTTTAAACTGAAAGAGGGTAGGTGTAGGTTAGATATCAGGAAGAAATTATTCACTGTGAGGGTGGTGAGACACTGGAACAGGTTGCTCAGAGAAGTGGATGCTCCATCCCTGGAAGTGTTCAAGACCAGGTTGGATGGGGCTTTGAGCAACCTGGTCTAGTGGGAGGTGTCCCTGCCCATGGCAGGGGGGTTGGAACTAGATGATCTTTAAGGTCCCTTCAAACACAAACATTCTACAATTCTTGCTCAACTCCCTAAAGCAGTCTGATATCTGTGCCTGGAAAATACCCACCAGAGCTATACAGAAATCCAGCTGTATAGAATAACTATACAGAAATCTAAACCCTGCATCAACACAATAGTCACTTCATCTTTAATTTAACCTACTATGTAATTTGGGTTTAATTTTCTTTATGGCAATCTAACTGCAATATTGGCATATTAGGATTGATCTTTGTTTTGGGGCATGCTTACGTGTTAGTATCCTGCTTAGGCACAGTGGAAGTATTGTTCCTTCACCCTGAAGGATAAACTCTAAAAAAATATTAAAAACACAAACGACACCTATTGTTAACAGAAGAGAGCTTTGTATGACTCGGCAGAACAGTGTGAAGGTCCCAATTAGCCCAGGTGCAATGAGAAATTGCCCCTATCTGAGCAGCAGACCCAAACTTTGCATTGCACAGAGCGGGGATGAAAGATGGAAACAAAAGCTTCACGGTCTGATGAAAAGAAAACCAGCTTCAGCTCTCCCTGGGAGCTGCACACACCAGCCCCACTGAAGCTGCGGTATCTCGAGTGAAGCAGCATTGCCTAGGACATACATTTGCATACTAGATCTTAGCTTTTTAGAACCAGCGCTATAATTAGAGCTGAAAGCTCAGGAGCCGTCCATTTCAAACAGCAGACGAGAATATCTCATTTTTACACCTGGAAAAATAGAGGCAAAGTCATCACAAAGAGGTGAGTCCTGCTGCTTACTCCCTTGCATCTAACCATGTAGCACTTCTTCACTCGTGAAGACACAGCTCATCAGAGACAACCCCTAATCCAGAGAGGCTCAGGCTGTGGATGGAGCTTGGCAGTGGGTTTCTTCAGAGTTGTTTTGAATTGTTTGTTTGTTGGTTGCTTTTTTTTTTTTAGCCCAAAGCACTGTTAGCAAGCCTACTCCTCTGTCAAGCCATCCCAGCCATCTGCCAATGTGGGCTCAAAAGAACATTCTTTAGGGCCTTATCCAATTTGTTGTATCTGATTCATTAAAGTAATTACTCTTGCTCTTAAGTCATTGCTGGGAGTTTGGCAGCTGCATAATAATCTGGGACCTATGTTTCTAAACCTAGCTAAAATTCTTGCATTTATTTAATCAAACCTGGCAACCTGGCACTGCCTGAAATGAGCGAGGGGTCCTGCCTGCCCAGGTCTGAGCAGTGCCTGGTGCAGCACCAAGCAGCTTCTGCAGCTCTGGCCGAGGAAAAGGACACATGGAAAAGACTCTTCTCTGGCTTACCCAGTCTGCTGGAGTTAGTGGTGCTGCACCGATACAACAGGAGTGGGATGATTTTGCTGCGAGGGGTATGATGGCACCAGAATTATTAGGTATCAGTTACCAACAGCATCCTCAAATGCCCTGGGCCTTTGAGTTGTGCTGTGACTTCATTTAGTGAGGCCAAAGCTCTGGGGAAATGTCACGAATGCAATTTCCTACAGTATTTCTGAACTGGAAGGTCCCTGGCCCCCTAACATTGCAGTGGGTAAGGACACAGGACAGAGCTGAGGAAGGTTTCTTGCCCGCTGGGTTGTAAAGGGAACATCCTGATGGTCGGTGCTGATACACAGCCCCTTGGGAGCACGGGAACAGAGTCCCACTCCCGAAGTCCAGCTCCCTGAGGCTCCGTGGCCTCCCAGCAAAACCCCAATCTGAAGAAATCAGGAAAGGCCAAACAGGATCATTTAACAAGTCCTGCATGGGACCCTCCACCCCCAAAGTCTTTCAACCCAAGGAGGGACCGACCCTGTCGCTGAGCCGGCATGGGACGTCTCTGATCCCTGACACCATCTCAATCCCCGTGCTGAGACGTCCTCTCCCACCCTCCCATCCAGCCCTCCTGCTTCCATTCTTCTTGGGACCTGGTGCCTGTTGCAGGTACGGCGGAGTGTGGCAGAGGCTCTTCCTAACCCTGTGTTCAAAGATTATCTGCTCTTCATTTCCTAACCCTGCCAGGAGCCGGTCTGGCAGCTGAGGCAGCATTACACCATTTCTGCTGCAAATCATTGAAACCCAGCTGGCTCTCAAATGTTTAATTTTATCGCACCTTTCTTTGCAAGGTTTTATGAGCTTTTGTCTATTTATAAAGGCACATAAAGTTTGAAGGAAGCCTCTTAGGCCTACAAATTCTCGTGCTGAGAACTTCTTCTGAAAAGTTCAGTCCTGGGACACGAATGCCCCTCACTTTCTGTACCCGACAAATTACCATCATGGTCCCACCCTCTGTTGCCTCCAGAAATTGTTCGCAGTCAAACCCTGACCTCCCCCTCCAGCTGAGTTCCGAACAAGGCCAGGGCCCGAGGCTGCGCAGGCGGGGACGTTGTTGTGCACCCACGGCGAGGTGTGAGGGGCCACTCTGCCAGCCGTTTATCACGGGTGCCATCAAAGAGCCTCCCTTCAGTGGAGACACGAACCACCTGCGCGGCGGGGAAGGCCGCGGGGGTAGCGGAGGGCAGGAGTGACGTCACGCTGCCGTCAGAGCCGCGTGACGTAAGCGCCGAGGGGAAGGGGCGGGGCGGGGGCCG
>VZZY01012268.1:789456-846943 GCA_013400335.1 Eurystomus gularis
CCCCTTTCTGGTGCTGTGTTAAACATTGAAGTCTTGATTTAGTTGAAATGTCCCTTTTAATACCCTGTGTTTGTTGAGGAAACAGTAATTTCACCAAAGAGGCACACGTTTTTGAAATGTGTACTTAGTCTGGAGCCAAAGACAACTTTTCTAAAGTGCCATAGTCTGCAGATGATCAAATTAAATTTTGTAAATGAACTTTGCAGTGTGATTAAATTTGAACTTGATTACATTAGGCTTCTCAGCATTGAGTTTGTGCCTTACTGGAGGTAGTCTTTTCATATTACTGCTATTTATGGATCTTATTCAAGTGTTTTATATTCTGGTTGGGTTCTGCAATGCAGTTTGTTCAAGCTACTGCTTATATCTGTTCCAGTTGTGCAAGAAGTGGAAAATATCCTTTATTTAGAACAGGTCACATGTGCTTGCATCCAGGAACCGCGTCTCAGTGTGTTTAAAAAAAATAAAAATGTATCTTGGAGGAACAGATTTAAAAAGTTCCTGAAATATTTTTCCGTCTGTTCCAGGGGAACATTACATATTTTAAGCTAAAAGGTAATAATAGCTGAGTTAAAAGTGATACGTAGGCTAGCACTGACTGAAGGCAGTGGTAAAAGTCTTAACCAACGTCGGTGGAAGTAGAGCTAAGCCAAAAGTATGTCTCTGTGAAATCTCTCCGGTAACATTTTTGTGAGTGAGTCAATAATCCCATGTTTATTCTGCATCTGAAATTTGCTTCACTGGGAAGGAAACCCTCACCACATCTTTCTCTTTGTTTTTGTTTTTGAAAACAGTTTTGAAAGGAAAGGCTGCAATTGGAGTGTCTATTGTATAAACATGTGGAGACAATAAGCGATATTTCTCTATATTTCTTTATTCTGGGAGCTGGTGCTGTTCCCTGTCTGTAGCAGAGCATTTTCCATGGCGAGAGATCCTTGTTGACCTTTAGTCTTCTGCAAAACTCTCACTCTGTTATTTGCAGTAGGCCTTTGCTATTTAGCAAGGAAACAGAAATAGCCCGTGAAATTCAGTTTAGCATTTGCTTTGCTATGAACTATTGAACGGCACCTATTTGCTCCCCTAGCCTGCTTTCCTCGGGAGGATTTCGTTTGGCTGCCAAACTGATCAGAGAGTGCACTCCGAGGCTGAGCTGACTGCACTGACTTTGCACCTTTTAGCATGCACATGTATTTTCTTCTTATTTATCAGGCTGCTGGCTGTATTAGTTGTAAGTACACATGCACTCTGCAGGAAATAAATCCATACTTTTCTGGTGAGCAGGAAGCGTTCCTAGCTGGCTACTATTGATTTACAAAATCCAGGTGATAATTTGAATCAATATATTCTGCCTTTTAAATGGCTGAAAATAAACAGTGCAGCCCTGCTGGTGGATGGCTGAGGTGCCCTTGATACTGCTTATTTCCCCATGCATAGTGGAGGTAATTTCACAAGCCTCTGGACCAGAATTTTTGGAGCTGCTGTGAACCTACTAGTTGTCATTAAGACATCATTGCAGAGCTTATTTTGCCCTGTGTATGTTTTTATTTGGCACTTAGGGTGGTGTATTGGAGGTCCTTTCTGGCACGATGATAGGCAGCGTGCTAATTCCTGCTGTACGGTTTGCTCAGGATCTAGAAGAAAACTGGGAAATGAGAGCAGAAGAGACTTGCTGATGACTTATTTTATAAACAAATTCAGCCTCTCACCATGCTATGATTAAAAGTTTAATGGGTAGAAATCCGTACAGCTGCTTGAAAATGAGGGTACCAGGAGAAACCTGTTCTGACACTTACTATGCTGTCCTCCTATTTCTAGGTTTGTTTTCCAAAGCAACGTGCTTTAAGACTTTGAAAATTAAACAGAAGGAGTAATTTTCTGTTTACTTTTCTCCTAAAACTTGAAATTACGTGTTGGCTGTTAATTGTCTCTCGAGAACGATCTGCTGTTCCAGTGTTGAGAACAAAACCAGAGTCCAACTTCCATTAAACTGGTCAGGCTCTTGGCCATTATTGTCTGTCTCGTTCTATTTTGGATTCAAAAAGTTTTTGAAATATGTTGCTTGTAACATTTGTATCTGGTAAAATTCAAAGTCTTTTAATATTTTTGCTGGAACAAAGACAACATGATTAAGCAGCATGGCATGGCAGATTTTGCTGGGCGTTTAACTATTGCATCGGTATTATACTAGAATTGTGGTTATTTTAGTTAGTTAATAATCCCAGCAGCTCAGTTGTAACAGGACAACTATTGGCTTGCATGTAGTTTTGCAATTGATTTCATACTGGGGAAAAACAGCACAGGAAGAGGAATGTTGTTGCCTATTCAGAATATAACAATATACTGCTTTATCTGCAACAGCTGTAAAAAAGCTGATGCTACTTTGAGTGTCAAGATTGGAATATTTAGGTTCACTGGAACCAAAGACTGGAATATAGTCTGAAATGGATTAGCCTGTCCTGCAGCCCATCTCTGAGGTGGAATTAATGTGCAGTTTTCAGGGTTAGACGTGCTAAGGATCTGCTTGCTGTGGATGGGTACTAGTAGTTTTGGGGTGCTTTTTGAAAGGACTCTGTCCCAGTATCCTTGGCCAGAATTTCAGCTTGTGACTTGCATAGGGCCTAGTCCTTGATGTCTGGGAGCTTCACCTGAGAATAAGCGTTTCAAGGACGAGCTGGCAGTGTCCAAGTGAAATAGGATGGTGGGAGTATCACTGGTACAAGCACAAAAGTTGTGAAAATTAATAAGGAAGGCTTGCAATACAACTGCTAGCTAATACTGTAACCACTAATAGTGCCTTTGGATCGAGCTCATTTTTTCTGGTAACATCTCTGCTGCTGTAATGTTTGTGTTAGCAGCTTTCTGCCAAGCCTGCAAGCCAGGGTCTGGTGGTTTATAGCTTTTTTCTTTGGTGGTAAGTGATTATGTAGAAACACTCTGTAGGCTCCCCCCCCACCCTGACCTGCTCACAGCTGCTGCATGGACTGGACTGGCAGGTTGAAGGGCAAAAATGTGTTGCTATGATATATAATTACTTCTTCCAGCATGAGCCAACAGAGCTGCTTGCTGTGATGATTGTTACGTGTACTGCTATGTAAAACAGAATGCAAGTTTAATGTAGGGTTCGGGCTAGTATTTTAATGTTGTAATTAACAGCCTCCAACAGTAAACAAGTTGTTTTTTTTTTTTTTTAAATCAGTTCCCATGAAGATTATTCCTTTATGATGTAGGCGGACATACATTTGCAGATGAATTCTGTGTCACTTGGAGAAATGAGCATCAAGAACCAACAAATACCTTTATTTTAGATCCTTTTTCTCTTTAGAATACTACAGGTATGGTGTCAGGCGGCTGAAGATCAATCCTGCAGTTGGTATTTCATAGGGACATTTCGGCTAAGGGAAACAGTCGCATTTGAGACAATGCGGCAGTTTCCATTTCTTGGAAGAACTGGATTAATCCTTCTTAAATGCTCCCCCAAAACTGGTGATCTAGTTTTACAGGTACGTTGCACCCTGGTTTGTTCTGCTCTTCTGACACAAAATGGGCATAAGCCCACCTGAACCTGCTGCTTAGGCTGGTGTGGCTCAGTGGAGCATGCTGGGGGGGCTGGTCTTCTCAGACCATCTCGTGAGGCTGCTTGTGAAGAGACCATTGAAGTTGCAGACAGTAGGAAGGAGGTTTGTATCTGTTCAAACCTACAGAGGCAATATTTGTTTGTGTGCAAAGATTGCATACCTGGTTTGGCCTACGGTTACATTAAACAATTTATTTGTGATGAACTCTGAAAGAAAAGGACTTCACATGGTGAAAATTAGTGTTTTGGGTACCTAGAGAGATGTTGATCGTTGAGGTATTTAGGTGCAGGAAGCTTGCCAAGTTGAATGTGTTTAAAGCATCATGCAAATAACAGATAGTGCATTGTCAAAGCTTGCAGAGGATTCTGAGACACTGTTTCTTGTCTTTGCAGTGACAGCACAAGCTGCTGTGTGAATGGTAGAAACCTAGCAGGGCAGGGCCGTTGGGATCTGGAGACTGGAGAAAAGTAACAAGAAGTGGGAACAACTGGAATGTCCCAAACGAAGGATGCTTCGGAGGATGGAGATGGGAACAATGAATGATCAATACTAATCTTACAGCCAGCAATTCTCTTGTTAACATGTGAACACATAGAAAATAGGAATTATTTATTATTTTGGAGGAGAAGCAGCTACCTAGAAAACTGGGGATGGAGCTAAATCAGCTGGGAGCTGTTCAGGGTGAGAATATGGGAGACTCTGGAAGCTGTCAGATGTGAAGAGATGGGGAATGTGGGCAAGAGAGGGTTGTGCTGGAGCTTCAAACTGGGAAGTCAGAATAGTACTGTAAAAGTGGAAAAAGATCACTGAGATATGAGTGGGAGGGCCTGGCTGAGCATATTTTGTGCACCTTTACTGTTTCCTTTCAGGATTCTTTGTGTTTTATCTAAATAAAGGAGAGAGTTTGTATAAAATATGACTGACTTTGGAAATGCTTTTTCTGGATGCGTCCCTGCATGGTAATACGTAGTTGTAGAGCCAAACTAGGAATACAGAGGTACAGCCCCATTTTATAATGTTTGTGGACTTCAGCCTGAATAAATAATTGTTGCAACCTGAGAGAATGAAATCAGAATGATACTGAGGTATCTACGTATGCGGGAGGGAATGATCTTACAGAAAAGCAAAGGGAAAACCCTCGTATGGGCTGTTAACGGGAAGCTAGAAGGAGTTCAGAGGAGTGTGGGGCTCTTGCGGTGTGTCCCCTGGGATGCCATTAACTACTGTATTTGGGTTTCTGCTCAGTCTAGGAAGCTTTATTTTATTTGTACCAAATGTTTACAATTCTACCCAAGCTCAACCAAGCTAAAGGCACATCCCAGGTGTCTAGTGAAGACATAGGCATGGTTCAGAAGAGCTACTGGGATCATTTATTTATTTATTGCTGTTGTAACACGAAGGTTGCTATCTGATAAATAATTATTCCGCCCTTGGAGAAGGCGCATCGTAAATCTGTTAAGCTGCTCCTTTGTTTGTTAGGCTTGTGCATAATGAGTTAGGAATTTAAGATTAGTAGTATGCTGTGCAACTGCTCATTTTGTGACTTCATCCTCCTGCTTGGCTCGCCTGCCTGTCCACCTGTCACATCCTGTTGGCCACCTAGGGCTATATTCATAAGGGGAACTTTGGTTTAGTGTTGCATCATCTCATTTTTATGTGTTCTGTTGCTTAGTGGAATTAAAAAAAAAAAAAAAAGCAGCCTAAACCAACAACCCATGAGGTAGGTGTCTTGGTTCCTTACAGAACACATAGGGGAAAGGTGGCTTCAAAGAAGGCTTGTGAAAACTGGCATGCAGAGTGTGGGGTTGCCTGAATCACCCAGTGAAGGGTGTAAGAAGCTGGTGTTGGTGTTAAACACTGTCCCTTGAAGATTTGGTTGTCTGGTCTTGGTGAGCCATTGCTAAACCTTTCTTGGAGGGACATGCCATAGACAGGTCTACTCTTAAAGATGAGGAAGAGCAGGTAGTAGGACATCCCTCTACCCCAGCTTTATCCACTCAGGACACGGATGTTTTGAGTTCCAGTCCTGTCTGTGACTCAAAACATGGGAATGAACATGTCCACCACCCTTTGGAGTGCCAAAACCAATAAACTATGGGCTTTTTGAGATGTTGCTTTTGCAGAAGCTTGGCCATTTTGCCTTGTGTAGTACTCATTGAACTGGTAGGGGCAGTAATGGCTTGGTGTAACACAAGAGAGTGAGCATTCACCTGGGATGATTCTCATCCTGCTCCAGAAAATAGTTATTTGTACGAAGTGGAACAACTCTACCAGGAGGCAAGTAAGATGTGCTCAGAAATGAGATCCTTTTCAGCTCCATCTGTTTTTAAAAGGTGGTCCTCCAAATCTCTGTAGTTGAGGTCACAGCATGAAATATGGAGAACCTGTTTGAAATACGAGTGGTGATATTTGGGGCACAGGTATTGGATGAAGGGAAAATGGCTTTAGGAGTATAAGAACCAGAGGTTTCTGAATTGTTGCAGGAAGGCAAGGAAGTCAAAGGGTGGTATGGACTCTCTGATGGTGCTGATGGCTGAAGGGCCTCTTGGAGTGGTGGCTGTCAGAGGAAGCTGTCAGGCAAAGGTGGATATTAAGAGTGAAGACAAGTATATGTTATTTCTTAAGAGTGCTTAATTTTTTAGGCATGTGAAATTATTCTTAGTACAGGAAGAGAAGTTTGAATCTGATGTAGAAGTGAGTTACAAAGGAGTGGCGTAAGGCAGGAGATGAAACAAGATGATGTGTCGATCACAGACTTGTTCTTTTGATTTAGCTTGTTGCACAATTTAGTTTCAATCTTTGTTGCAAAACTATTCTGCAAGTGATAGTTTGGTTCCCAGCTAATACAGCTTTTGATATTTACTGTACAAAGCTGTGCTGTAGGAGCTGTTAGTCCTGAAGATGCTGTGGACCAGCAAGGACTTTCTGTTTCTCAAGTGTGTCGAGTAATGTGGAAAAGCATGTGATGGATCTGACTGTTAGGAGGATCTCAAAGGTGCTGGAGCTACCCCTGCGTAGAAAATAGGGCTGGCTGGAAGGGATGTGCTGCTGCTGCATGTTTGTAGAGCTGGGGAGGGTCTTTCTTGCAGCCGTTTTCGTGTTTCTCAAAGGAATTGACCACCCTGCCTCCGTGTGAATAGGCAGTAATTACTGCCTTTCCAAAGGAGTCCTCCTTTGTGGAGGAGACTGTTAATTATCCCCTGCTTAGCCTTTCTAATGAAGGTGCTTGTAAGAATTGTGCTGAGGTGCCATGATCTCCATAGCACAAAATTTCCCTCCTCGGGGTCTGCAGGGATCTCTTGCACTGATTCTGGGGGGGGTGTGTGTTCTTGGGTGTCAGATAGGATCTTAAGGGACTTGCTCTTTGAAACTGTTGACCATTTGGCCTTTTGCCTTGCAGCACCACTTGAGACTATAAATAGACCTGCAGAGGAACAGGTCCAATGATCTCGTGTTCCCGAACACCGTGCTGCTGTGCCAAGTGTCACACTGCGTCCCAGCTCAATGAAAGGAGACTGGTGAGAAGAGGTGGCTCTTGCAGTGAGCTCTAATCTGGAGCACCTCCGATGGTGGGTGCAGTCTCAGTTGGTAATCCCACTGTTTTCATACCTAGAGCTTCTCTGTGCAGCCTGGGCAGTGTGGCTCTTTTAGGTAGGCATAAGACACGGAGGCACACAGAAGATGACAAGGCCGTGCTCTCCTGAAGGATTGTGAGAGCATCAATGCACTGTCATTATGGTGCAGCGTTCAGCAGATCGTGTTGATGCTCTTGCCTGTACCATCCTGGCTGGCTGATGTGGAAAACCAGCAGTACTGCAGGAAAAATCATATTAATGATCTAAAGAAGAAATGCTTTACTGATTTCTTACAAGCTTGAGTTTACTCACTTGGCTGTTTTCTCATTGTTTTTGAGATGCGCTGCAAGCTGGAGGATGGTACTGGTTTGTGTGGTTACCAGTCCCATCCGCTGCTATCTGATAACTCTTGCCCTGTTGCTATGAAACGTTTTAGTGAGATGCCGTGTAAAAGGCATGAATATCCATCTGTAACTGCAGAGATATTTTTCCATGGCTTTTTTATTGCTGATCTTTCTGATAAATTTTCTGATTCTGCTGGTGGTGGATCTGAATGATTTCTAGTGTTGTCATACAATTATCTGATGCGTGTTTCCCATATGTAGTTTAATACCTTTTCATTGAGGTTTATTAAATAACAGTGCAGAAAATTACAGTATCTGTCCTTGTTTTCTCTTTTCAATGGGTTTATTTTTGGGGGGCAAGAACTTCTGCAGATCTTGAAATTCCAATTTTTTAACCACTGTTTAGTCAAAGACAGTTTTCCCTGTATTGAGGAGCTACAGAATTCAGGCTATGCTTTGGAGAAATGCTAAATCTGGCTGCTTCCAGAGTCATCCAAAGTACATGGGTTGTTCAGTAGCTGCTGTTTGGTTTCCTGGAGTGCTATAGGGAATGCTGGGCTTTGGAAGCTATGTAATGAAACTCACTTCCTTTCTGCATGCAGCATAAGAAGGAATAAGTGGTCAAACTAGGGACTGTATAAACTTTTTTTGAAGGCTCTTGTAGTTGCAGAGCATCTGCATCCCTGGCAGCAGAAAGATGGGTGCTCTAGAACTGCAAGATTGTATTGATTGTGTTGCGTTTCTGCTGGAACAAAATTATAATGGGCTCAGCATTTGCTCTTTCCACTTGTGTATTGTTTTCTCTTTATTTTGTGTCTTTAGAAAATGCTCTGCTCTGCAAACTGCTGGTTTAGTATTTTCTGTGGAATGAAAACCATCTGGATAATTTAACTGAATTTTATCAAAGTTTTTGGTAACAGGCTCCTTTCTGTTTCCTGGCGTCTTGTTAGACGAAGATGAGAATTTGAGTTAAGATTCCGGGAGGTACCTATATACTGGTTTACAACCTAAAATTTCAGAAACAACTTGGGCTTGTTTGAAGTTGTAGAAGTAATAAAAATATTAAAATGATCTATAATGCCTCCTAAAAGCATTCTTCCTGAGCCTGCCATAGGCTTTTTGTTTCTCCCCCACTAAAGTATTTTGAATCCTTGCCATAGTGGGAGCTGCAAGCTAAAGAAAGCATCCAGCATTCATGCTGAGGCTTCTTTGAAAGAGATCAGACTTAAACACCAGCTGAAGTGAAGCATATGTTTAAAGACCTCCCTTGATCAAACCTCCGTTCAGCAAAACACTTCCCTGTATTCATTATTTCAGAATCCTGAATAATTCAGTTGGTTTTGTACTCGTAGGTTTAAACTTGTTGCAGCCCTGGGGCTGTAACAAACACGGGAGTGCCCTACTAGGATCCAGCAAACCTTAAGCACGTGAATGGTGCTACTCAAGAATATTTGTGCTGAAGTTTCAGCTCGAGGTTTGGACACATTGTTGGACTGGGAGAAGAGTGTTCAGCATATGGCATGCTGTTAAATTTGGTGTACTTTTGAGCCTGACACTGTGATTTTAATATATTCTACTTTTGTTGAAATACTACTTCGAAAAGTAAAAAAAAATCCCACTAGAAAAAGAGAACAGTGTAATCTTTTCATCATGAGATGCAGAATTAACTGAATTTCAGTATAGTCCGTTCAGCAGAGGAAGAGTACTATCAGTTAGGTTTTTTTGGTGTCCTGATGATAGTGTTGGTTGATGTGTTCGTTTTTTTGAGTGGTGTCGGTTTTTTGGTTTTAAGTGAGGTGAAGGAAAGTGTTCAAGTTCTTGGCATTTGAAAGTTTTAGGTGTTTGAGAGATGAGGATTTACATTTGCATGTGCTTAAAGCATGAAGGACAGTTCCTTGAGCACTCATGTATGTGTCCCTACTGCAATAGCAATGCTTGTGTGACTCCTGAAAAGGACTGCAGCTTTCTAAATCTAAACTAGGTTGTTCTCAAAGCCAACCACAGCGTTGTTAGTCTAATATTGGGTGTCACATGGAGAGGTTCTGAAAATTTGCAAAAGGGTTATTTTTGAGATTAGAGTTTTCAAGTCTTCAGCATTTCTCTGTGGCTGTATAGAATTACAGAGCCTTTGAGATAACACTTCTGGAGACCATCTCGTCCAGCTCTGTTGCTCATCATGTTGAACAGGTTGCTCAGAGCCATGTCTTGTTGGGTTTTGAGTATCTCCAAAGACAGAGAGACATTCCGCAACTTCTCTGGGTGACCTATTCCAGTACTGATGACCCTCACAGTAAAACAATGTGGTGTTCTTGTCTTTTGGGGTTTGGGTTTCTTTTTTGTTGTTGTTGTTTGGTTGTTTTTTTGTTTGGTTTTTTTTTGGTGGGGTGTTATATATAACTACGTAAACCTCTATGACTTGGGTATCACAGTGTGCACAAGGTGAAGTATGCAGGAGGCTGCACGCCTCCTCTCCAAGTTGCAGTCCTTCAGCTTTGCTTTTTTAAGTAAGGCAAGGGGCTGCATTTCTTACCTAAACTGTTGCAATTTGTCCTAAAAAAAATTGACTGCACAGGCCTAGTCAAAGACCCGGTGGGCAAAACTTCTGCATCCTTTTCCATCTTGGCTCAAAGGCTGCCAGGTTTTCTTCCTTGTCTCGATTGAATCTTGTTTCAAACAATTATTTTTTTGCTCCGTCATTCCCTGTTGCGGATGCATGCAAAGCACCCTGCAACATAACATTACATCTAATAAGTACTTCAGCTTCAGCACAGATGTCATGTCCAGTGCTGCCAAACCGTACCTTGGTGTTGTTTGTGCAAAGCATTTCACGGATGCTCATTGCTTGCGATGTTATCTGGATTGTTTAACATGTATAAGAATTCCACGAGGCTGTTGACTAAAATATTCCAGTTCTTTGATGCACCAGCACTAACTTGTCTGCTATGAATTAATACACTGAAGTTGAAATTACTTCTAAAATAGTAAACATGAACTTTGGCCATTTCATGCTTTGGGATAATTCTAGATTCGGTTCCTCCATGTGCTGTGCACCAAGTGCCTTTTTGTAACCCACAACTGCATCTCTGTTCATTGGGATAGTGCACGATACACTTCTGTCGAGCTGTAGGAAATAAATACCACATGGAATTAAGTATCTAAGCTTCAGCCAGGACTGTTCTTGCCTTGGCTGTCCTGCATCATGCAGTTATCTAGGACTACAGTTTTCTGCAGATTGCTTTTGGCAGCTTCAGGGGCCACCAAACTGGAGATCTTACAGAGCAAGTTCTTTAGCATTAGAAAAGTTTACTGAAATTACTGGAAAAATTGGCTTCAGAGGTGCCTTGCAGGGTAAAATAAAGTGTCACCATTAAATACAAATCTTTATCAACACTGGTAATAGCAAATAAGAGTCCAGCGCTATACTTGGTTTGCTTGGTATCAGATGTAGAAATGAACATGTGTTGACTAGACAGTCTCCAGTTTGTATTTTCTGGGGCTACATTCATTTCTCTGTCCTGTCAAGCTCTGACAAGTTTGAGTAACTGGAGTTGACTGGCAATAGGGAAACATCAAGTATAGAGAAAAACCCCATGTTTACTGCTCCAGACTTTGTTCCTTTTGCATTTCTAGTAACTATTGAGAAATAGGCAGAAAGTTAAGGGTACTTTCTGAAAGTAGCACTTTTGTGGGAAGAGGCTTGATTGCGTGTTGCCTTATTGCCATCTAGAAGCTCTAAACAAACCTGAGACCCACTAGAGTCAATGATCCTTCTTACTTGAAGTTTGTAGATGAGGATGATGTCTGTGTGGAGTCCTTTGGGGTTTTTATTGTGTGAATGAGAGTGACTTTGGATGGTAAGCAGCGTGTGGCAGTATCTACGCTCCCAGGGCACTGTAGAGCTTTAGTGAGCTGTTCTGTGCCTCACTGACAAAACACCATGTGAATGCTGGATGTTGGCAGATCTTGGTTGTGGTTTTTGCCTCTACCTGTACGACCTGCCGTGAGAACTCTTTTTTTTTTTTTTTAACCCCATCGCTTCTATTTGTCTCTCATTTATTCTGATGCTTAGTGGTGTGTAAAAGGCAGCTGAGGAGAAGCAGGTGAGGGGAGGGGTCTCAACATCTGCTTACAAGGCCATCTCAAAATGCCTCTTGAGTATCTCACTGAAAATGCAAGATTTGGGAGCAGGAGTCCTGTCCTCCATCATCTAGGTAAAACATGGGATCCTGGGAGGTCTTATTCACACTGTGTGAGCTGCTGCTTGAATAAAGCTGTTGGGGCAGTTTAACTCTGCAATGCTTAACTTCAATTAAGTTGTCAAGTTTAGCATTGCTCTAGGCATTAATAGAGTTTTACTCTCACTTAAAAATCTGGTTTGGTAATTAACCTCCATTTTATTCTGGAGTTCAGAAGGTGCTCATTTAGTGCAGCAAATCTAATGTCATGTGAATTAAAACATGAAAGATTCAGTAGTGAGAAACTCAAACAGGGTAGTGCAGAAATGATATGATACATAGTTTATAGGGAGTTGTGCTAGATGCTGAGCTCTTAATGCAAAGCTGTTTGCAGGCACTGCCTTACCTCTGCATTTTCATGGTTAAAAAATGTTCTGAATTAAATTAGGAATTAGTCATGGAATTGGGCTTTCTTTCATGGCACACGGACTTGTTATTGCCCCTAGGTTTATCGTTCAGCTTTTTCTGAAATCTGGGCATTGGATGGCTGTGACAGTACAACTGCCAGAAGGTGTGAGGCATTTGCAGAGGCTAGGAGAAGAGGGTATAAAGATGGAAGGACCCCTGGTTCAACTGGGTGACACAGACAGATAGGGGAGATCCTCTTCTCTGTTGTTGTTGAAGACTGAACCCAAACTCCAGTATATTCTACTGAGTTTATTGCTGGAGACAGGCACAGAAGGATGGTGTGTGGAAGAAAAATTACACCTCCAGGCAGCAGAGTCGCTTCACAAAAATTGGCCTGGCCTTTGTGATTTATTTGGTAGTGTTCTTCGTATTGCTGTGCCCATATTTTACATCCTACCACACTTGTTACTGTTACAAAGAAAAGTGGTTCCTATCTTTCCTGACAGTAGCACTGTTTAAGTACTCCCAGCACTGGAGTATAGCTGTGTACTGCAGCTCCCCTCTGCAAGAGCAAAGCTGTCTGCAAGGGGAAACAGGGTTAATTGTCCCTAGGAAGTGTCAGGCTTATTGCATGTATGTGTGGAGTACGTGCCAGCTGGTAAGTCCCATGCTTTGCAGGAGTGGACTGCTAGTGTCACACCAATTCATGTGGGCTGACCTGCCTTTGGATATAAGGTACAGGCCTTCAAACAGCCCAGAAAACTGCGCAAGCTTCTGTTGCCCAGGGGTTTTGGGTGACTGCAGGGGTGAGGGGCAGCTTTCCCCTTTTCTCCTGAACATCACATGCACAAAATATAATTTACGCATCTTTTTTTGGTCTGGGTATCGTGGACTACGTAAGAGCACCAGTTCAGAATGTGAGCACAAAGGCATTTGCAGAGCAATAGTGTTTATCATGCTTTTGCCCTGTGGTGTACATTCTCATGTTGAAGTGCACTTCTGCCAGTTGATACTGTCTGCTCCAGTAGATTTCAGAGGTGAAGATTCAGGAGGCTGGGATATTCACACTGCCATCTCCTCTAAAACTTACGTATGTGGAATGAGAGCCTTTGTCTATCATTTGAGTTAAGGGGGAAAATAGCCTCCTATCACTTAACTACTTTATTTCCAAGGCAGTAACATGGGGTAAAAGTTCACTGTATGAACGCTGGCAGAAGGACTCTGCACTCCGCGGGGTGTGGTTTTGAGCTACAGCTGATCTCTGGCTGCAGGCTGCAGCTGGAAGGTATGGCCATGCTCGTATGTGCCTTGAGTCCCAGTCCTGCACCTGGTGAAGGAGCTGGCTGCTCGGTGGTTGCAGGGAGAGTTGGTTTATCTCACTGATTCAATGGGAAAGGACCACACGTGTTCAAAAAAAACCACCACTTTTCCATCTGTTTACAGAACTGAGTTGTGCTATGGCCACACAGTTACGAGACCCAGCCCAGGAGAGGGTTGGGAACCAGACTCTGGGAGGGCAGGACTCCTCCTTCTGTAGCAGCTTACATTTGTGTTGGGTTAGATGGAAGATAAAATCATACTGCTGACCTTAGGAAAGCACGGTGAAAGTGATGCGTGAGTTGTATGGTTGCTGGCCTGTGGTCGGTTTTCTGTATGTGGCTGAATTTTGCTGTTTTGAAAACAGCAGTACAGTAGAAAGTGTGACAAAGTACCATGCTTATAGTCAATGACAACGTTACCAGTGAGCCTGGTTTGATGTCTTTATATGACTGATTCGTGACATATTGAATCTCTTAAATGAATGAGCAGTAATGCCAGTGGTCTGGTAACCTGCCAGGGCTCTTTTCATGAGCTTTATGCTTACTCCAGAAGAACCATGTCCCAAGTATACTGGCTTACTGAGGGCTCATCTTAGGGCTCAAGCATAGTTAGTTAATTCTGTGTAATAATTTACTGATGTCAACTATAGTGCAGTAGTTATGTGTGCAAAGTCCTGGTTCACAGCAAATATGATGTAAGTAGGTTAACACTAACCTCTTTGACTGTAGACTAAACTAAGCTGTCTCACTTAGGCCACACTTTGGCTGTGGTCTAGCAGCACATGTGGCTGCTCTTGCTGCTCAGCTCCTGAATGGTAACTTGTTAAGCCGAGGTATTTTGATCGGCTGCTTGAGTCCTCCTGCCACCACTGAGACCAGAATCACTTGTGTTGACTGTGGCTGTAATGTCCAAGTTGCCCTGTGCTAATCTGTTTTCCATGGGAGACAGAAAATGTAGATGATGGATGAAACAGGATTAAGTTCTTCCAGTGTGTATCCACTGCTGGTAACTGTGGACTAGTTTGACAGGGTTCATATCTGTGTTAACTTTCAGAAGACAACGTGAAGCTATTATGCAGTTACTACCCACTCTAGGATCTGCACATCAATTAGGAGAGGCTGCTTACTCATGCTCCTCAAAAGTTGTGCCAAAATAGCTATTACATTATGTCACAGCCCATATTTTCATCCCGAACAATTAATCGGAATATAAACCTTGTTCCTCCTCAGCAGCTTTGTATATAGATGTAGGACTTTGCTACAGGGAACTTAGGAGCTGTACTGGTTGAAGAGGGCTCCTCTGTAGCTGGGGCATATCAGGGAAATTCTTATGAAATGTGATGTTATTTTAGCAGCAGTATATCCAGGAAGCTCCAATAACAAGGCCCTCTGTAAACAGCTTTTGTTCGGTGTGTTGCGACTTATTCTGCTATAGCACTCAGGGTCCCTGCTTGGGACCCAGCATCCTGTGCTGCTGGTAGGTGCTATGGTAGCATGAAGGAAGACGGTGGGCTGCTTCACAGCAGATCTGCAGTCTGAGAATAAGACACGAGGAGCAGATGGCTACAGGGGGAAACAATGAGGCAGAGCTGTCAGCGTAATGGGAGAGAGTCCTAACGCACCCACTACCACACTGTTGTCAAAACCCTGGTCGGCGTCCTGCCCAGGAAAGAGCTCTTGAGACAGATGTGGTGGAGGATGGCAGGGCAGGTACACTTGGAGGTACCCTTGAGAACCTTCCTTTGTAAATGAGAGAAAGCACTGAGCAGACATTGTTGGAGAAATGTAGCATTGTTGGTGACCAGCTTGCAGCTTGTCTTTGCAAGCATCAGGAACCTGTGGTTCTGGATCCCAGCCCATCTAGGATCAGACAGATCTGATACTAGAGGTCCACTGTAGTCCAGAGATTCATAGTAGCAGATACTTAGTCAGCTGTAGGGTCTTAGTTAAGATGTGACATGCCAAGGAAACAGTGTCTGTGGGGAAGTGACAAAACCTCTTGTAAGGAAAACAGAAAAATATTGGCTTTGCTGATGCTTCTGGTCTTAGATGGGAACCTGGAGATCTCTCTCCTGACTTTTCAGGCTGTCCTCATGCAAGAGTTCCTTTCTCCAAAGAAGAAAAAAGCCTCAAATATACTCACATGAATTATTAGTACTGTGCAACACACAACTTGAGTGGGGATTCTGTAGATAAAAAAGTTGGAAGGCAAAGGTCTTGATCCTAATTCATTATTTTCTGGTATTTGCCAAATACCTTGTAATGCAGGGAAAACGACAACTTGGAAAAGATGGTGTATAATAAAAATAGAAGCGCCTGCTCCAATTCCTCCATATGTTAATGGCTGGATTTTTCAGGCAAGAGGTTCCAGGAAGGTGTGCCAAGAGTCTGAATACCTGCCTGTGCTGTGGCTCTCTTTCTGTGAGAAAGCTGTTTGGGTTAGAGACAAGGGTGAAGTCATTGCGAGTGTTTGGTATCTCTGTGCATTGGATCCAATTCTGTGTGATTTTATTAGAAGAAATGAAGTATCATAATTCCAGAGGTACTAGCGAGGTTCTTGCTTTAAAAATCCCATCTCACTTCCATTTATTTCTTCCCTGTTGGAAAATTCGTGGCAAGTGAATCAATTCATTGCGTTGGAGGCCATCTGGAAATAGCTAGAGCAGGCTAAATTATACATTATATTTGATAAAAACTTTTCAAAGACTCTTTCTCTGGGGGAAGGGAGGATGGAAGCCTGGAAAAAAACATTTAATAGGAAAAACAGAAAAAGATTAGGGTTCAATAAATAGGAAATTATGGTAGTGTTTTCATTAAAAACACAGAAAAGTTAGATGATGATTGAATACAAATGCTGAACCATCAAAGTGGTATCTACCCAATGGCTGTTCTTTTGGTTTATTCTGTCATCTACTAGTTAATCTGTATGACTTCAAGATGCAGACTGCTTCTCAATCATTTGACAAGATACCTGGAATTTGGGTACCAGTCTGCTGAGCTCTGGCAGGTTGGATGTCTGGTTCCTTCTTTCTCTAGTTATTTCAAACCCAGGAACAACTCATCAAAGTCTGGGCTAATGAATCATTGCAAATGCTTGATGTGTTGGCAGCTCCATGCCACCCAGCTTCACACTCTGTTCTGCTGCCATAATTTTAAGAAACTATTGGAACAGTGCCCTCCCCCCCAAAAAAAGTATATCCAGAGATCTGGGAACTAATGTATGCAGCCCTCCCCCAGTTTATTTGTACCAAGCTGTTGAGGTAGGCCGTGATACTTGTTTGAGCTGCAGAGAGCTTGTAGTCAAGAAAGCAAAAGCTTGGATGTCATTTACTCTGAGTGGATAACTGAGCCAGTTAATCCAGAATTCATGAAAAAAGCTCATCTGAGTTGGTAGAACTCCAAAGACATCAAAATCTCCTGAGTCCATACGAAGGAGCTATATGGTGCTTTGTTTCAAATGGGATATTAGTCATTATCTTGTCAGTCATGTTTATTAGTTTGATTTAGTGTTTATTTAGAGGTCTGTTATGTTAATCTTTGCATGTATTAGTTCAGTTTTACATTAAGTAAAATCTGTACTTCCATCAACTGTTAGTCATGTTTTATTTGACTCACAGTCCATGTCATGATGTGCTTCAGTGTACCTGTTAAATCAACTTAGCCCAATACTTCTGAAAGGCTGCTTGTCTTTGGGGGAGCAGATGCCTTATGAGGGTGACAAATTGGAACACAGGAAGTTCCACCTCAACATCAGGAAAACTTCCTTAATGCGAGGGTGACAGAGCCCTGGAACAGGCTCCCCAGAGAGGTTGTGGAGTCTCCTCTGGAGACTTTCAAAACCCATCTGGATGTGTTCCTGTGTAACCTGCTCTAGGTGAACCTGCTTTGGCAGGGGGGCTGGACTAGATCTCCAGAGATCCCTTCCAACCCCTACCAGTCTGTGATTCTGCTCCCCTCAGTTTGGCTGAAGGGTCAGTAGAATTTGTGCTTTCACCAGAGAAGAAATGAGGAGTTATGAAAGTGAGTGGTCCTCTCCTGACTGGGTACTTGATGGTTCTTTGTCTTTTCACCCCATATTCCTGCCACACTTTGACCCTTTGCTTTCTGAAGCAGACCACAAGTCACGCTGTAGATGAGCCTGGCCGGAAGAAGAGTTTCCATTTATGGAGGGGCGAAGTCAGTGTTTTAGCTGCAAATCCAGAGGTACCTTCAAATCCAGAGGAACGATCTCCTTCTCCAAGAACTTAAAACCTTTTCCATTATTTGAAAAGTTGCCTGCTCGCCTGTGCTAGTGCTCCTGCCTTTTCTTTTTCTCCATTTCTGCAGTGTCAGGAAGAAAAAATAAATCTGTAATCCAAGTAATATACTAAATATAGAAGTGCTAGTTTACAAATGACAAATCTTTCTGATGGCTTCAAAATGGGTTTTGTAATAAAAGGAAATGTATTTGACACTGCCAGAATTTACAGTCCCACCAGAGGCTTGTGAAATAACTGCTATACCAAACATCCTGGGCTGTAATGGAGCTTGTTGACACTTAGGGGTTACTGGAGGGTATTTCTGGCTGTTGCCATGAGGGTGGATAGCAGGAAAAAGTATGTTCTTTGCAACTACTACAGAAAGGGCCCTCTCTGTACCATCAGCCTTTAAAAAGAGTATTTTAATAAAAAGGTGGTTAAAGAGTCTTTCAGAATGGATACCAGAATATTGCCCCCAAGAGCCAGGAGGAAGAGGCTTTGAGTAAGTCTGTTGTAAGTGGTACAGTCTAATACTGCTTTTGGCTGTTTGACTAGAAACACTTCTGCGACTTACAGAACTTGCAGGCTTTTGGTTGGTTTGCTTTTTTGTCTTTCTCCAAACCCTTTGACCTCTCTACAGCTACTCTACAAGTAAAGGTCCCAGGTGGGATAGCAACTTCTTCCTCAGGTCACTTACAAAGTAAGTGTTGCAGGAAGGCATTGTAGCGGTCTTCAGGTGATGTCAAACACAGAGGCTGCTCTCAGCCATTTGATGAGGTGAGATTTCAGCTGCAGACAAAGCAGGTAAAGTTTTCTTAGCTTGCTGTTTCTTTTTTGTGAGGACTCAGCCTAGTGCAGTGTGACTCGTCCTACTGCCTTTGACAGTACTTTATTGGTAGCAATTAGTATCCAGGGATCCAGTTCTGTTTGGTACATAAAAACATAACCTTAAAGAAGTTGTATTAGAAAGATTGTACTTTGCCATGATTTCTACTTTGTCTAACTGAAGATGTATCGGGCAGAGAGTGAGCTTCTGCCCAGCTTCTTGTAGCGCCCAAAAATAAAGTGCTATGGGAGGACTTCAAGACTTCGGCTAGAAAGAAAGAAAGGGAAAAAATGTCTGTAATGAACTTTTGTCCTAGCAAAAGCTAGCTTTCAGATTGAAATAAGACAGTTAAAAGAAGTATTGAACTTTGATCAGTACAATTGTCTATTAAAATGGGACACTGGATCTCTGGTGCTTCATTCTGTCTGCAGAGCATATTTACCATCTCGTTCACTGCCACACACGATTAAATGAACATCACATGGAATTAGGTCTCTTAAGGGTTTTACTTCTTGTCTGTGAGCCTTATGCTGCCTGCATGAGACTATCAGAAGATAGAACTCCATGGTACACTGAACATTAAGGATTTGCTTAAATGTTGTGCTAATATCACCAGAACAAGCTTAATGGTTTAGCCAGCAAAACCCCAGTTTTAAAGCCAAGGTTTCCAGCCATGTGTAGGCCTGTGATTCTGTGCAACCTGGTTCTGTGGGATATGAAGCTTTGCTCTGCCTCTTGCTGTGCTTTTAACTTCCAGGCTTCTGATTTCCACACACCACTAGCTAATGTTTGAGCCCTTCACTGGGGACCACAGCTCCAGGCTTTGCTCCTTCTCCATATACAATGAAAATGCCTCCATGAGCTTGCAGAGATGCTTCAGGTTACATAAAACAGAATTTAAATGAGTATCTTTTTCACAACATTTGGAGCACGTGTTCATGAATATAAATTTTCAGCTCAGTGCCAGCAGAGTTAGTTTAATAGATGCAGAACTCTGTTACTAAGAATAGTTTCTGCAGTTATCTCCCCACACAAATTTTCTCCTTGGGCATTTGCAATATGCTTATCAACATATGCATGTTCAGGTTTTTCACAGAAAATAGTCTGCAAGCTTTCTGCTTTCAGAAGCTATCAAAAGCTATCAAAAGCATGCTTTTCTGAAGCCACGCTGAGTTTCAACTGATGAATCAGAATTCTGCATGGAAGGATTTGGGTACAGAGTAAGGAAATTTAGCAATATATTTTTTTTTTTTCTTCATTCTTGCTTTTCCTTGGTAAACAGCAACACTTGCTGGCAAGAATTGGAATAACAGATCAATCTGCTTATTTTCTATTGTTGGATTCATGTTTGTTAGTCAGCCAGCTCTTTTCCAGCTGTTACCCAGTGCAGAATTTACCTGGTGGGGAGGAAGATACAATGTCCTGACACAAGATGCAGACTCCTTTTTAATGACATTAAGGCAGTAAGAGCAGCTGAAGTCAAATCAAGAGTTTATTTGTTTGAATGAAAGCTGAATTATGAGAGTTTTCCCACTAAAAGAAGCAAAGTGCTCTCATGAGTTAAGCAAACAAAACCTGGCCACCGGTTAGCACACAAAATTGTATTTAAACAAGAAAAAAGGAGTTAATTGAAGGTTGTCTTCTTCTTTTGCTAAGCAGCAGAGCTTTTATAGGGTGTGAAGCTGTGGTTATTAACCCTAGTTAATGGGGATTGTCTCATTCATTACCATACACTGTTAAGAGTAACTGTTGGCTGCTCTCTGTTCAAGCAATGCTTCTCTTGCCACTGATGTCAGGAGATCTGCTTCATTTAAAAACAACAAAGACCTGGGCTTGGTGTATTAGTAGTCATTGAAGTTGAACATAAAAGAAATACAATAGGAACAACATGCTGAAAAGGAGCACAGTTTTTAAGGTAGTTGAGTGCTTAGTTCCTTTTGTTATCAAGCAGAAGTTAAGTGCCTACATACAATAAAAAATACAACCTGGAGAAAAAAGTGGTGAAAACTAGCAGAAAAAGACTTTGGGTCTGCTGAAAGAGGAAAAAATGGGGGGCAGACTAAAAAAAAAAAAAACCAGAACAAACTGGTTTCGTTGGAGGTTAGGGGAGCTAACTTGCTTTGCCGTGATGTCCTTTCAGGGTCCCATCACTTCTGGCAGGTAGCTGTGGAATGTGGAGGTTCTGCATCAGGTGTGAGAGCTGCAGAATGACTTGTGTCTGCTTTGGTGGCCCATAAATTACTAATGGATCTACTTCTAAATAAATGGTGGTGGTGTGGTTTTGTGTTCTTGTATTTTTGTGCATGTTTTCGGCTATGTTGTTAGATTGTTTTTTCTTGTGCATGGGACAACGCAGTCTTAAATCGTAGGATGATTGAAAAAAAAAACAAACCAACAGATGAGAGTTTATGTAAAGGTATCTTCAATAGTGTGTATGGTTTTGCTCAGGAGAAAGGAGTCTTTGGATGTGGTGTAGATCTCCTGTAAACATCACCGCTGTGGCATTGATGCTTTGGGATTGGCAGAGTTTGCTTGGATAACTCTGAGGCCTGCGAGTATCTGCTGGAGTGAGTGCAGCTCTCCGTGCTTTGGGAATAGGCTTCCCTGCTAACTGAGTTTTGTAATTTCTTTAAATGTACTTGATAATAGCTGTTGTGGAGGATGGTGGTATTGACGGTGTGGTCTGTAGTGGCAGTTCTTCCTAATCTGAAGCTCAGTTTGTTGGCATCGCCAGCTGTGGTAGGTCCAGCCTCCCTGGGTGTTGTCCCCTTCCCACCCCAGTGGTTTCACTGAGATCGGGATTTTTCAGCAGTTTAAAACATTTTTCCAAAGGTGTCGTTTTTTACTCAGCCTTTACAGGCCCCAACATCTTGGATGCAAACAGCATTTCTTAAAATATGGGGGGGGAACACTCCAGACCTTTGCTGGAGTATTTACAAGATTCCCTAAACTTGGAGTTACCACTCCAAGTCTGGTTCTAAGTGCTACAACTCCTTTACTCATCAATGTGCAAATCCACCTCTCTAGCCTGGATTCAACTCCTAAAGTCATTTTACAAACTGACGTTGGGAGAAGAAAATGTAGCTGGGACAGGAGCCTGGAGCCTGCTGTTGTGTGCTTTGCTTGTCCCTACCTGGGAGCAAAACTGATCCCTGGAGTTCTGTAGGACCTCTCCCATGAAACAGGGAGTAGGAGTACAGGGAGGCAAAGGAAAGCCTGGGATTTTCCATACTCTTGTGCTTAATTTAAAACAGTGATTCAGACAGCCAAGGGAAAGGGTTTATCTGTTCAGCAATGTATAGGCGTTGCCTCTTCCCGTGCCAAATACCTTTGAGGATGGGAAGGGACAACGTGGTCCTTCTCGAAACCTGAGAAGAATTTTGGTGGCTAAAAAGACATAAAATAAATGTGTAGATTTTTGAGTCTGCTGAGCCTGCACTGCCATTTACACCTAGTAGAAGAGCAGGGATTATAATAGAGTTCAGGAAAAAAAGCCTTTGATCAATGAGTATGTTATTGTTTAAAGAAGCCTTTTCTTTTATTTCTGACTGATCTGGGTTACTTGATATTTTCTGTCTCCAGGAGAAGGCTGCTGTGCGTGGCTTTTTGTGCTTCCAGCAGCTGTGGTAGCCTGTAATCACGGAGTGCTCTGTGCTGTAGGTCTGAGATAAGTGTTGGAAATCTGCATGTTTATTTCTGAAACACGATACAAATGTAATAACCTCTGGAGATTGGCTATAGATTAGCAAATACTTGGTGAGTCATACCTTCCCTTCCCTGCTCTTTTTCTTTAGCATGTCATAAACTAAACGTTTAGGAAAGCTCATTCAGCCCAGAGAGGCGTGAAATCAATCTTTGATGCATAGGGTTGTGACTCAGGGAGTGGAAATAAAAAGGCCACTTGGTGTAATGTCTTCTGCTATGCTCTTGCCAAATGCCTTCAGCAGAGGGGAAATCTCTTCTGCTGTGGTTTGTTTGGAAGATGCTTTGAAGATTATGGATCTCTTCCATATAGTATACACCAATTAACTGTGATTAGGAGTGTTGTAGGTAATAGCTCTGCTATGAGGATGAAAAGGAGATGAGAAAGATGAATAGCACAGGATATGAAGGTATTGGCTGGATACGTGAGAGAAGGCGATGGGATATCGGGAGTCTTGTTCCAAGGGGAACGAGGTGGAAGGGAAGTGTGAGGCAGTCTGGACTGGCAGGAGCTTTGTCTGGAGGGTTTCTAGGGCAGGCGTCAGCAACTGGCTGGGAGCTGGTATCAAGGTGAGTTTGAGCTTAAATCTCCTTGCTCTGGCTTCAGTCCTTCTCTTTGTTGTATATGTCCCTTTGGCCCTTCTTATGGAATAAGTGGGACTACATCTCTAGAAGATACTTTGATCTTTTATGAAGCACAAAGAGGAACTAGGAGCCTTCAGATTCTGTCTCTTGTCCATTCTTTCTGGCTTGAAATTGTCAGATAATATCCTTAGCTGTGAGAACTTTCCTTATCCTTTCATGTCCATCTCCTGTCCCCAAGAACCCAGCAGTGCCATGAGGCTTCTCATCCCTTGCTTCCCATACTTGTTCTTTCATCCTGGAGTTTTTGTCTATTAATAAAGTGAACTGGCTGCCATAATTTCTTATGTGTCCTTCACCTTCCTCCCTTCCCACCTTGGAAGTCACTGTTCCAGATTTGTCTTGTGTTACAGAACATCTGCTTCACCTTTCCCAAGGTTTTGCTGTGTACTCATCCACCTTGTCCAACAAAGCTCTGTTTCATGATCGTTATCCTCGTGAACCTTTTAAAACGCTCATATTAATGAAATGTGCTGTAAGTAGAGAGATGGGCAGGGAGCTAGTGTTGTGTTTTTAGGGCTACCTCAGTGGCACATGGGAACCTCTGCATTGTTCTCAGTGGATGCTGCCTAGTCTGGAGCTTGCTGTCCCAGGGACAGATTGTAAGCAGCGTAAGGATGGTGGAGAAGCTTTCAGGCACTCTTGTGTGCTGTGTGTGTTTGAGCAGTGTTGATGTTCCTGTAATTTGCACTGGCTGGACAAACAGGCTGCTTATTGCTCCTGTGATTGCCCAGGAAATGTTCTGTCAACTCCACCCTTTTTTTTCCTGATGTGTAGCACATCCTTCTGATCCAGTGTTGAGCTAAGCTGGAGAGAGGAACGGAGAACTGTGTGAGTCATCTCACAAGCTTTTACAGCAGGTGTCTCACAGAATCTGCTTACCTTGCTTTTTTGTTTTCTCTTGTGGGTCTTTTTCTGCCCCATCTCTTCAGTTTCTTCGGGGTTGTTCTTTGATTAGATGCTCTTAAAATGAGCTAACAAGACTGTTTCTTTTTCCATCTGCTTCTGTCTTCTATGTTTCCCCCCTTCAGCTTGCTGACATGGTGTAGATTGGCAGGAAAAGATGGTCTTCAGATGCTTTCTACTACAACGCTTCTTATGGCAGCATTACATAAAATCTACTTTGCTCATAGAAGATGAAGGGGAAGGTTCAGTAGAGCAGCACCTTGGGAGAAGGGAGAGGGAAGACCACCAGCTACAATGCTATTTTACACTAGAAGCTTCTGTCTTTTGGCCTTGTCGCATCAAAATCAGTTGACCATTAGCAGTAGTATGCAAAAAGTTTTCCTCCTTCCTGAGTATTTCTCCTCCCTTGAAAGGGAAGAAGAGATCCGTGGTAGGAATTGGTTGGAGTTTTTAAATTACGATTATTTTAAAAAGACAGATGCTTCTGGCTGGCATCTATTGTAAGGCCTGCTGCTGTCTCCTGGCACATTTCTGTCTCCCCCCATGTTACTGATGTTGTCTGTCTTCTGTAAGAAGTTGTTTGGGACAGGAGTAGTCATGTTTGCTATTTGTGTAGTGCTGTTTGTACAAGATGCTGATTGGTGTTGACTGGTCATGTGTGCGGTGGCAGCACAAACAAATAATTCAGTAGCTCATATACGGCAGGTAGAGAATTGATGTATATGTGTGCTGATGTGAACAAAACTGTGCTAAGTTAAATGAGAGGGGAAAAAAAAGGTGGATAAAGAATTTAAATTTTGTGACTGATAAATAAGCTGTTTTCAGGTAGAGGGGCAATCCCACCCACAGTGGGTAAAATACCTTATATACTGCTCGAGGGAATGTAGCAAATTAGCAGCTTCTGAATATGGGTTACTGTCTGTTGCAGCTGTAGAAGTCAGTCGTTCAACAGCTGGTTTAACGCTTTCACAGGTAATTGTAGCTTTTAATGCAGATGGGCAAAACCTTCACCCACTTAAACAATTAATTTCGCTCAGATACATAAAGTAAGTTAATGCTTTTGACCCTCATCAAATTTTTACCTAGTCTCAAAGAAGGAAGCTGCAATAAAAGAGGTCTTCAGTAGGTCCATTTTGAGTTAGGCCGCTCTTCAACTCCTCTATCACTGGGAGAAATGTTGCACGGTTTCTTTTTACAATGTAAATATTTAAAGGGAACATAACTTCTTGGTGAAGCTGTCTAATTAAAATTATTAGGAGCTGTGTTTATTTATAACATGTATGAATAATTATTACTCAAAGTCTGAGTATTATTTTCTTGGGAAGTCCCTCATTAGAAACTGTGCATCATCAAGGGTGAACTGTACTGTTACTTAACTAGTTTCGGTTCACATCTGGGCAGAGACGCAAGGAAAAACTGCAGAGGCAAATACAACACGCTGTGAATAAGAAAGCAAGTCTTCCAGTATCCCAGATACTTCTCATAATTATTTTTCCTTGTTGCCTGGAGCTTAAGCACAGCTAATGCTTAGCTGCTTGTGTAGGGAAACATTAAGTGTGTGGAGTGTTGTTCTGTGTGGTGCTGGGAGGAAAAGAGAAGGCCGGGGATGTGTGTGTGCTCCCCCTCCCACCACCTTAATGCATCTCAAAGCCTGCCATGTACCCTCTGCTAGACTCTCTACTCTTGGTGCAGCTCTGCTGGGGTTATACATCCAAGTATTTGGCCTCTCTCCATTTTCTTCAGAACAGGGACCATTGTTTGTGCCTGGACAACAGCAGCTGTGTTTTCAAATTCAAAAAATGCCTTATAGAAGAGGCTTTTGTCATCATTGCTGCTTTGCAGATGGGGAAAGAGAAACAGCAAAGGGAGCAACTTCCACTCAGGTGATGTAGGTAAGCAGCAGTCAGGAACAGAGCCCTTGTCCTTGCAGAATCTTGTAGTTATTTTATCTGAGGTTAGTGTCACCAAGCAAAACTCTCCTCTTATGAAAATAAGAGCTTCTGACAATGAATATTTCAGAATATAAAGAACCCTTCCCTCTGTGCAGACAGCCAGCTTACCTGAAGTTACTGATGGTCATGGCCTTAAGGTAGGGGCAATGATATTCTTTGACAGGTAGGAATAGCTCAATAGTCAGTGCTGGAGCTATAGGGTTGGAGAGACGTGGCAGACAGTAACACGTACAACAGGCTACTTATCCATCAGGCTACTGGAAAAGGAAGTTCCTGCACTATCTCCTCATGGCTGGGGCCACTAAGTGCTCTCCAGCATAGTCCCATGCACTAAGAGGGAACTCTGACCAGCCCACTGCTTGAAGTTGTCATTTAGGTTTGTTACGCAACACTTGTAGCTTTGACCTTTCCTTAAGCAGAACAGAACCAGAAGCCTTTGGGGTTTCTTTTTCTTAATTTCTCAATTCTTCAATACTTCTTTACTTCTCTTTTTTAAGAACTGATGTTCTTTGTATTGGACCCATAAATATGCATCTCTTGCCCCATCTTTCTCCACATACACCTATCCTCCATCCATGACGATACTCAGTCACATTCTCCACACTGTTTTCTGGCCCTGTCTTTCCTTATCACTTACCTTACCTGCCCTGATATCTGCCTCCTACTTTCTCATGCTGCGGCCTCTTCCTGTGCCATATCCCTTGGGACTGTTCCTTGCATGCCCACTGTTGTCCTGGCGGCTTTTCCTCTGTAAATCTGGGTTTTTCCTGTGCCCCTTTCTCCTAAAGGAGAAGGCATCTTGTACCACATCTTTTCTTTTGATGTGATGTCTTCCACTTTATTCTTTCCTCTGTCCTCTCCCTGTACCACTGAAGACTAAATGAATTTTCTGTAGCTTCCTGCCTAATGGCCAGATCTCAATTCTTTATATTTTCAAAGTATAAAGGAATCCTATGTATACCTTTTTATTTCATAGTGTTTTGTACAGTACAAACCCAAGGATGAGCCCCAGAACTCTATTTGTATAAGCTTATTTGACTAGGGTAGGGTAGGAAAGTAAGTAAAATGAAACAACAAATGGTAGTATTAATCAGAGGTACAAGTTTCAGGAAAAGGAGAACCTACCTTCTGTATCAATACCTTCTTGTATCGAGGTCTTTTTTCTTCTGTAACCATTTCGCAGACGGGCCATTCCTAAGACCAGTCTAGAATGGGAGAGCGTGCATTTGTGGCAGGATATGAAGTTTGCTGTGGATTCAAGAGAGAGTGAGGAGTGGTTCTGACCTCTCTGCCTCTTTTTTGCTTTTTATCCTCCGCCTATCCATTAATCTTTATGTCCACAGCCCAGACCAGTCATAATGTGCGCTTTGTACCTTGCATCTCACTGTGACTTATTTTTGCCTGTTTACTCAGTGTTTTGCTTCTGTGGCTTGTATTGAGATAACTGGAATTCAGCATGAAGGCTGCGCTGCATGATGTTGGTGATGTTAAAGCTAAAGCCGCGCTATGCCCTTGTCATGGAATGGGAGGAATTCAGATGTAGTGACTTGATTTAGTCTGTTCCCATCATACAATAAAGGAAAACTTGTGAATGGAATTGGAAGTGTTGGCTTGCAAACGTTAGGATTTTTCTTCTCTGTTCATAAATGATTAATTATTTCCTGTCTCCCCACCCCCTCCTTCCCAAAACTAATCAAATTTAAGCAGAATTGGCTTTGCATCTAAGAACTGGGCTTCTGCAAAATGTAGCGAAAAGGAATCAATCAGTGTTTTTATGTTTAAATTATTTGTTCATAACAAGTCTCCGTTCCACAACAGCAGCATTTTCCTTGGTGTACACAGCCAATGACATGTGAGTAATCTCTGTGTTGCTAAGGCTGGTGTGTATGTCTATGTGCTGTTGGAACAGCTGTGCACTTAATGCTGTAAAGCCATTAAGCAGGTGTTTTCTTAGGGTTTCATGGTTTTCTTTAATTATATAAGAAAGTAGATGCCAGAACTGGTAGACCTGGAATATATTGTGCTGACCTTGCAGGAGAGAAATGGCTTTGTCCGGTGTCCCGTTCCTCTTCTTGCCCCGCATCTGTTTTGTGTGAGAAATACCAAAACACAAAAAAAGTGGATTTTGGAGCCTGGTGGTGGTCTGAGCAGTGCCAGGTGTGAGCACCTGGAAGCCTAATGAAGAATTTATCTAATAAAAGATTACTTCCCCTCCGTGCAAGTGTCTCTGCTGATCTAATGAAATACTCTCCTCAAAAACTCTCCTATTGCTTATATCCTGCGATCATCGTGGCTGCAAGAACATCACTTTCGTTATTGTGAGAGTATAACTTTTGGTGTTTCAGGCGAATGGATTTGTTCATCAGCTGCTCTTAGCAAGTACTTTGCGCATGCATCCCGCAGTCATCTGTCCTAGATTCTTTTATATTTAGGGAAGGCAAGGAATCTGTACTGAATACTTGATTGGCCAAGGGTGGTCTGGGCCATCTACTTTGAGTGTGGACTTCTGGCCTGGGGCCTTTAAACAATGGCTTTCCTATGAGGACAGCTGAGTCCAGCTCATGTTATTTGTGGCCTGTCATCCTAAGCTTGGCATTAGGAGTAAGACGGATGAAGCTGGAAGAAGAAAAGGGAAGGAGAGAGAAGGGCAGGCAGCTTTCTATCTTGTAACTTGTAGTCTGACTTAGGTAGGTGATGGGATAAGTGGGGGCTTATGTCCAGTTTTTGGAGACTTGTCACACTGACCTTTTGGAAATGGAGGAAGATGGTGACTAAGATGTTTGCTAAACCTGTAGATGTAGCCGGCCTGCTGTCTTTGGCAGGAGCTTTTCCTGAAGGCCTCTAGAAGCACAAAGTGTTTGTGGCATCTAGGTTGGGCACTGGAGGGAGTACAGGACCTGCAAGGGTTGAATTGTGGCTCTACTGCATGGGGTGTCTCATGAGAAGCGGAAAGAAACGATCTTCTACAGACCAAACGATCAGCTGTCATTTGAGGACAGGGTGGCCTTAGAAACTAGAAAGGGACAGTGCTTATCTTTTCCTTGTAAGACTTAAAAAGAAATAAGGTTATTTGTCCAGGCTTTATTTCTTTACCAGTTTTTGGTCTATTTAATATGACTTTAAATGAGCTTTGGTAATGTGGCGCTTTTATTTGTTATAAAATGGTGAGCAGACTTACTCCAGTTCTGATTTTGCCTGAGGTAATGTGACCCTGAACTGGGTGAGCCCCTCTCTGAGTGCAAGAACCTTACTTTAATTGACCCTAAAGCTAGACTGCTGCTGCTGGAAGGTGTTATTTGTCACGGGAACTACCATCCTTTGGGAGCAATCTTTTCTTGTCTTCAGCAAGAAGTTTAACTTTTGTTTTTACCTGAAATCTGAACCTTTGGTAATAATGAAGGTGAATGTGCTTTTGTTTTGAGGTGTGTATTGGTTGCAAGAAGGATGCTGGAAGCTAAGTATTTTGTCGCAGTGCACCTGAAGTAGAGATCAAGCAACAGAACTGAAGTCATCCATTTTAAAAATTTCCAATATTTATGCATTATTGATCACCTCTGTCCTAAGCCTTGCTGTTTTGTCTCTTGATTTTTACACAGTAACATCTGCATTGTAGTTAACAGTAATGCAGCTGAAATCAGAGGCAAGTGCCGGGACACTGGTGTCTCCCCTTTCCTCGCCATCGCCTTGTGCAGTGGGTTCAGCAGTAACTGGAGAGACCATGATTGTTTTCTCCAGAAGCTTTGGGAAGACTGGCTGTCAAAACGTGTGTGCTGCGGTGTCCCATGGCTTGAATGACACTGCCAGATGGACACTGTGCTCAAGTGGCTCTGACCACTGGCTGGGTCATCGCGTGTCTAAAGGCTTAGTCACCCAATTAGCTGAAGCGGTTGAAATAATTTTTTCTTTTAGTTTACCAAACAAGACTCACTAAATTATTCTAAAATCTATGGAATATTGTTTGTTCTTAGTCCAGTAGAAACAGTTAGTTAAAAATGTTTGGAAGAGTATTTCTCAATATGTGTTGGTCTTCCTGTTGACCTGAAATTGCTTATTAACTTGCTGGTGCCCCAAGGCTGCTCTTCAAAATCAATAATCTAATGCACCCTTTACTACTCTGCTTGGTCAGTGTGTGTGTTTCCTTTAAAATGCTGCAAGAAGCACAAATATAGCTGGAGCACCTAGTCTGGAGTCAGGGACAAAAATACACATGACATTATTATATTAGACTTGGACGCAGTTCTGACTGGTGGTGTGCTTTGATAACGTTGACATCTGATATTTTTAAGCAGACTTTGAGGTTTGGTGGCTAAGCCTTTCTCAGTCCAGCTTCTTTCTCTGAGGTTCTTGGTTTGGGGTTTGTGTCCCTCTCTAAAGTCTGCTACCAGATGTTAGCCATGGTTGAGCTTTTCCCTGGTCATACAAAAGTGGCAGTTAGACACGATGCCCCAGTTGCCAACTGCAAATGCTTTATCTTTGTACAGCAAGGGCAAAATCACACAGATTTCCAGTCAGCTCTCTCTCTAACCATTACCTTACTAAAGCACTTTTGTGGCTCTCTTACCTCTCTTCCTGCACTGAAACTCCTAAATTCAGTAACACTGAAGCTGGAGGGGCAGAATTGTGCAGTGGATTTGCCACAACTCATTTTGTTTGCATTATGCCCATTCAAACTGTTAAACAGTTGTTCCCTTTTCTTCTGCCTGTCTTTTAGGGAGCCTGCCAGTGGAGTTTGACCACGGGGCTGCTCTGGGTCCATGTTACTGCTATTACTCCGACAGCTATACCAATAGCTGTATTTATATTTGCAGTATCATTAGCTACAGGCCTTTCTATTTCAAGTATCCCTGGCATGCTGTAGCCTTTCCAGAACATGATTTGCACTCTTAGGGAAAATGAAGGGTGCATCCAACAGAAAGCAGCAAGCTTGCAGAAGTTTGGATGTACATCAAGTTTCCTTGAGGCATACCTTAGGAGAAATGACGGCTGGTTATGAATTATGACTGCTAGAAGATTTCTATCACTTAAAGAATATAACAAGGAGAGATTCTGATTGATTCTGCTTCATTTTTTCCAAGGCTTATACCTTGGTAGCGTACTTCTGTTTTCAGTGCTGAGTAGTTATTAACGCGAAGCCCTAAATGCAGCGTGTCAGTAGTGTGGAGTTGTCACTGACAGTAGCATTTGATAAAGAAGATGCTCTGCCATGCTCCTCCAGCCTATAATCTTTTCCTAAACTTGCTTGAAGATAATAAAACTCAGTTTAGGCACTGGCACTGTTGCAGAAGAGCAGTATGCTAAACAACCTCTGTGTGTGTGTTGGATTTGAGCAGGAAAATGCTGAGGGCTGACTCACCAGAATGTTGTTTCAGGGGAAAGAAGGGGGGGTTCAGCTGCTCACCATTCCCTTACAGTCGGGTTTGATCCGTTAGTGTTTTAGGAAGGCAGTTAGGGAAGTTTGCCGTCTCCACATGCATTCTGTGCTGGGCATGCTCGATGGGGAGAGGAGAATGTCTGTAAGGGTTTGGGCCTTTCTTGTTGGCCCAGCTAACTGAATTTTAGTAGTTGTCAACATCATTAAAAGCTTACATGATATCTCTATTTAATTCCATTAAAAGGGTTTGGCTAGTAGGAATATGCAACCTCTGAATTTCTTAAAATTACGGTAGGTCAACAGACAAACTTACTTATAGGGATTAATAAAGGATATAACAACAAGGGCCCTGTGGGTGAATGACTTGTGTGGAGCCTGTATAGCAACACATGCACAGAGCAGTAATGGAAGAGTAGCAAGAGTCTTGTTGCAGCTCTAAAGGTTCTTCTGTGTCTTTCCAAGGGGTGATGCAGTGCCTGGGCTGCATCATTCTTGATCCCATCAGCCATGACTGAGACCTTTCTAACTTGGATGAATAAAATATTTTTTAAGTATGTAAGTAATTGAAGAGACAAAGACTAAACTTCCCTGTCTCTGGGCCAAAAAAAATTTGGAGTGGAAGGGACCCCTGAAAGTCATCTGGTCTGACCCCTTGGCTTGATGTCCAAGGTCGAAGTTGGGCAAAGCTCTGAGCAGCCTTGTCTAGGCAAGCTTTGCTTATCTCCCAGGAATCACTAATGAAAATGTCAAACAGTGCTGACCCCACCAATGACAGCTACTATTGACCAACCCATCTAGTGTGGGTTGACCTGCTGACCACTGCCGTAGAGCCGGGTGGTATGTGCACATATCTTTGCATCTTACAGTCGTGTAGACAGTGATCACTGCTCTCTGGTTCTGCACGCTTGGTGAGGCGTGGTTTGCTGGGCACAGGAGCCGTCCCATCGCCTCTCCTGAATGCCAGTGTAGATGACAGAGGTGTCTGACCCATTTGCTTTTGCCCTTTTACTAACAGCCCCAGACCTAAATGATCGTTGCAGTGAGCAGCCAGCCAGGAGTCAAGGCAGCAGAGCAGAGGGCCATTGATTTCTAATTTATGTTCTTTTTGTCAGAGGGCTTAGCAGTGCTTATGTTTGCAGAATGACCTTAAAGACAAGGGCTGCAGGGCTGTTGACTTTCCATCCAGCCACCAGTGCTGGGCACTTCCCAATACATTTCACTGCCTGGATGTTCCAGCTTTCAGAACAGTCTGAGCTGTACCGATAGGTACATCGAGGATGGGAAGAATTTGTTTCCTATTGAAGAATTTAATTGCTGGTAACTTTCCACGTTCTTCTTTCTTGATTTTTGTCACTGAATATTTTCCAGGACCTGTTTTTTTCTCCGGTAACAATTTTAGCTGGAAAAACTATAGGCTGGTTTTTGGTGCCATTCAGTCAGAAGCAGCTAATATTAAGAGGAAAAACTCATTTGCATTTTCAGAACTTGTGGATGATTAAGTTTTCAGTAACAGACTTTTTTTTTTATTTAAGTGCTAACAAAATATGTACAAAAGCTGTGTTTGAGTGCACAAAGATTAAGCCAGCTATAAATAGCATCTTCCGTGACCCTGCTGGAATTTTCTCTAAGCTTGGAAACACTGAAGTGTGTGTTTTGTCAGATTTGAATCATGAACCCTGAAGAAGAGCTAATGAGTTCTTATTTCTCACCCCTAATCTCCAGCTACAGCATTCTTTATATGAACAGCAGATCAGTCTGAAACTGTAGCTCAGGCTTCATTTGCCTTTAACTTTGTTCACTCGCTTTGTTCATTGTAACATTTTTTCTGCTCCAGTTGGTGTGTTTATGAAAATAATTATTTTCAGCCCATATTATCAAACCCATGCAAGCTGTGCAATTGTTGCTCTGGGTGACAGTTCACAAAATCTGCTTTATTTTTTTGTTGTACTTAGAAACAAGCACTTCCTCTTGCGCATCATGTAGCTCCTACCTTCATGAAATCCATGGCTTGCTCTGTTATCCTGTCTAGTTTTCCTGACAGCTTAATGAAGAGATGTAGCTGGGACTAAATGATCGATCCTGGGACAAAAGCCGTGTTCTCTGCTACCTGTCCTGGTAGATCTGGTTGTAGGCAGTGGATGGCAAAGCACTCGGTTGCTTTTGGGGCTGAGATCTGATTTGGGGCTTTAAGTGTTCCCAGGATTTGCTGCACCCAAACTGGCTGGGGTGCAATTAACATAACCATCATTTTATGTTTTGCCAACAAAACAACAAAAAATGATTAACCCCCCGCCCTCCGGTTTGGTTGAAATTGAAATGTAGGAATATATTAACTTGGACATGATTTGGTAGGAAGCAATCAGTGCTTTTCCATGTCCTTTTTTGATGCAGAGTTTTGTTCAGCATATATTAGCATTTACACTATAATAGATGTTTTGGTAATTGATTGAACCTTTGCTTCAAAAAAATCTTTTCTTTAAATTTGTCTTCTGGTTCTGTAGAGAACAGAATTGTAAAAAATAAATTCCAGTGCTTGACTAGCTCTTGTTTGGCGTGAAGTTGTAGAGCACTTGAAATTCCTCATAGAACAGCTTTAATTGCTTGCTAATCTTGCCTAAAGATTGGCTGAGAATGTCAGCTCCATGCTCCTGTTGCTTATTTTCAGTAGCATAGACCTTAAATACCTGGAGAAAATGTACTGGGAGTATTTACTGTAGAAGGTGTGTAAAGGGCTGTGGAAACCCTTGCCTAGAGGACAAACTGACTTTTAGGTTGTTGGCTACTGATCTGTATCACTAGTCTGACAGATGTATAGCTTTTGTAGAACGAGTTAATCATTTCTTGGTGTAATGCAAAAGTCAACAGCCCGTTGACCTGAAGCCCTGCACAGGACCCCTGTGGAAGGAAGGAGATGGTGTGTGATGCTCTTCCTAGTGCTTCTGCTCTGCTCCTTGGAGCCTTCCCCAGTCAACAGCTCTTTTGGGCAAAGATGGGCCGATAGCTGTGCCTTCCTCTTTCCTTTTTACATTGTGTTGTGCTTTGATGAATACGTTAGTACCCACGTTGTTGGCTGTTCCCTTTTTTTAAAAACAAATCTTACCCTCTAACTAAATCCACAGTGAGTAATGGAGAAATCATTGCTCGTTAATGATTCACTTACAGGTTCCTGTATTGCTGTTGCTCAGTTGCTTGTGTTGCTCTTATCTGCAGAAGTATTGCACTAAGACCTGATTTTCGTAGTTTCAGGAGGGTTGTTGTAATGACAGGATGGTGATGTCTGCCTTCAGTTACTGATCATCTGGTCCAGAGTGTATCACTCCAGAGCTGCTCCTAGTGATGCTCTCAAAAAGCCTGTAGAAATTCTGTGCCTTTGAACCTTGCAACCACAATAATGTTGGTGCTACTTAAAGACCACCTTGCACAGTTACTCGTGGTTGGTTTGCAAAAGCTATGCTTGGCTATTTGCTTAAAGACTAACTCATGGTCTATGTGTCCTGCTGTATGCGCATCTTGTACACTTAAAAGTTTGAACACACAACTTTGCTTTTGCGTTCTGAAACTTATTTTCAGGTAAAGTTCTCATCAACACCTCTCCAAAGTGTTTTCCTTCTGTGTGCACGCTCCCTGATCCACTTCCTTGGGAAGCATGTGTGCTTTGCTGCTGCGCTTACAAGAATGATGCAGCTCGTAAATGAGAAAAAGCAAACTTCGACTCTTAAATAACTCTGTTGCAGAAACAAAGTCCTGAAAGAGATGTCTGGGGCCACCGAGTCCAGTCCTTTGTCTTCGTCGTGCCTGTCATATCCTCCCTATGCTGACTGATTTACGCAGATGAAGCTTGCCTAATAATTCAGCTTCCTATTTTGTAACAGTCATTATTGTAAGCCGTTTCATGGTGCCATTGTTCAAATTAACTAAAAAAAAAAAAGCTCTCACAAGAACAAGAGGATGCTTTCGCTGCTTCTGGATTGGTTACTTCCTGTAAAAAAAAACAACCACCACTCGCCATGCAGTGCTTGGGGTTATTCAGCAACAGTCAATAGTAGAAATTAATCACTGGAAGCTTCAGGATGTTAACAGTATGAAAACACTATGGCTCAGCTTTTAAGCATTCAATACCTTTTATTTCCCTTGAGGTCTGCTCGCCTTCTAGCATGGGTGGCCAAAGCCCAGCAGCTCTGAGTTTTTTCCCAGGAACATTGTGCAGGTTAATGGAGGCTTTGGGCTTGGCAGTGCTGTGGTTCAGTCCGAGATCAGTGTGAAAACCTGCTGCGGGCACGAGCGTGGGCGATGGGAGGAGGAGGCTGTAGTAGATCCAGGGCCAACGGTGGTGTGTTGTATAAGGCTCTGTCAGGTCGAAGCACGGCAGCTTCCTGATAAAAAGGTGTGATTTGCAAGCCGTTTATTGATTTGATTCTAGGGAGAAAAAAAATTGAATTTTTTTTAGCAAAAGTGTTTTGTTTTGGTTTTTTTGTGGTGGGTTTTCTTTTTCTTGCCAGTGGTGAACCAGGTCAGGGTCTGTGCAAGGGAAGGCTTCCTCACCATTATTCTCCCACTGTCATTTCACAGCAATGGCTTCACACCCTCTCCATCTTCTTCCTCTCAAGTTGCCCTTCTCCACTTTCCCGTACCAGCACGCTGCCCTTTCACCCCCTGTCCCACCAGGTTGCTCCTGGAGCGAGTTGGAGCTGGTGGCAGTGTGTTGGTGTGCTGATGGGGAGCCAGGAGCTCAGCCTGCCAGAGCACCTTCCCGCTTCTGAATTCCTAAGCTGGGGGATGTCGCATTCCAGCGAGCTCTGATCTGCATTTGGCTTTAAGTTAGTGCAAGAAATGAGAATGTTTGTGATTCAATTTTCTTTTTTATTTTTTTTTTTTAATTGAACTCTTAATAGCTAAAGTGAAGGAGCACAAAACATGGTTATTACATTATTTTTTGTAAGGGATGCCCCTTCAAAAAACCTGAGATTGCTCCACATCATGCTGATCCACAGAAACTGTTTGAGAGACCTGGGTCTAAACTCATATGGGAAATGGTGCTGGATCAATGAAAGAAAACATTCAGCAATGTGCATTTTATACAAGCATTTAAACTTTTTTTTTTTGGTTTTGTTTAGTAATAAAAGGAACAAAGCTATTATTAGTGACCATGGGCTTGGGAGTTTGCTAAAGCAGCAATAGTTACTCATCTGTTTTCATTTGCAGAAGTATTCTAACAAAGGCAGCCACAAATGCAGCGACTGGGTTAGGAGGTGGATGGTAGGAGTGGAAATACAGTTTCTGGAAGCTGGTGCTTACTAAGACCTTTCTGTCTAGTCTTGGTTTTGTGGCCATCAGGAGCACAGATCCCAGTGAGCTCTTGCTTTGCTGGATCAAAACGTGAAAGAATGAATTCCCTGGGTAAGTTCTTGGTCCTTTTTCTTCTCTAAGCTGCAGCAGAGTTGTATGGAGCAATCATCACTTCTGGTGCCAGCACCAGGTTGCAGCTGCATGTTAGCTCCTGCGGCTGCCTTGCAGGAGCTGGAGAACAAGCAATGTTATATGATCATTTTGTTTTAATTTTCCCCCTCCTCTCCTGGCTCAGGTAGGAGTAAAATTAAGAGATTACCTGACATCCAGCAGCAAAAACCCCAAGCCCACACTGGGTGGTAAATATTTCCTTGCTTCTTTCTTTTTCTTATGCACAAAACCTTTGCATGTGCTTTAGTGTTCAGCCAGCTGGTTCATGTTTCGCTCTGTTGCAGACACCATGGACTACACGTGGTGGGTCAATGTTGCCGTGCTATAGCTGTTTCCTCAGATGCGGGCGAATTTTCAGGTGAAAATGCTGTAGTCAGATACTGTCTGTGCCAAAAGAGCATTAATCCATGGGAAGCAAGAATGAAATACGTCTATTGGTTTCCTTGGGTTTGGGATGATATCCCAGCTGAATTTGGTTACAGTGCGCCAAATGTATGCGTGAATTTAATGTTGTAATTATGTGCTCAGTGAAAGTTGTTGTCTAATAACCTCGTTAAAATCAGCCTCTTTTTCTCCCCCATCCTGCAGCATTTAAGAGTCTGACCTTGCCATTTGAGTTTAAATCCTAAGGTTACTGGGACAAATACCATGAGAAATATCTTGACTTAGTAACATAAATTTTCTGAAGTAACTTTCAGAAACTGCTGTTTACTTGGATGTCCATGTGCTGAAGATGCAAACTTAAAACCCATGGAAATGCAGAAGACCTAAATGGAAAGCAGAGATGGAGAAGGAAAATTGTTGGTGGTGGGTAGAGATCTGTTGGGGCGGCTGAGCCACAGCGTAGAAAGTTCCAAGTATTTTTCTAGTGTCTGAAATGGTATTGTCTGTGGGTTTTAGATAACAGATAAGCAAGGGACAAATAACTGAGCTGCTTTATCAGGCTGCTTACAGAAACTTGAAATTTAGCATGATAGTTGAATAAAAGTTCTTATCTGTATTTATGGTTGTTAATGGTCAGAAACTGCCATTTAAGAGGATAGGTTAAGTAATTTGTATTAGGATTCTAAATATTTCTTTTTTTCCCTTGGATTTTACACAAAGATTTTTTTTCAGAAAACATACCTTATCAGCTACGTGAAATAATATTTTGCTTTCAGGTGCCAAACTTTTGGGAGCAGACTGATAGAATAGGACAAATGTTACACTTGGTGATACTTTTACACGGGGTGTTTAGCAGGGCTTTTCTGATTTTTAGGAGTGGGTTTAAAAAATTTTTATTCTTCCAGTTTTCTTACAATTTTTTAATAGAAGTTTTGCAAGCACATAAAATATGTAGACATCAGTTTCAAATGACCTGACACTGAAGAGAACAAAGAAACCTTCACACTCTTGAAACGGGATTCTGCACATAGAACTCCAGTTTCTTTGGGTTTTCTCCATGGCAGACAAATTTTTGGAGTTTGCTTTGGCAGTAACTCATACCACCGTTATGTTAAATAGGAATGGAAGGATGTTTCCAAGCAGCATGTTGTTTTACTGCTACGCAGAAATGCACTTTTAAATCTAGTTTTTTGTAGGTGCGTTGTGGGTTTTTTTGTTATTTCCTTTGTCATCCTTCCATTCTGTAGGTTTCAGACCTCATTGAAAATAATAATATTTATGTTTTTAACTGATATAAGGAAGGCATGTGATTTGACCATTCCATCTTGAAGTTCACTCTTTAAATTTTTATGCATGTGAAATGTTAATCAGTACAAAACTGGATGCAGGGTGGGTCCTGCCTGCTATTTGGTCGGGTTTTTTTGTTTTCTTAGTTTTAAAGAATTTTATTGCATTCAATCTCAAATGAAAAATGATTAAAGATGGAGTTTGCCATAGAAAATGTAGCAATTTTCTGCCGATCTCAAGTTTTGGTTTGCTGCCCTAGTTCTGATGGAAAAACATTAGTACAGAAAAGCTCTTGGAGGGTGGTACTTGAACAGTTGATAAAGTGATGCTGCTGTTGAATAATGCAGTGAGAAAACCATAAATCAGTTAGAAACTGGGTTGTTAAGCTGTTGCAGCTAAATCTAGAACATGCTGGCCAAGTTCTAACAAAACTGAGTTCTTTTGGATTTTCTGGAGCATGGTCTCTGTGTACCTGTTACCCCAGGGAAGCAAGACCAGAGGGTGCACCTTTTTGTTGCAAGTGGGAGAGTATCAGCGCAGGAGAATGATGTTGGAAAATGGGTCTTACTCATGAGTTATCCTTCTGGTAGTATGTCCTTACAGTAATACATGAGGAGTTGCCGTGGTTCAATGAGCAGTTTGGGGATTTTTGTGGTGTGGTTTCCTTTTCAGGACACAACCCTCAGCTTGTTTTCCGTAAACTGTCTTGGAAGTGCCGTGGTCTTCTCCTGGAGGTGAATCAGTCCATTCCTGCCAACTTGAGCCTGTTATTTATGTGTGGGCATGGAGAGGGCTTTTCACCCTTTCAGACTATGATCTTCTGCATTCACTGGCATCACAGCAGCCTTTCATTGCCTTTTTAAGTGGAAGTATATTGAGGTTTTCCTTAAATAAGGAAGGACACAGCTTACCTGAAGTAATAACTGTAAGGCTGTTCTATTGCTTGCAAGGCTTCTGGTACCAGAGTCCTGAGTGTTTCCCGTGCTGTGTTTGCTAATGCTTCATCTACGATGCTGTTCTGGGCCACTGCAGTACCAAGGTCTTGGACCTGTTTGAAAACCAAACCCCTTTGGCCTGGGAACTGCATTATTCTGGCTGACCTGACAAATGCCCAATTTACCTGGTGCTGGTTCCACAGAGGCGTGTGGTGGGAAGGGTGGTAAAATCTGACTTTTTTTGCCTCGGGCTTTTTTGCTCTTGTTTCAGGGGATTTTTGAATCCCAGTCTGGAAAGACTTAATGTGCTGGCTTTTTAGTAGTACTAAACCCTCATGGGATTTAAAAAAATAACTCATACATAATCATTCAAATATTAAAGGCTTTGGTTTCAAATAACTTGTATATGGACTTAAAAATTAGAACATATTACCTAGTGCATTTGATCTGCTTTTTTATTCCATGCAACATTTTGGTCTTAACGTTGTTGTGTACTTTGTAGATCATTTCAGCTTTCCCCCAATTATTTTTAAAAAACAATTTTAGCAGCATGATCTAATGTAAGTGACTTTAGAAAGCTCTTGTTCTGCCAGACAGGAAGGTGTTTTTCAGGTTGCATACTTTGGTTTTCTATACTTCTTAATTATTACTTTTTTTTTTTTTGAATAAATTAGACTGTATTAGAAGAGTACCGGGGGCTGAAGTTCTTTGTTCCCAGGCTGGAAATAACACAGCAGGTGAAGTGTTTCCATTCTGTTCCACTCCTGAACTTTACTGGACATTTGGGATAGCAAGTCCAGGATGTTGAACAGTAATGGTATGGCAATGGTTTGGTTTTTATGCTGCTGTAGCGGACTGAAAAGGTTCTTCTCCATTAAGCTTGCATGTTGGTTTTGCAAGAGCCTGGTAGGTTCACCTTCAGTTTTGTCTTGTGTTGCTTGTCAGTGCAAGGTAGGATAATGAAAGACATATAGGACTGTTGGCTACAGAGGATGATGATACCGGGATTTAGAGATGTGGTTTCAGCTCTGGTCTGTACTGCTCTCAGGCTGTGTCCCCCCAGCTAAGTCCCCTAAGAGGCTCTGCTCAAAATACTTGTGTTGAAAGTCATTATGGGCGATGGCATCTTTGTCAGATGATGTGGCTGTTGGACCCTTTAGCTGCTGTCTTGTCTTCGAAAGGTATCCCTCTGCTCTGGATTAAATATCTTTCTCTTCATGCCTTCTGTCCAAGTTGTTTGTTTATTTGGTAGGTATTTCTTATTTTTGTGGTTGGGGGGGGAAGACAACCTCTAAATGTTTGGGTCATCAGTTTTCAACTGAGAGAGGAAGGGCAGGTGGGCTTCTATACATTAGCCCATATAGCCTGATTAAAGTGTGAGAGCTCCAGCTTTCCAGGCTGGCAGAAAGTGGTGGGCGAATGAAGGTGTGGTGGCAACTCTTGAAGGTAAATTGGCTCAGTTCCCCTTGCAAAGCAAACTCCCTGGAAGGGAATGTTAGTTTTCTTCCTCTATCAAAGTCTGCTGTAAGTTATATGCATGTTACAAACATCTTGACTTGAAAAAACCCAGCTTAAATCAACTGACTGGTTTTGGCTGTCCAGTCGGGACTGGTAGGTGTACCCCCGGGCTAGGCAGGAAGCCATTGCCTGGAAACCAGGGGAGGCCTTCTAGGAGAAGAAAGTATGGTAGCTGTGCCTTGATTTTTATTTTATTTTATTTTTATTTTGGTCCTTGATTGAATAAGGGAGTAAATACTTTAGCTCAAAACTGGTGACCTACTTGAATGTTTGATTTAGGCAAACTGTTTTGACACTGACTCTGTGGGCTAGTTAAAGTGGATAACATGGTGTGGTCAACAGAAGGAAAACAGGGACCGAAGTTGATCATTCTGATGTGAACAAATAACAGCTTTTTCTTTTCATCACCTGCTCCCACAGTTTTCTAACTCTGGCTTTCTTTTGCGCTATTATGTCAGTTATTTGTACCGCTTGATGGGAGTTTTTGCCTATTTAAGAAATAGTGACTTGGGGGAACTTTTGCATGATAGAAATGACCTTTATTTGGAGCCTATTTTCAGACCTTTTCCTTATGTTAGTACTTTAAGTTAGTCTTATCCATTGACTTGCTCCATTTGAACATGTGACTTCGCCAAATGAAGGAAGCGCTGGACCCTTCTTGTCTCTGCATGGTTCAGTGCAGAAACCTGCAGCTGGACACAAAAGGGCTGAGGTGGGGTTGGCTCAACTGTAGTCACTTACTTTCAAAGTGGTGACATAGACACTCAAGTTATTTCTGAATTAGTTAGAAAGGAGGGGTTGCATTTTTGAGGTATTATTTACTACTTCAGCTGGACACTACTGAACTCTGGCTCACTCAGCTGGGCTAACATGGGAGAGAGTACATGCAGTGGTTGTTCTTGAAGGTGAGGTCAAGGGGGAAGAGAGGATTTCCAAGAAATTGCAGTACGATGACTGCTGCTATTAGCCTTCTAGCCGACCCAGCATGCCAGATGATAGGAGGAATGTTTCATTAGGTTCTAGATGGGCTGGTAGCTCCAGAACAGCATCTTTGTTTTGGTGGAACCTGCTGAGAGACCTGTTCAAGCTAGCACGCTTACCTTCCAGAAGGGGTGCATTTGGCCATGCTGATGTATGTGAAGGCAACAGCTTCTGCTGTGTTCAGTACTATATTCCAGCACTCCTTCAGATCCGTGTGCTCTGCCAAAGAGTTTGCTTTGTCCTGCATCTGTTCCGTTGGAGCCTTCTGTGGCCCGTAATTTGTTACTGGCTGCTTTGTTCCACAGTGACCTACTTCGATTAGTCAACGAGTCTTTATCTGAAAAGAAGCAAGTTGTTCCTTTGCCAGTCCTCCAGTTGGAAACAGTTTCGGAACTGGACTTCTCAGAATGAGACTGTTGGTACCAGTTTAATCTTGTTCGTAGCTGGCTTATAGCACTTGGTGAAATGCCAGGGTTGTTCTCTCATGGGTGTTTGTTTTTCTGCTGTATTTATAGACAGCAACACTCATCCTCATCAACCTCCATTTTGTGGGATTAAAATGCCAAACTTTTCTTTAGCTTCCCACTATACAGTGGGCTCTTGTTTCTTTTGTCACCTCAGTTTTAGCTCCTTGTCCTTGAGCAGAGGTGCCCAGGCAGGAGCCCTTGCCCACAAGGTCTTACACAGACTCCTGTACTTCAGGCACTGGTCCTTCTCCATCCTTTCTGGTGTTACCTGGTCTAATACAGCCTGAGGCTCTTTCTTTTATGCTAGGTTGCAGTGCTGGCCCCTTGTGCCATTAGGAGTGACTCATGCCCCTGGGCTCCTCTCTGTTCCATTGAGTTTGAATTCATCATAGAAGTACTGATGATGGACCATATCCTGTTGTGCTTTGACAAATCCTAATGGAGTTGTGGCAGCTCACCAGAAGGATGAGCTGTTTCTCCTGAACTGTGCTCTGAAACAATACAGACCAAGTCCAGCAGATAGAAGTCGAGGGGAATTTTACTCTCTTCAATGAGTTATTCCCCAAAGTGTCAACAGGCCAAAGTCTGGAGCCTTAGCAGAGGCATTAGGTACAGATGTTTCAGGTTACCAGAGAGGAGACTGAAGATCTTATTTTCAGAGACAATATGTGGGAATTTGAAGAGGTATCCAGGAAAGCCAGCAAGCAATTCAGATGTGTAATCAGGTAATAAGCTTAAATGTTGTCCCTTTTTATAAAAGGAGGAAAAGCAACATTTTAAAGTCATTTTAATGTGGTGTGAACTCAAGGCAGGGCCTCACAGCCATGGTAAAGGCTGGTAGAAGTTGCAGCGTGGTTTGGGATTTGGAGTTGTTGAAATCTTTGATTCTTTGAAAATGACAAAAAAATGCTGGCAGCAGAGATTAAGGGGGGTTGGAGGGGGGCAGGACCAGGGGGACATGGTGAGAACCCAGATACTTGGTCTCATGCTGCTCCTGAAGCTGTTCTGTGCACTCTGTTGGGGGTGAGGTCAGCCTTTCACCCTTTACCTCTTTACCCTTTTTTATCCCTACCTCAGTGCCAGCAGCCTGGGGAAGCAGGGGACAAAGCTCCATCTAGTGTGTAAAGGGAGAGGTTTGGGAGCTGGCAAAACAAGACATCCTGCAGAAGATGGCTTTCTGGAGCCCAGGCATGGGGTTTGGGGGGTTTGAGGTTTTTTTGATAACTTGTGAATAGGATTTGCAAATGCTTTGACTGTGCAAGTGTAAATTGAATAACTTTGGCATCCTGACAGCTGATGCTCATTTTCCTGGCATGTGTAGAGGTTAATACTGCCTTTAATACAGTTTTAAGTAGTCTACAATGTTAATTCTAGGCAAAACCAGGTACATGTCCTCCTATTAAGGTTAGGAATTGTGTAACTAGGTTATAGCTCTGTGATGAGAAGGGACACACAAGTAAAACGAAGTATAAGTTTAACATTTTTTAAGGCAGAATATCTTTGGACTCTTCCTGACTGACTTGTACGATCTCAAACTACAGTAAGTGGTAGATAATGCAAGTATAAACAGATGAGACATTTTATTAGCGGCTTTTAAAATCAAAACAAGAATAACAAATCATCTTGCTTGTTACGGAGGTTGCTGAAAATAGATTTTTCTTTTTTTTTTTTTTCTGAGTACGTGGAAAACCAGCTGCAATTCTTGAACGTGCCTTTGCAGCAACCTCTCTAAAAGGTTAGGAAAAATATTTTTGGTGTATTAGACACATTGGCAACCTGGTATCAGGCAGCTACTACATTTTTTAATTCAGCAAAGGTTATATGACAAAACCAGGCTACTACTTTTTTCTCTGGATAATGAAGGAAACAATTTTTTTTTTTTTTTTTTTCTTAATCCACCTATGATGTCCCATTCTTATCTAAAAATACACTTCTTGTTGGGGAACCTGTAGTACCTCTTCTACAGTTCAGTGCCAAAGACCACTTAAATTTGTCCTCACCTGGAGTGGTGGCTCTTGGAAATCTGTGGGAAGGTGGGATCAAGCACCTGGGTGGGGTTTTGTGGTTCTTTTGAGGCTTTTCATAGTTTGCAGCATCTTGGGAATATTGGGGTTTCTTCCTGTTGGAGAAGGATCAGGAATAGAAGAAGGCGAGTGAAGAGAAGGTGAAGTTTGCATCCAAAGAGATAGGTTGAGGTGAGGAGATGGTTTCTAGTGCTAACCTGTTTCAACCAAGAAGCTAAAGAAATGGGAGGGTTATTTTGCTCCTAGCAGCGTGCTTACCAAGCATTTATTTTGCAGAAACATGCAGCTGCCACTAAGTACAGACTGAGGGCTGTAAAAATACAGCTTTTTAGGGATAGTAATACTGTTGGCTGCTGGGCTCCAGGAAGTCCATCACTTCCAGGTGACTTTGCTGCAAGTTTATAAACCTGCTTGACTAAAGTAGCTCTTTGCTGTAGCCTAAAATAACAGGAGGTGTGAATTGCTGCTCCACAGTAATGGTGGGTGTTCCTGCAGGTACTTTGCCAAGGTCATGAATGCTAAATAAACCAGATTAAACAAAACCCTGTTGCGAGAATTCATGATTAACTGTAGTCTTTGCAGGATTTATTGGTTATAAACTAAGCGCCTGCCTTTATTTTTTTTGTCCTAGTAACTAAGGCAGAAGTGAACTTAAGTCCAGTGAAACATTTTTTGGCTCTTGCCTCTGTTTACATGATTCAGGAGTTTGCAGTAGTTCCACAACAAATATAGCTTTGAACAGAAATAGCCATTCAAGTGCCATGCTTCTGGCAGCACAGAAGAGATTAAGAGGGTCTAACAAAAAGGCGTGTAAATAGTTTTGAGTTGGCTGCTTTTTTTTTCCCCCACAAAAATAAACCAATACCTGTAATGTATTTTGGAAAGTAAGAAGTTGTATTTCTGCAGCAAGTTACATGGACAACGTGTCTCACATAGTTACCACTAACTATGCAAAGCATGGGCCATGCTGAACAGTTTTACTTTAAAATAGCCTTTTTCTAGAACTGCAGCAGCTATATCAATTTTTGAGATTTTATTTGGCTGCATAATGTTATTTCTGAGGATTTTTCCTTATGTCTCCTCTGAGAAGAGCTTATGCTTTTTAGATGCAGCATAAGAAAGATGCAGGACAAAAGGGTGATTGCAAGAAGAAATTAAGGCTGTGTCTTAGCAGGGCTGTATTTCAGGTATTAAGAAAAGACTTAGGAATAGATTAAGAAGGATCTTTTTGTATATATTTTGACACTTTGTGAAATTAAAAAGTATAAATGTTGCTTGGATGTTTTTAGTTTGAATGAGACTTCGTTCTATATCATGTTTTTGATTTGGTGGTTCTTTCATTTACATGTGACCCCAAGTTTAAGTAATTATTTTTCTCTTTCCCCTCTCTCTAGTGTCCACAAACAGTTTCTGGCTAGAAACAAGGTGCAGAATTTTTTTTTTAATGAGGGCGGAATTGCCAGAACGCTCCCTGGAGATGCTGATTATTAATTATCAGCCTTTAAATAAATACTGAATATTTCTGTGAAAGACTGCAGTTCATATAAATGTCATGAACTTAAAATAGAATTTAGAGCTGTTGCATGGTGGGCGAAGAGGTCCTCTAATCCACACTTGCATTGACCTACTCCAGCCATTCTGTGCAGCTGCAGAGCAGACCCCGAGGTGTTCTGATGTGACCCACAGCGTACACCCAAAAGTTGTAAGCACACAGAAACCATACCCATCTTGGGAAATCTCTCAACTAGGGGTGGTGGGATTTGGGTTAGGTACTTGGGGGGAGGGAGACCTCGTGGCTGGGTGTGGCTTATGGCTCAGGGATACTGCGGCAGTGCTACCTGATGGACAGCTGGGCTTTGCTTTCTCCAGGAGCCTTGATCTGATACTACCCAATGTCAGGCATGTTGTAGGTCCCATTGAATGGCCTAAGCAAGGAAATTGAAGGACACCTCTTCTGTAGTTGTGTGCAGTTGGGCACTTCCTCCAGTGACCAACTGTCATTTTGCTTGGTCTCAGTTAGCAAGTTTGTGAACATCACTATTGTTTTCTTACACGGACAGCTGGAGCTTATCCTGCCTTCATGACTGTGCTGTGAATACCCAAGGCAGCAAGACTGGTAGGTCTGTCCTGCAATTGCAAATTGCAGTTGCAGTATAAATACCCAAATGGTTGGTAAAGTAACTTGTTGCTGAATAAAGGCTTCCCCCTCTCCCCTAGTCATTCAGCCCGCACAGTAAAGCTATCCTCTTTGCTCCAATAACTCTTCCGCAAATAGCCAAAAACGGAGAACAACGATGAGCAATGCTTCAGGACTCTTAACACTGAAGCTTGTTTAAAACGTGTGGATGCTGAGGAATTGATTTCTGCAGTCTGGAGAGTTGCTTTGTTAGAAAGGTTGCTAAAGACATTGCTGGTCTGATCAGGTCCTGTAACGAACAGCTGGTGCTGTGGCTAGAGACTGAAGTGAGAGTTGGGGTAATATCTGTCCAAGATTGTTCTAATGTTAGAGTTGTTGCACTGATGTGTTGGGGGTTGTGTGTTCCCTTGCACGTTGTGTTCACTGTAACGAGCAAGTCCTACACACCGATAACACCAACCTGTCACATATAGAGCACTGAATTAACTTTGTGGTTTTCATTGTGACTGTTTGGGGTTCTTAATCATTTAAAGCAAATCTTCCGTAAACACTTTCCCTTTGCGGCTTAAGGTCCTGTCTGCTCAGCATACCAGAGCAAGGATATCATCTGCGCAAGATGAGGCTTTGAGCTGCCTCGTCGTCTTTGCAAGGCATTGAGTAGTGCTGTGACAGTGGAGCCGATAAGCAGAAAACCTCGGATGAGTGGAAGGGTTTAGGCTGGGAATTGCTGGATCACTGTACGCCTTGAGGAGCACGGTGGCTTTTTTGGCTGAGAGGGAATCTGAGCATGTGAATGACGGGTACAAGCTGTGAACACAGCATGGTCGAGTCGTTTTCCGCAGGGCTGCCTCTGCGAATAAACTCACTATCCAACTATGTAAGTGGGAGATCATTTGTAAACCAAGATGTGATGGAAAGGTGATGTGGAGTCAGATCTGGAAAAGTTGGAAAGTATCAAAAACTGCAGTGGTCATACGTCATCTTCCCCCTTGGCGACAGTGTTATCTCTTCTGTTTACCCAGATAAAAGAAGGTAAATTCTATATTACAAAATCAAGAACTACAGAGGTTGTTAGTGGAGTGTTATCTCCTCCCTTTTTCTTTTATCACCTCTTGGTTGTTTTAGCTATCTGGCTTTTTGTTTTGCAAATGTGTGTAGAGCTCTTTAAAGTGGGAAGTACCCATAGATGTGGTGTCTGAAAGATGGTTGAAAAAGCCTGTGACAAGGTCAGGCTTTCAAGTGAAAGACAAATCTGCCTCCTGCCTTTTTCTTTTCTTTTTTTCCCCCATTATCTTCTCGGTTTGTAGCTTTGAAAGTTTGAGGAAGAGCACCAAACCAATATTAGTAACCTAGTCAGCTACATTTTAAATTCCTTTAACCCTCTGTGGAACACTTTTGGGAACTTGAGGTATTTGTGTGTGTAGGTGTCTTCACCTGCCTGCTCCTTTTCTGCCTCGGGGTTCAGCCTGCTTGAGCAGAGGTGAAACTAGGGAAAGAGTGTGTACACCGTCACATCAAGTGTCAGTACACGTTACAGATGAACATCTGGCTCTTGTGAGATGCCCCTCCAGTGGTTCCTAGGTGGAGGTTCACCTAGGTGAACCTTGAATGAGAAGGAGTTACATCCCAGAAAACTAAATTGTCTTGCACCCACCCTTTCCCTTCTTCCCTTCATCTATTTGGTGATAAAGATCGTGAGAAAACTGAGCCTTACAGACAGCCCATATCCACTCCTCTGATGGCATTAATGGCCTGATCCACACCCCTTTTAATTAATGAATGGGAGAAGTGCTTTCAACGCCTTCTCCCAGACCTGTAGCAGGTTGTCCATCCACAGGACAGTGAGAGTGGTACAGCTGTCTGGCACGGTTCTGAGCATCACCCTCATCCCCACGGTAGTGCTGGGCATTGATCTGTGCTTGCTGCAGACCCACGCCCTCCTCCGAGCTGTCTCCATCAAGAGTTTGGGCAAAATTCCCATGCAGGTGAGGCAAGATGTAGTGAGATCCTGACTGCAAACTTCTGGGCTGTCCTTTCACGATACCTGAAGACCTTGTGTGTAGCTGCCTCAATGCCCCTTCTCTTCTCCTCGGTAGGTGCTGGATTGCACAGGTCTGCAGTGTCGGCAGGAGCTGGGCACTGCTGCCCATGTTGCTGCTCTGCGGGGATTGGAGTTGCCAGGTCCTTATCTGGAGCCACCCCTAGAGACACGGCTGGCCAGGACACCGCTTGACTTTCACCCGAGGATGCTCAGGAAGAGCCCTTGGATTACAAAGCAGGGGGAGGGAAAGATGGAGGCAGTTAGAGTTCAGATGTTCATGCCCTGCTCCTTTGACAGCTTCTGTCTGTAAGTGACGCTTTCCTGGAGCGACAGCAACGTGAGCAGATTGCGGGATTTGATTTGTTGTGGTGGAGGTTGTGTTCTGGGATTTAAAAAATACTGTGCTTGGGAGCTGGCCACTGTCTTCTGTAGAGCCACAGGAGCTGTGGCTGACTGGCTGAGATAATGATGGTGGCTTTCAGAAGGTGAAGACTTGCATAATAATTCATGTTTAAAAAAAAAATTAAAGGATATCTATAGCTCCTTCTGAAAGTTCATGTTAAACACACATTTGGGCTAATGGAGGTTCAGTTTAGACATAAAAAGACTTTATAGTGATTATTCCATCAAACTCTGAGAATAGTCTTGGTTTGCAATTATTCATCTCCCTTTTAACAGGAATGGTAGTAAAGGGTTGTAAAATGTGACCTTTGCAGCTTCTAGATTGAACCTCTTCAGTTTTACCTTGTTCCTTAATCTGGTGGTGATGAAGCTTGCCAAGCTATACTGCAAGCTGTGTCCCCAAGTAAATGGGCATTCAAGCAGATCAACTTACGGCATTTTATTAAGTCAACACTCATGCAAAAGCCACCTCCAGAGCTTAATAATTATTTACTGAGTGCTCCTGGGTCATGAGAGAGGTTTTCATTAAGTTCAGAAAGCATTATGTTCAGCAGCTTGTGAAGGTGTGTTTTAAAGACAGGAAGAAAAATGGAAAACTACTAAATGGTGCACAGCTACTTAAAAAAATTCTTAGCCCAGGATTAAATGCAGTGTTTTGTTTGTGTGGCTGGTTTTTGTTGTTCTTTTTCTTTTCAAAGACAAGCATATCCACTGAATTGATTTGATTTGTAATTCAGCCCATAGCTCCTGAGTAGCAGATCTACATGGTGGATGTTGAGGGGTTTTTTCCCCCCTCCTCTCTGCCCACTAGGTGCATGCGATGCATTTGGGTAGATGAATGGATGCCTGCTGAGTTGAGGGTTGTTCTGTGGGTACAGCCCATGGTGTAGGATGGTGCTGCAGGAGAGCAGCTCTGAGCTGGTGTGGATCAGGATAAGAAAGCACTGGAGGGACAGAAAAATATTTACCTTAATGAGGGAGCAGAGGTAACAGCAGGCAGCGTGTCTCTTTAAACAGGTAACCTTCAAACACAGAAACCTTCTCTCATATAGAAGCTTGAAACATAGTCCTTGCTTTATTATAAAGGCTGATAAAGGTCTCCACACCGTTTATGTAATTGCTCTGTCCTTGGCAAGAAAGGACATAGGAGGATGCCAACTGGTGGGTTTTTTAACATTGATACTTTAAGCAGCGCCAGCCAGTTAGTGAGTAGAGCATCACTAGGACCCACAATCAGTTAGTAAATTTTAGGAATGAAGTACCAAGTGTCAGGGAAAGTGCCCTGGTGGTTTGCTTGTACTTAGAATCCTTTAGCTGAAGAATGCCTTAGCTGAAGATAGAGAAGAGATTGTCTAGGGGACTTGTTTGTTGTTTGTGTGTTTTTTGGGTTTGGGTTTTTTGGGAGGTAATCTGGCTCCCTTTTGCGTTTGTTTGTTCTTTTTGGTATCCTTCTGTCACCCCTCTTTGTGGCAAACCAAGGCTGGCTAACAGGTTAGATGCTTCTAGAAGTGTTGTTGCTTCAGCCACATATGTAGTACCAGCAACAAAAAGTTTGAGGTTTTACTTCTTGGTAGGGAAACTGGTAACAGAATTTGGACAAATAAACTTCAGCTTTGAGGAAACTCTAGTGGCCATTGAACAGGAGGGGTGTTGGAAGGGGAGCTGTGTGGTGGTCTCCTGATAATGCCTTCTGGAGGTCAAGCCAAGTTTTTGAGCTGTTATGTTGGCAGCCTCTCATCTGTTTGCTTTAAAGATCAAGATAGTTCTGTGCTAATGTCAGATACTTAAACATGGATGCCTTTCTTTTTCCTATAAATAATTATGAATGGGATATGGGTAAGACATGAAACACAAGCATTTAAATCCCGTGTTATTTCTTACCTCTGACCTCTGAGATCTGATGCAGCTCAGTGGATTTCTTGAGGTGCTAAATCTGCTTTTCTTGGGTTAGATTTCTCTCTAACCCAGTTTTTAACAGTTGGCATGAATGGGGGAGAGCAACAGCCTCCCTCTTGTGTGCCATTTCTCTACTTAGAGCAAGGAAGGTGGTCCTGGCCAGAGCAAGTTGTTTTGAAAGCCTTTTTTTGTGTGTGGGGGTGTTTTGTTTTGTTTTTTTTTTTAAATATATTGTATTTGATTCTTGTTCATCTCTGTTTGAGGAGGCTTCGGGTTTGAGGATTTGCTCTGTGTTTTTAATAATTGTAATTTGTCTAAGCAACCTTACATTGGAGGCTTTCCTTTTTTTCTTTAAATTTTAAAACAGTAATTAAAAAGCAAAGCTGAGTTAAAGATTATTTTTTTCCAGTTCAAAATCTCCAGAGAATTTTCTTGAGGAATCCAAAATGCAAGATAATGTTTGTAAACGAGACAGCTTGTAGAAATAATACACACAAACCGGAGAACTTGTTTGATCAAGTTTTAAGAATCCACAACCAAAATTGACCAACAAAAGATGAGTTTGTCTTTTTGCCCAAGGAGACAGAGATAAAATAATCAGTACACATCTGGGAAGGTAGATTAGGCTCTCAAAGGTATGGTCTCTGTAATCTCTTGAGTTGATGGCAACAAAATCAAACTTGATTTTAATCTGATCAGTTGCCTTTCATTATGCAACAGCCGCCTGCATGTTAAGTGATGTATGCAGTAACTAACATTTCTCAGGCATCTGTGCAAAGGATGTGTAATTTAAACTTATTTAATAAAATGTTATCACTTCATGATTAATTGGATTGGCACATGACACTCATAACTAATAACTCTCAGTCTGTATTACACTGTGCTTATTAGACTGCTAATGGATAACCGGTTTAATCATATGCCAATTAAAAGGATGAGTCTGTCTCATTTCTTGCAATTAAGTGGCATCCATAAACTGTGTTTGCAGGAAGTATCTACATCACATCGTGTATCAGTTGTGTGTGTGTGTGTGTGGGCTTTGTTACCAACTTTACATAATCTAGGGGGTGAATCAGTTCACGTATGAGAGTTTTGAATCCACGTGTCCAGGTTCTGGGTCGTACTGTGGTATGTGGCACCGTGTGCGATCGTGGGAGAAGATCTGACTGTGCAGCAGCACGTAAAGTTCAAGAAGCTTTAAAAATAAGAATCCTCAAAACTCTCTTGGTGAAGCCTTTGACTTAAGTTTTTCATTGCTTTTTTGATGGGAAAACTGAACTTCTAACAAACCTGCTCCCGTTTGCTCTCTGGAGGGTGCACGGTAATGAAGCCCAGGCCATCTTCCATTCCATCCCGGAGCTTTGCAGGATGAGTCCTGCAGTTAAGGGAGGGGAAGGGAAGGTGGGTGGAAGGATGGTCCGTGTTGTGCATGGGACAGGCTCAGAGGATGAGATACCAAAGTTTCAAACAGTATTCCACGTTTGATCAGTGCCACTTGCGACAAGTGGAAGGAATGCTGCTTCAGCGTCTGGTGTGGGGAGACCGCAGGACGAGCTTTGCATCTCCCAGCGGGTAAATAACGGGAAATCGGCATGGCAGGAGCCGTCTTGTGGTTGTCCAGTTTCCTTTGCAGTGCTTGTGACAGGAGCATCTGGTCAGACAGGTGTTGTGCATCAGCTTTTATCCCAGATAAAAGCGTTATTCGAACTCAGATGCGTTGACAGCAGTAGCTGCAGCCTGGCAGCACGTTGCTGCCGGTACTGCCTGTGTTGAGAGCTTGTGTGTCTCTGAACTGCATAAAATTATCAGATGTATAAATAAGAGACTGATATGTCTGTTGAGCTCGTGGTTCTGTGCTAGCTACGCTGGTTTCTGGCTTCTCCTTTGAAATAAGGATGAACAGGACATCCAGTAATCTCCTCTCGAGCTTTTTCTTCCCCTGCCTCTGGCCATCAAAATCCAGTGTTCTGGATGTGAATAAGATCAGACTCTTCTTCCCCTCGCTGGTGCCTGCTCTTCTTTTGATGCTTCTTTAAAAAGTACATCGCTCAACCTTGCACTACCTACCTAATTACATCTAAGCCACTTTTTTTTCTAGTGAATAATTAAAATACTGGGCAGAATTGCAAAAAAACCTGGAAGAGTCTCTGCCCTTTAAGGAAGAATTTGGTGGAACAGTGTTTTCTAGGACTATTGTTTCTTTTAAAGAAGCAATGCTTGAAGCTTTCGTTGATAATTTTCCATCAACGGTAGAGGCCCTGAATCGCCTGCAGGAAGCTGTAAGGGCAGTTGTTGAGTTGTTGATGTGCATAGGTACAGTAATCGTGTCAGTGAGGTGAGGTTCCTGGCAGGGGCTCTTTGAAATACGGTAGAAATAATTTCTCCTTCCTTCTCCCTTGTATTCCCCAAAATTTTAGTATATAGGAATGTTCTTCTGAGATGGTTTTCAGCACACTTGGCTTTCGTAGGCAGAGAAAGAGTTCAAAATGAAAGAAGGTGGGAGGAACTGCTGGGTTACCAATTTTGCAGCATTAGGTATCTAAAAAATGTCAATAGCACATGAGTGGTGAGAATCCTGCTTACAAGATATAAACCAAGCTTTTCCTCAACATGAGGAGAATTCATCCATCCTTAAAACCAGCACTTGAGTGCCTTTTTTTGCTCTTCTGTTTACAGTGGTCTCACCAATGTTATTGGTGGGCAGGAAGAAAATATTATCACTTCAGTAATGCGAACACATAATTCATAAATAAATAAATAGATGTTGGGGGTGCATGCGTAAACATTTCTAGTAGCAGGGCATGATCAAAAAAATTTGGGAATCCACTGATCTGTAGCTATCCTGGTCATGAAAATAAAGCATGTCCTTGGTTTGGGAAATGTGCAAGTGGTTCAGATGTGCAGCCGGGAAACGTCCTGCTGGGTTCAGATGTGAGAATGCTTCGCCCTTAATTGCGAGGGTGGTATTTTTTTTACAAGTATCACAGTCAATGACTTGTCCTGAGCAGCTAATTAGTGCGATTATTCCACAGCTGCATTAGTTTCACCACAAAGATTTTCTCTTGTTTTATCAAAAGGATCAGTGTCTCTGTGAATGTTTCAACCTGACAGGTCTTAAATAGCAAGATGGTCCCTCCCTCCCTCCCTCCCTGCCCCTAGATATGTGCTCTGGAAAAGCAGAGTTTGATCTCTTGGGGGAGTAAGTGTGGGTTCTCTTTTTTCATTTCTGCTCTGAACCGATTTCAGCGCCACTCCTAAACAAAGCTGGGAAACTTCCAGCGGTGCTGGCTTCAGTTGCCCGAGTACAAGTAGTTCTTGGTGCCTGCATCCTCCAGGCGAGACCTAGGAGGGATGCTGGCTCCTGGACTCCTCTGCAAGCTGTCCTGGCAGCATCCTGCGGGCAGCACCTCAACACTGGAGCCAGAGGTGGGGTTTTCGTGGCCCTGCATCACTGTAGCCTAATGAACCCTTTCTTTCCGTGGACTGATGGCAATCAGCTGCAGCAGTCAGCGTCAAAACCCAAATATCCTGAATCATATGCACTCTAGCTCTTTCTTAGGTGGAGTCATGTATTTTTGCCCACTTCCAACATCCTTCCCTCAAAGGATGTGCAGCTTGGTATTTACTTACTGTAATTGTTCTGCTTTATGCTACAGAAATAGCTTATAAGTGGATTTAATTCTGAGGTCTAACAAAATGATGAGTTGCTTCAGAAGGTGTCCCTGCAATCCATGGCAAGGTCCCATGGCTTGTCCCGTGCTGTCTGGTAGGAAACTCTGTTTGCCAGTGGCTTAGAAATAGCTCTGAGGTGGTGAAGCCATGCAGTGGGCTAGCTTAGGCCAGCCTGGTATGCTTTATAAAGTGTGACTGAAATGAAGCCATTGTTGTTGTTTATTCTGCCTATATGTGTATGTCACTGTGCTCAGAAGATGCTGGTAGGCCTGAAGTGGGAGTTGACTTGGGTTTTTTTTGGGATCTGGTTTCTAGCGGTGGAGAATATGACAACCAGCAAATCCAACCTCAAGGAAGCATCTTGCAAAAAATAGCCGTTTATAGCTTGTTCTGTTGTGCTTTCATGGAAGAGGTAGATTTATTTTATCTATTTATTTATTTTTGAGCGAGGCCATTAGACCTGGAGTATTATCTATACCTATTATTAGACTTGATACAGCCCTTTATTACTTTTTAAAAAAAGGACTATGAGTACCTGCTGCTATCTATAAAAGCATTTGCTTTTCTCGCGGGTGGTTGCTATAAAAATTGAGATGGCAAGTAGCTCTTTACAGCTGGATATTGGCGTTTGGAAATGGTTAGGTGCAGTCAAGTTAAGGCAGCCTAACGTGGCTGCTAAGTACCTGAAGTAGGTCGGCTCCGAGTTCCCCCTCGCGCAGTGCGGCGTATCCTCACCCATCACACCCTGCGTTCTGGTGGAATTCTGCAAGCTCCTACTGCTGGAGCCGTGATCCCGCGTGTGGAAGCTGAGCTGTCTCTCTCTGGTCTTCCCACAGCAATTCCGAGCATCCTGGCGCTTCCAAGCCTCCCTTAAGCTCCTCCAGCATGACCTCACGAATCCTGCTACGCCAGCAGCTCATGCGTGAGCAGATGCAGGAGCAGGAACGTCGGGAGCAGCAGCAGAAGCAGCAAGCAGCCCAGTTCATGCAGCAGCGCGTTCCTGTCAGCCAGACACCTGCCATCAACGTCAGCGTCCCCGCCAGCCTGCCCCCCGCCACCCAGGTACCCATGGAGGTCCTCAAGGTACGCCGGTCTCTCTGCCTTTCTGTTCAGGAGCTCTCGCTCATCTAAACGTACTTTATTTAACAGCAACGTGGTCACAGGAATTTTCGGTAATGAAATTTTATGAATAAGCTGCATCCTGGCTTGATTTGCAGCTTATTTTGGTGGCTTGGTAGCGAAGAATGGCAAGCTTTTAAAAAAGTTTGTGTGACTTTCATTTAAACTTTGAGATCTCAGGAGGGCGGTTTTGTTACAAAACCAATGTTTCCATCATTTTCTGTTAGGAAAACGCTTCTCTATCTTTCTAGGACTTCATTATTTTAAAAAAGAGGATATTATTAACAGATATTTAAATCAATGTTTTGGTTTCTAAAAGGAAACAATGAAATATTTTTGTAAAATGGAGTCAAAACTCATTACAAAAGAGCTCCTCAGAAAGCCTTAATCTGAAATACGGGTGAGTTTCCAGCCTCTTGCAGCAAGTCTTCATAATCCTTTTTTGTTTAAGTGACTTGTTTGCTATTCGTAGCTTTGGATTCCTTGTCCTACTGGAAACTGTAGGAGCTTGTTAGTATCCCTCTGTCAAAGGGGAGGTAGCTTGCTAATTACTCAGGAAAAACGTGAACAGCTATAAGAAAAGGGAGAATTCCATGCCCTGGGTAAGTCCAAGTGGAGTAAAGCAATGTGAAATGTGTGAGTAAAATAATCCAAAACGCTTTGGAGAAATTTGCTGACATCTTTCATAAAAGTGAAATTTTTGTTAGTTCTGATACGTTCTCTATTTCCTCTGTGTTATTGCTCAATCTTTTAATTACAGTTTAGTAACCACTTTCAGTCTGGAAGCGTATTCTTACCAGATACGTTAACTGAGCTTGGTGACAATCTGCTTATATTTTGCGCATCACTGTTATATATCAATGATGCATATTCAAAGGTTTAGTTTTTAAATAGACTTGCAGGCTCAGGGTTTCGAGGCCGTCTGTGGGGCGGGTTTGTGGAGGAATTGTAGAGTGCTTTTATTGATTGACTCTGCAGTAGGGTATTGTGCTGGCCGCGCCAAAACAAGTTGGGACACTGGAGTCATACTCAAGTGTGCTCTGTGACGTAGGAGCAAAAAGGTGACAGCTGAATTTTGAATTATATATATACGCATTTCCATTAAAAATAAGTATACTTTGAGCATGTGTGCATATAGTGAGGAATCTGAAGTTGATTGGAAAGAGCCGTTTTGTCTATTGTTGGTGTTACACACAATGTTTGTGTATAACAATTTGTTGAACTTGTTTCTGCATTATATTTTTGTTTGTAAGGCACTTATTTAACTAAGCATGTGTTATATTTGTACAGCCTTTCATCCTAATAGATTATGACCTTAATTTTAGATTTCTTTTTTTTTTCTAAACCTCTCTGAAAACTTGTAGGAAAGTCTTTATTTTCTAATGATATTTTATTGGTAAGGAAGGAGTGTGTCGCGGTTCACCACAGTGTAATGGCTTGAAGGATTAGCAGTTGTCTGTATTGTTCTTTTTACAATTATTTCTTTATGGGGGGGGCAGCCCTTGATTGCTGAGAGACAAACTACAGAAGATGCTGCAGCCAAAAGGTGATGCTTGGTTATTAACGAGGTTGCTGGGAACCAGCCTGTCATAGGATTTGTATGCAAATCTGTAACCTGCTGGAGGACTGCTGGGGAGCTTCATGTGAAGGATTTGAACCTGAATCCTCATCCTTTGGGCTTGCAGAAGAGGTATCTTTCCCTCGCTTCCTCCTGATAGAGGAGAGTCTCCTGGAAGGAGGGAGGACACCTCCCCTGCCCTTGTCCTTGGCCCAAATGGCCGGGTCTGTGACTCTGTGGAGCAACAGATTAGGAGAATGTATCCTTAACTGGCTTGTAAATTAAACGTGGTAACTGACAACAGCTACTCTTTGGTATAGAGTTGTGTGTTGACGGTGATGGTTATGAAAATGTGAGCTACTTGCTGGAACAAAATGATGCCTGTCTTCTCATCACCTACATTTACATAAGTAACAGTCAAAGTTAGCAAAATCAAGCCCTCTTGGTCTCTGCCTGTGAGAGAAGAGTCACTGCTTTTGAGCGGTTTTGTTGCTTGTGTTTTTGGTGAGGGAAAGCAGCTAAGAATTCATCCTTTTATCCTTACTGGTGGAAGTGGACCAGTTCTGTTTAAAAAAA
>VZZY01012268.1:846970-1116994 GCA_013400335.1 Eurystomus gularis
ATATACAAAAAAAAAATTAGTACCAAAAAAAAGTACAAAAATACCAGGCATGTAGTCATGAACATGCGCAAAACTTACCACTGATGCTTCAGTGAGTGTAGGACTTGGCTGAAAGGTCCATATACTTATTTTATTTTTTTTTTAGAATAGGTTAAGTGGCTCAAAAGATGAGATTAACGATAAATGGGGCTCTTCCTGGTGCCGATACGCTGACAGCCAGCTCTGCCCGCAGTAATGCTGTGTACAAGTGACATCATTTCCCTGCAGCTGCTTTTCACACTTGAGTTGTTTTTTAGCTGTAGACAAATTTTCCGAATGAGCTGTGCAGAAGTTTTAATTAGATAAATAGGGAACTAAGTTGGTAACTTTATTATCCAGATGGTCTGGATTTGGTGACCTTAAAGAATTGAGATAGACGAAAAGGGGGTTTTTACACTTTAAGAAATGTTAATCTGCAAGGCAACTTTCTTTTAAAGGGGATTTTTGGAATATTACTTCACAAACAAGACTAAGTGTAGTAACTGTTTTTGTTGGGGTTTTTTTGTTTGCTTGTTTTGGAACTTCGCATCAAAAAACGCCACTCCAAGCCTGCTGAGTTTCTCCATGTCTTGTGTTTTTAATTGCATTGTATGACTTGCCCTTTCTACCATATCTCACAATGTGAGAAGGATAATAATACTTGGGCGTCTGAGGATGGTAGTTTGGAATTACTAGCTTAAAAAGAAGCCAAAGGTGTTAATGAGCTTGGATTTTGCATTCATGTCCAAGATGTTCATTTAGAAACAACGCAGAAAGAAAGAGAAATACGTATGAATCTGTGTCACACTGCATAGGTATCCCCAAATGGCACAACGTGGTATGCTCAAGGCCATATGAATTAATAGGATTTCATTTTCTTGACTAATGACTTCTTATTGCATCACTTCTTTGCCAAGTAATGTAGCTTGGCAAGGTAGGAAGTGACCTGTTGGATTCCAATTTTGCATTGCTTTGTGTAGCGTAGTTAAGAGATGGGCTAGAAGTGGGTCTAACACCTTTGAAACAGTATCTCTTTGTAGTACAAGAAGGAAGATTTCGTAGGTCTTTCAGTTCTCCTCCTGCAGAGCTGATATTAGCTTCCCAGATGTACAGGCTACTTTGTTGCTAAGCTCCTTCTCATCCTTCTCCTGTTGGTAGTTGAGGACCGACACTGCAGGGATGTCACAAGATTTTCTTTGCTTTTGCTGCAGTTCAACTTCTTGCTCTGCCTTGGACATAGGAGCATATAACTTAAAATGTTGATTGTTGGGGGAGTTCCAAGCCTTATCAGTGTTGGACCAGGATCTGTTCCAGAGGTACAAAGTAAGTTTTTATTTACAAGAGTTAACTTGTCTGCAAAGAGTTCGTCTTGAGATGTCTTCAGTGGGTTTTATGGAGTAGCCTCTTCCATGCAGGTGTATTTTAGCTTTGTATACTTGTATAATTAGTATTTAGAAGCTGTTCTTTTTGTTGATGATTGCAGTTATTCTCTTGTCTGGTAGGAGTCCTTGTCTGTTGGAGCGGAAGCACTGCTGCAGATCTCAACTTTAGTAATTCCAGATCTGATCTCTGGGAATTGGTTGCTGCTTTTCTTTAAGCAGGATTAGTCCAGGACTTAAGGAGGTCGTGCATCATATCCCTGCCTGTAGTCACTGAGATCTGATGATAGGTTAGTCCTTTTGGTCCTCAGTCATCCATTTGTGAAACAATACTGCTATTAATCCCATGCCTTGTGGAGTTAGATTTGTTAAAGATGGATAAATCCTTGGCCATTGGAAATCAAGAAAATACTCTCTTGGTTTGTAGTGAAGCTGGTCTTGGACTTCATTGTTACTGTCTTCCTGTTTGATACCATGGAATTAGCTTTTCTCCTGTAGTCATAGCAGCTGTCTGTTGACAGTTATTTAGAGAACATCTCCTGTTGATGTGACAGAGTTGCTGGGTTCTGATTTTCATATCTCTCATGCCCCGCCCCTCACCTGCTCCCAGCCTCCTTTCCTACCGAGCAACTTGCAGGACTTGCAAAATGAGTGATCTCCTGCCTGCTGTTGAGAGATGCAGAAGGAAAAGAGTTTTCCTTCATCTAAAACATCCAGAGGGGAAAAAAGCAGGAATCGGTTCAAGGGCTGAGAGTACCATCCATCGTGCCTTATTCTCCTAAGCAAGGCTTACAAGATCCTCTACTTGTTTTTGAGGGTTAGCCTTTGAGAAGTTCTGCTGATAGAAATAGTCAGACCTGAGATGATTAAGGCTTGCCTTTGAAGATTGCTCTCATCTATGTTTTGTTTGGTTGTTTTTTTTTTCTTTTTGACAAGTGTACTTGTCTCAAAGTACTCTTATTTACAGAATTCACACTGGTCTAGAACGTAAACTTGTTGCAGAAATTCAGAGAAGTGGGGACTCACCTGTTTATTCACTGAGACACGTTACAAAAGTTGAATTGTAGCTATGCTGTGTGGTTTGTATTGCTTTGCCTGATTGCTGGATAAAATTTACTGTTCAGAACAAGCATAACACAATCCCCTAAGTACTTTGGACCTGTCTGCCCAAAACATAATGTGACTTTGTGGAAACTGCTACAGGGTGAGCAGGTTTTATGTCCTCCATGGAAGGAGATGCACTGGAGCATCCTCAGGAGTCAGGAGAGGAGGCTGAGGGCCAGCATCAGCCCACAGCATTGCAGATCAGTTCCTTTGAAAACATTTCCAGTTCTTGCAGAGTTGAAAGTATTGCTGGTGGGCAGCTGACATCCAGCCCTCTGCACGTCCCACTAAGCAGAAGGAAGGTGCAAAACTAAGTGAACGCTTCTTCTCTCTGTCCCTCTGTGTTATTTGTTGGCATTCCTCAGTTGATGCATGGATGTGGCAGTCGTGCTGTTGTGTTTTTGATGCGATGCACCAGGTCATGGTGCAGGCGTTGATGGAAGCTTAAACTGGATGTGTTGTGGTGAACCAGTGTGGTCCTGTTCCAGTCTGTCCGTGCTGCTGCCTGAGGATGTGGTTAGCTTACCTCCCCTTCCTACTGAGTATTGTTGCACCAAATGAATAGCACAATAAGAAATCTGCTGGGCTTCTGATGTCTCACTTGCTCCCTCTTTGCCTGCCTTTGGGGATTTAGGAATGCAACGTCTGTTTGGCTCAGGCACTGAGATGGGAGATGCTCGCCTGAGAGAGCTATGTGGATGCCTCTGCAAAATACAGTCTGGAGGGCTGGAGTGGGAACCTGCAGTGGGTGTCTGCTGCAGGAGCTGACCTGTTCCTGCAGTGGTGAAGATGTCTTTTGGATGCTGCACACGTTGTGGATAATGAGATATAAACAGGTCTCCTGACCAGCAGGTGATAGAACCAGGTCCCTTCCAGGATACTAACGTTCCCTTGATCTATATCTCTGGAGAGTAAGCAAACAGTTCCCTTGCTCCAGGGGATCTGGACAAGGCGGGTTCTGCTTTGGAGCTTGAGTCTCCTCTCTGTGCTCCCACATAGTGCCTGCTCTTGCTAACGGGACAGTTTACCCCAAAATGTGACATGCATATTAAAGCATATGTATGGAAACGTAGGCTACAAAACCATTTTTAGTATTTGTTGTTAACAGATTGTTAGTAGTGGTTTTACATACAATTATATTTATAATATGCTGGACATGAAAACATTTTTCTGCTACTAAGAACCCCACTTAGGATTTCCCCCACCACCCCACCTGGGTTGGCGTCTTCATGGTAGATGTTAACTGCTCTTTTGGTGTTAGAATTACAGCTCTTTATTGCTACATCTTGACATTGTGTCCTCTCTTCTTTCACCTGGGGCCCTAAACGATTAGAAACCTTTTCTTTTCAAAGCCTAGAACCAGATGCTGTACTGGATTTCCTATCTTGCTTTATTACTATGTCCAGTTCTGGGCTCCCCAGTTGAAGAGAGACAGGTAACTACTGGAGAGAGTCCAGTGGTGGGCCACAAAGATGATTAGGGGACTGGAGCATCTCTCTTACAAGAAAAGGCTGAGAGCCCTGGGGCTGTTTAGCCTGGAGAAGAGAAGGCTGAGAGGGGATCTTATCAATGTATGTAAGTATCTGAAGGGTAGGTGTCAATAGAATGGGGCCAGTCTCTTTTCAGTGGTGCCCAGTGATAGGACAAGGGGCAGTGGGCACAAACTGGAGCACAGGATGTTCCACCTGAACATCAGGAAAACTTCTGTCCTGTGAGGGTGACGGAGCCCTGGAAAAGGCTGCTCAGAGAGGTTGTGGAGTCCTTCTCTGGGGACTTTCAAATCCCACCTGGACGTGCTCCTGTGTAACCTCCTCTGGGTGAACTTGCTTTGGCCGAGGGGTTGGATGAGATTATCTCCAGAGGTCCCTTCCAGCCTCTACCATTCTGGCATTCTGTGATTATTCCAAGAACTTTTGCTCATCTCATGGCAGTGTTGTGGGCCGATCATTACTGATACCAGAGTGGGTCCATTTGTCTCTTCCTTAACACCATCCCATTGTTGTGGTTTGTGCTCATCTTCCCCCTTACAGCAACTTTTTCTGAGTCAACAGGAGCTCAACGCTGCAGCCAGGCTGCTCGGAAGGGCGCGGGCGACCGGCCTGGCCTCTTGCCTTCACCCTCGTGTCATTGTTCATTCAGGTTTTAAATGCGCCACCACGATAAGCTCTCTGCATCAGATACCCTGTATTTCTTCGGGTTTGAAATGCCAAGCATGCCTTCTGAGTGATGTTAACGACTATGGACGTCTATCAGAAAAATACCTCCGTTTCCAGTGCGCTTGCTGCAGAAAGTGCCCTGTGGTGGTGATGCAGCCCTGGAAGAAGGCTGTGCAGTTAGCGGTAGTATTCTTGGTGTAATAATTACCATAAAACTTCATTGTATGGGGGACTTAACTCACGCTTCTGAAGAACAGGAGCAATGGGACGTCAAGATAAACGTGTAGTAGCATCTGCTACAGCAAATGAGTGTTTGTGGACACACTTATCTGATTAAAAGCTAATTTAATCTAACCTGACAATGGTAGATGTGCCGGTGTGTTATGTAAGCATGGTGTGTGTTTGCAGTTGAGAACTTAGACAAGTGATTTGCCAGACTGAGTCTTGGTGAACTACAGATAGAACATTTAGACTCGGGTTACTTATGCTCAGTGTCTATGGTGTATAAGCCTACAGCAAATCCTTCATAAAGAAAAACTGCAGAACCACTGTAACCTGCCATGTCTCCTCAGCCTTCATGTAAGTAATCAGGCCTTAAAACTTTTTGCTTGCTTAGTGAGTTGAAAGCTGTTCCAAAACAAGCACTGATGCTAGATGTCTGTGGGTTAGTAATAGAGGTAAAATGTAAACTCTTGCTTAACACCTAGGTTATTAGACATTAAAAATGCATGGAATTCAAAGGGACAACATGCTTTGGTGTACAAGTGTCTGACTGCTTGGCTGCTACTGCAAAACCCTGCTTCCACCCTTCGTCCCAAATGTCCTTCTCCTGTGGATGCAAATACATGTGTTGCCTGGCTCTTGAGAGAAATGCCATGGCTGATGAAGTTGCCTGCTCTTTCCATCTTAGCTCTTCAGCTGTGGTCACTGTGACCTCAAATACAGCTCCCAAAGTGGAGGAACAAACTGCTGCAATTGAATTGTGCTGCTGGAGGGTGCTACGGTATTTCCTGGGCAAATGTTATGGTGAGCAGTGTGCACAGCTAACCGAGCAGGGTTGAAGGTAGCTGAGAAATTGCTCCTTGTCATAGAGCTGTCATCCTGCAAGTTCACAGTCGTTACTTGGTAGTTTGACATGGAGAAAATAAGGATACATTAGCACAAAATATAGGCATCTGGAGGTCTGAGTTCTGATCACCTTTTAGAAGGTTCTTGGTGGTATATACCCTAGTAGGTGGTCTCGAGGATTTGCTGTCTTCCCGCTGGCATGGTAACATCCACAAAGTGAAGGAGACCTTGCCACATTTGTTCTGTTATAGCTTCAAAGCACTTTTTTTTCCCTGTTTTTTTTTCTTTCTTCCATGGTCTAGCCGTATTATCTGATGGCTGAGTTACCAGACCTTGGGAAAATCGTGGTTCACCACGTGTCAGTGACTGTTTTGGTGTCGCAGAAGATGAGTCGATCTTCCCAAAGATTTGTAGTTGCCCATAGTTGTGGGTATTGAAAGCATCGATGAGGCTCTGCAGCCCACCAGCTTGCAGATTTTAACAGCTTGTATTAAGTCTTTTTTTAGTCAAACACCTTGTTCCACTTCTCTGGTTGAGCCAAGGATGTATGAAGAGCATCAGAGCTGCTTGTTGCAGTTGTGCTAGCTGCTTTCACAGAAAATAGTGCCCAGAGCCACATGCGGTTCTGGAGAGCAGGGGAGTTGGGTAGAGGTCTGGGGAAGCCTCTGCTGACATGGTTGATAGACGTTAAATTTTAAATGTGAAAATTTAGATCTGCTTAAAGTAATCTTTCGGTATTATGTGTACCCGCAAATATTTCAGTTCTTCAGCTAGTTTGGCAGCATTATTCTCTGAGACGCTGAACCTGTGTAGTGAATGAATTCAAAGTGACAAGCTGGAGACATTCCTGCCATTCAAGAGAGGCTTAAGGAATTTCTTATTGGCTAAATTACAAATATGTAGCATTTTACCCAGCACTGCATGGCAATTTCAACCTGCCTGACCGTGACAAGATTAGCACTTTTCCTCCCCTTCCCCAGCAGTATTTTTTTTTTTTTTTTAAATTAGATTAAGAAGTACCAGGCAGAGATGCAAAAGCTTGAAAGAATAAAAACCAACCTTACCTTGAATGATTCTGTCTGTCATTGGATTGGCTCCTTAATTAGCCCCATGTCCTTTAACCTCTTGAGAAATAAGTAAGGGATAAATTTGGGGATAAAGACAAAGACGCCCGAAGATTTACCACACACCGCTAGGTAATTCATCAAGGAATGTTGGTAATTAGCCCTGCCTCTTTCCTTTCTGGCTCATTTAATAAAACTGGTTGATTTAAAATAATGCCTGCTGGTTCATTATCAACTACTTTAAGAGCCAAGTTATGAACTTGAAACAAAAAACAGTATTGTGTTTTCTGTAAAGGACCTGGCAAGTGTGGTTTGGTTTTTTTTTTTTAAATAAAAAAATTATTCAGTCAGGTCAGTCTCCCCAACTTGATAATTAAATATTACTTTGTGTTTGGATTACCATTTGGCTTTTTAGGTGCATTTATTTCTAGTGTCTACTACTGAGAGGCAGAAAAGAAGGGAAAAAAGAATCCAAGATCTTGAAGAGGTACGTGTCAGATTGTGTTAAGAAGGCATGGCCTGATGGAATTCAGCTGAATATGGACTTTACAATAGTAGTACTAGTCCAGTTGAGGAAATGAGTAACTGCTTTAACCCTTTATCTCTCAGAAATGAGTGCTATCTTCATGTCTCCTTCTTTGAGCAAAATGATCTATTTTAGTAACGCATTTCTTTAGTGCTTGTAGTGTAAATTGTTCCTGAATTGAGGACAGGACTCATCTTGGGTTTGTATTTGCTTAGGAAAATATTAATGCAGCATTCTTTCTTTTTCTTTGTAGGTAGGAATAGTATTACTCAGAAATTAAATGAAAGGATCAGGCTAGAACTGGATCAATACGCTGCTTGCACTTTTCTGGGAGAATATTTGTGTATGAATTGATTATATCAACCGTTGCTGACCAGCAGATCCGGTTAGATCTGTCTGTCTGACTTACAGTAATAGTAACTTCATTCTTTAAATCTTCCATTAATAATTAATGTCAGACTCGGATTGCAACACTCTGAAACTCTTGTGGGCTAGAGGAAAAGCAGGCTCTGCTAGCCTTCTGCTTACGGTAGGCTTGCCAGATCTTGAATCCTGTAGAAGACTTTTTCTGAACCTCTTCTAACTCATCAGTATTGTCTGGGGCAGAATTGGATATAGTATTTCAGTGCAAATAAGTGAAAACATTCTCCTTGCTTGTCTCCTATATGTCTCCTTTGCATCTCCTGGACTAGTACTTATTCTGGGTGGAGCTTGTGTTTGTTACTTGTTCTGTGACCCAGCAAAACGGCTTTTACGTGCTCATGGAAATATTACTCAGCCAACCTTTAGTTCCTAGCAATTCTTTTGTTGCTAACTGTATACCTTGCTGCCTCCAGACGCTTGCGGAGAGAGTGCTGAGGTGTGGGGGTAACAGCTCAACCCTGCAGGTTGTCACTGCACTTCCAGTGGATGCCTCTTACCCGCCTGTTAGGTTGAGACTCATTAATAAATGTTTATAGTTTAAACAGACGTAGAACTAGGTACGTTTTTCCAGCTTGTAATGATGTGCTGCAGAAAGTCAAGTATCTTTTTAAAAAACAAACAAACCAACCCAAGAAAAAATCCCAAGCAAGGAAAAAAACAACTCTATTTAGTACCGGGGTTTTTGCAAAGTTAGAATGTCCACACCGAATTCATTCTTTGGGTTTCCCATGTCATATTCTTGTCTTTTTAACATACCAGAATAATATGTTGTTATGGACCTCTGTGATTTGTCCTCAACTTACTGAATATCGATACTTAAAGTTCTAGTGAGTTCTTTGAAAATTCTTGGGTAACTTACACAATTCAAGCAAATTTTTTTTTTTTTCTTTTGAACTTGGTCATGAGCAGCACATTTCAACATCAATATTACAGTAAATAAGCTGGTACATGAAATTCTTGGAAGCACTGAGAGCTCCTTCAGGTGTCATTGATCACATTGCACTTTCAGAATCTCTCAGCAGGTGGCATTGCGATTTCCCTCAGCCTGTGTGTTTCTTGGGAAAGCTCTCAGTTGCTGGGGAAGTTGTCTTTCTAGACTATTCCTTTCACCAGTGAAGGCTCATACTTGGGTGTTAAGAACTATTTTGACACGTTATTCTAATCATGTTATTTGCTTGTATTATTTTGACCAGCTAATGTCCCAGAGGTACCTTTAAGCCATTAAGCAGTAAAGGCTGTATGTAATAGTTATTACACGCAAAACCCAATTACTGCTGGGAGTCCGTGAAAGGCAGGCTGACTCTTTTAAATAAACCTGCTAATGGCATCCAGTAGAAGTAATAAACTTGTTCAGCAAGTAAGACCAGAGCACTAAAAAAGCTTAAGTGATAAAACCGGAGCATGTTTTCCATTGAATATTCCTGGTCCTCAAAGCTATATAAGACACAATTGTATTGCATTAAATTTCCTTCCCGCTTTGTGCTACAAATCCTGATTTTTGTAGACAATGTGAGCTAGTGAAAGAAAAATAATTTGAAGGAGTATGTGGTGGCTTTCCAGAAAAAAAAAAATGTAGTAAATAATGTGGCTCACACAGCCCAGAAGCTCTTTTCAGGCAACCCACCTACTCAGTACCTTGGCTTCCGACAACAGCGTTTTTATTACTGACTTGGCTGGAATCTGTCCTACCTCCAAATGAACACATTGACATCAGCAGGAACGTGTCTTGTGTGTTTAAAGGAACTGATGTTTCAAAAAAGCTGGTTTTCTGTCTTGGAGCTATGTACTCTATATCTATCTATCTATCTATTCTCTCCTTTTGAGCACGGAGAGCAGCAGATCTGCTTGCCAGAAAGCATCACAGGCCATGAGTGCTACAGCCACTGAATGAGCAGCAATGTTGGGAGCTGTTGCTGGAGCTGAGCTTGGAGTCTCGGCAGCCAAGTCAGGCACTTAAGCATCTTTTAAAGGTCTAAGAGTTTGTTGCTTCAAGCTCCAGGAAATCCTGAGAGCAAGATTCGGAGTATCTTTCCGTCCCTATCTAACACTGACATTTCTTTTTCTCTTCTAGTTACAATTCACCTTGCCAGTAAACTGCTATAGTAAAATGGTGGTAGTGCTACGGAACCAGAAGTTATTCTGACCTGAGATCAGAAATAATATATGAATTTAAGAGGAAGCTTGTATGTCAAGGGAGGTGAATCAAAGCTTGTATTTCACGCTTCCTTCCTAAAAATCACCAGGAAATTCTTGGTTGAAACCATCAAAATTCAGTTTATGGACTTGATGGTTGACTGGGAGTTAAAACTTTCTGTTCTTTTCAGAGAAAAATATGAACAGGCATCTAATGGAAATTCTCTGTTTTAAAAAATACTCTCTTTGAAAGGAACCCATTTGAAGACTGAGGTGTAAAAACGAGCCTCTCTGCATATCCCAGGTCTTTCTAAAGGTCCTGTCAAGGACCTACAGGCAGCACTCTAAACTTTGTCTTTAAGAAGATTTCTACTGGCTACCTGAGGCTGTGACCTCCCTCTGCTTGCGTTTTTTCTTTACCTTTCTGGGGTTGTTGTTCCTTCTGGGTTTTGGGAGTCCTGTCTAGGAGGTGTGATACTCTCAGGAAGGTCTAGCTCCAGTTTACCCATGTCAGGGAGCCAGAGAGACGTTGCCCTTAACCAGCGTTGCTGCCCGATAGCAGCTCTACCGATAAACCTGCTTTTGGCGAGACAGCTTGTTTTTGCTTGGGGGGCAGAGCTGCTTTTAGTGCTGCTCCAGCCTCCTGCCAAGTAGGGCTGTTCTGTTGAAGCAACGTTAGCATTTCAGGAACTGCTTTAAAGTTAATTCCTGCCTTGTTAAACAGTGCTTTAAAGTTAATTCTTGTCCTGTTAAATAGAAAGTTTCTGAGAAGTGAAACTTCTGTTTAAAAAAGTACGGCAATCATCTGTATCACCATAACTTACTAATTGAAAAGTCTTCCTCTGAGCAGTTTAATACTCTGCTATTTACTTGACTATTTTAAAATTCTGCTTTCTGACTCCCCCTAAAATGATGTTTTTCTGAGATATCGTGATAGCCTGGGTCTCAAAGAAACAATGTGTTCACGGCAGGAGTAAAATGACCTTGAGTGAGTCAGCACTTGTGTGTAGCAATCAGAAGGTTTCTATCCTCTTTGCTTCCAGAGGGAAATGAATTCTGGACCACAGGCACCATTCATTGCATGGCAGTTAATGGGCTCCATTCACATGAAAGTTCATATATTCCTTAAGGGTTCAGCCCTGTATGGTTTGCTGTGTAAAAGGAAAAATAGTATTTAATCATGCTACTGTGGCTTTTCAAAAGAGTTATCCTTGTCTAATGTACGTTGGCTTTTTGAGGGAAGAAAAGTGGTGCCTTCTGCTCTAGAGTGCTGCATATTGAGTAAGTGGCTGCTCTATGTGAAGTGCCGCTTCCTGCGGGTCACCATTCAGAATTGCCTTCTGCCTTTCCCTGGGGTGTTTAATGTAAGTAATGAGGAAAAAGCTTCCATCCAGGGCTTCTTCCTGTTCCCAGGATTTATCCTTAGAAAACCCTTCTCTCTGAACTTGCACCTTCCCCAAGAAATTTTATTAATTCCATTTATCTGCTTTGGTTAAGGGCAGTAGAATGCGAGGGCTGAGTCTTGTTTTGAAGGCTCTGCATGATCTGAGCACACAGCATCAAGACACTCCGCTTTGGATGTGGAGTGAGGAATGTGCTGACTGCTACCAGACCCAGGGAATAATGACAGATAACTATTAGAGGAACACAGTTAATCCAACTGTGCATTTTCTTCTCCAGTAGCTGCAATTCTGGATAACATGCCTAAACAGCTATTGCTCCCAGCTGTACATAAGCAATAGGCCACTAGATGGGGTAAAGCAGAAGCGGCTTTGGCTGTTACTCAATCAGTTCCTTATCTGTGCCCATTTTTATTTTTTGGGAACGATTCAATGATACATTGACTGTGGCAGCAGAGGCTGATGATGTCCTTTGCAGCCCTGGTAGTTGGTGCACCCCTGGTTGTGCCAATACGTGCGTTTGTGGGGCCACAATACAAGTTATATGGACTACTGAGGCAGTTTGAGATTTAATAAAAGGCCTCTTTTTAGGAAGGAGACTTTTTGTGGAATCAGCTTAGTGGTTTTGATTGGGTCAGTGTAGCCCTGCAAACAGCTCCACCTGCGTAACTGAGAGGTAAGAGCAGCAAGCTGATGTGATAGGGCAAGAACAAGCAGCCAGACATCAGCACCGACACCTTCTCAGGTCAGCTCTGCCTTTAGCAAAGCGCTTTTGGAGTACATTCCCAGTTGCCCCCATTACTATATGTTAGCTTATTTTTGCCCAGTGCTGTTGATGAGTACTAATTAGATTAACATCAGAGGAAATTAAATGAGAAGACATTGTGTTCTCCAGCCGCTACTGGGAGCTCACTCAGTAAGAGCAGACTAGAGCTGGTCTGACATCAAGGGTTTGAAATGCATATAGTATTCTGAACCGTTTCCCTACAGGGTCCTACATTTTGCACCATGCTGCCTGGAGATGTCCAGCTAGCTGTGGGGACCAGCTGCATCTGTATCTATCATTGTCAAAACCCAACTGTTTGCTATCATGGATATACTGACATCTCCTCTGGCTCCTAGCAGATGTTAAAAAATCCCAAACTTTTACTTTTCCTCTGTTCAAACTTTATTTCATTTACCATAAACTCCGTTCAGTGTGAGCTTGTTTACATTAAGATCTCTAAAAATATTTATTCCATCCTGTATAGCAGTGATATGCTAAAATGGGCTTATACTTGGGGTTTAAAAAAGGTTGAGGAAGGTGGGGAAGATCGAGTGGTAGGATCAAGTGAATCCACATCTGATGTCTAATTACATCTATCTAACTCTAGTATCTGGTTGCCTTGAATTGTATTTGGCTATTTGTATTTGTTGGGTTGCTAGAACTTTCTGTATGTTATCCATCAGTGATGAGAGGTCTGTTGTAAAATCCATGTCATGTTGTTGGTATCTTTTCAGTGTTAAAAGGAGGTGCATGATTTTTTTACATGGAAGAAATGGCTTTAGTGGAAGATACTGCATCTGTTTCCCCTTGTGAACATACTTCTATTCTTGTAGTAGCATTTGAAGGGTTACATTAGTGTGGGTCAAGTGCGGTTTAAAATAGGATTCTTCTGAGATCAAGCCTGGAGGCCCTGAATTTCTTTTTCAAAAGACGTTTTGATCTTCTGACAAAAACTATTACTTCTGAATTTGTTGGTGCTTCATATTTGCAGCTAACCTTTGGAGAACTGGAATGATAACACACACTCTTTGTGTTTTGTGAATGTGCCTCTCCTGGTGAGTTGCTGGCTTGTGCTTTTTTGAAGTTCAGATGAAACCATTGAAAAGAGTTTTCTGTAAGCTGTTTTGGGAAGGTGGAATTTGTCTGGTGTCGTGTAATAAAATGTGATTCCAATCCTGCAGAAAGAGCCCTAACTCTGGCCTTGGTAGAAGAACTCCACGCAGCAGAGAATCAGGGGCTTGTAGTCCCTTGGAAGCTGGAGGTCTTAGATGTGCTCACATGCAGAAAACACTGCCGTGTCAGGGTATGTGTACGTGCCAGAAGAGCAGCAGTGCAGAATTTTAGATCATGTTTTTATATCACCTGTTTTTTCACAATTTTTCACAGTCTTTTAAGTTCTTGTGATAAGGAACATGCTTGTGCGGTATCTGTTGAAGTAATGATCCTGACTGCAGGTTTTTATTACAACCTCAATATAAACAGGGCTGCTGAAAGCTAATTTGGTTTTTGTCAAGAGATTTCACTAGTTCAGGTGGTGGTCTTGCAAGTGCCCTATCCTCTGGCCTGACCAAGGGTCACTTATGTGGACAGGAGCTTCTAATTTCATAGTGTAACTAATTATTTACCTACCATATGTGAAACAACATGAGGAGAGGGGTTTTCAACAGCTCATCTCTGGAAGACATGGAGGGGCAGGTGTGGGGAAGGTTACAAAAATGGCCAAGTGGCTGGATGTTGTTTTTGTAAGTATAAAATAGCTCGTGATGCTATGTCCCTATGTATGTAAGGCCCGAGATCTTAAAAGGGCTGATATGTTGGCATCCTTGTTTAATAAATGAGCCGATACTAGTCCTGTTTTTTTTCAGGGAGCCAGATGATAGCTACTGTCCGACTGTTGTGGGAATAAGATCATGGGGCGCAGAGGTGAGGTCATGCAATCTAATGGCTATTTGCCTTAAATATGTCTTTGTGTTCCAGAAGTATTATGGAGGCATTCCTTTAGCTAAGAAATAACGAAAACACTTAAGTTTCATTGTGGTTTCTGGGTTTAAAATTAGAGTGGAATAAACGTACTTAACTTCTTACTGTTGTTACCTTTAATCTCTTGTGGCTACTGTGATGTCTGCTGTAGCACCTACTTTGTGAGTGAGATGTCAGGAAATAAAAGATAGAATGTTGCTTAATGGAAGTGTCGGACATTAGCAGTCCCTAGGAAGAGCCACCACTGTTCAAAAGCAACCCTGACAGTGTTGACTTTCAGTTCTGATACTGTGTGGCATCAATTTGGCTCCCTGGGTTAATTCTCCTCCAGAGCGGTGGCTTGCCGCCCTGTACAAGGCGTGTACTCGCCTTTGTGGCTTGCCAAAGTCCCCCCAAAAATCCCAATTCTGGTATTTAGCAGAATGCTTCAGATCATAGCCAGTTGAGTTTGCATGAAGGTGACTTGGATTATCTTACATTAGCAAACATGATGATTAAGCATTCTGAGGTACTGAAACCGTTTTATTATAACTCAGTAGGTTTTAATACAGTCATAAATAACATCACAGCTCGTTGAGCAGAAGGATAAAAATCAAGGAGTTCCGTGGTAAGCCAGCTTGCGTTTCCTTCACTTTAAATGAAGTCAGCGATTTATTATTATTTTAGGCTGTGTCTAATGATCATATTAGTAGTGCAAATAAAATGAATGTATCTAGATGGCTTTATTCTTCCGCTTATTCAAGCCTTCCATATTGGGGCTGACATGAGACATCATCAGCTGTAGGCAAAGTGGTATAGAGCCCAGCTAAGTCTTTCTAATTCATTATTAACTGTGACATGTAGAAGCTTAGGGCATGTTAACAGCGTAAAACTGTTCTGAATTAACAAAATCTTCATTCTCTTGCTAACTACTTCTTGTGGCACTGTGTCTTTGTTGTAACGCGGATAGCCTCAAAATAGGCGTGTTCCAGAACAAGTGTCCTTTGTGCTGGAGCCCGTGTGCTGCCAAGTGGTTTGTTAAAATAAATGGCCCTTTCAAAATTATTTTCACTTTTATTTTTGGACTCTTCTTTAAAAGTTTTGGTAGGAAGGCTTTTCAGTAGATGCACAGGCCAAGCTGTTCCAGCGTGGCACTGGTTGAGTTTGGTGTATTTGTTTCACGTTTTCACGTTTGGGTTATGATTAGTGGCATGTTCTTGATATGTGCTTTGTACGTGACTTTGAGGGCGTGCTGCCAACCTCGCAGTCCCCGTGTAATTAAGTGAACAATGAGTGGAGGCAGTCTTTCACCTAGATCATGTTTAGACAAACATGCAGCAAGTGTAGAAGTATTTAGACAAGTATACAACAAGATGTAGAGGTTGGACTAGGTGACCTTTAAAGGTCCCTTCAAACCAAAACTCTTTTATCATGCCCTTCTGATGTGCAGCGTGCTTCCAAAGCGGGGAGGTTTTTTCCCTTTAATACAATATTCTAAGGGTTGCAGTTTTTACAAATACCTTTTATTTAAAAAACAGAAGGATACAACTGCTTCTGTTTGTGGCTTTTGGGTGTTTGATATATTTTGATCTAGTGCCATCTTTACATCTCTCTCCCTATCTTGTGTTTTAGTGCTGAATACTGACGTTTTGTGAATAAATACTTCAGTAGCCCACAGGCAATATTCTGAATACCAGTTCCTTCTCACAAGCTAGTGTTCTGGATTTGAAAGACTTGTAAATCAAACTCAGTTCTTGCTTAGCCCAAAAGTGCCCAAGATTACATTCTTCAGTATTTGAAATTATCTTGGCTCAAAACTGTCTCATATGCTATAACATTGATCAACCTTTCACAGACCTCATAGTGACAAATGAGAGTAGTGTTGAGGGTATGGGTTTGTAAAATTTATGAAAGTAACAAGCTGGGGTTTTTTCCCTTTTCTTATACTTTTTACTTGCGGTTTGGTCAAAACAGCCTATTTTAGCTTAAATGTCACCTGTGAAAAGCCAATATTGCATGACACACATTAAGTCCATGCGGGGCAAAGTAGATTTACTGCATTAAAATCTACTTCTGGCATAGAGACTTGAAGTTCATTGAATTTTATTTGCGTGTCTGGACAAGCAAACAACCTGCCCCATTCTGTGTGTGGGTAACTCCATGTCTCTAAGAAGTCGGTAATGAGGATTTTTGTTTTAAAGTCAGCATCTGCTGTCTATCCTTCTGTTTTAAGCTTAGCTCTGGTTACTTCATATTCAACATCTTGTATAAAACTGATTTCTGTTTTCTCTTTTGTTCTTTTTCTGCAAAAGATGCCATTATTTTTACCCAGTCCCATTAGCACTCTTCACATTTGACAAATGAGCAATGATGAGCAACATGAGCAAAACCAGGTGTGGAAAAAGGATGATGTGGAAACTGCCTCCTCGGAGTATTGCAGGACTCCTGGAAAAACTCATGTTTCTCCTTTTGTGTAGCAAGGTGCATGTTGTCTTAGGTGTGGGCTCTAGAAATGTACCCAGAATCTCTAAATCCCTTGTGCGTGTGAAGGTTGATGTGGTTTAAGGAGGATGGTTGTGATTTGGCACCTCTTCCTTGCCATGGGAAATGCAGTAGAGTGAAGTCATTAATGGCACCAGTTTTTGCAGGGGCCTTGTAGTGAAACAGAGACCTGGGAGTGAAATACTCTGCCATGCAGGTCTAGCAGGGGTTACTGAGGGCTGGAATGGTGGCTGGATTAGTGACCCCTATGAAACGTAACAGATAGTCTTGCTCAGGCTCTAAATATGTGACTGCAAAGCTGGCACTGGCTAACACCATGCTTGGCAACCTTGGGAGGAAGATAAGGTTGGACAAATACTTTTACCTCTCTAATGTGACTCAGCTCTCAAGTTGATAGTGAACTGTGTTAGAGTGGCCTGGTAAATCTTGTGCTGGTGTTGCTTGGGCTGTAGGAAGGGTGGATGATTGTGCTTGGGCTATAAAAGGCTTTGCAAGAGGAAGCTGGGAGCAGAGATGGCTTCAGACCATCTGTACTGGCTTTGGGCTCTCAGGCAGCTGAAATGTTTGCAGTCCTATGACTCCGCTCCCTCTTGAGTTCACGTCTCTATGCCAGATCTTGCCAGAGAGCTTTCTGGAAGCAACTTCATGGCTATCTTTGACGGTTCCTGTAAGGAAGAGTCATTTGTGTCCTACTGTGAGCAATCTCAAACTTTCTAGTGCCGATCAAACCAGCTTCCTTATGTGAGAGAAGGGTGGCAGAAGCGGACATAAATATGGACTGTGGCAGTACCATAATTCAAACGTGCTGGTCAGGTGCAGTTGTGTGGCTGATATTGTTGCCCGTTAGTCATAAAATATTTATGCTCTGAAGCACTTGGTGTAGGTGAAAGCATAGCAGAAGATTTGTGCCTGACATTTTATGGAGTCAATTACTTGGCTGTCCTACAATGTTCCAATACTTTTTGGTATCCTCTCAGTAACTTTATAAAATAAAAATTTATGGCATATGTATTGGGAAGCAAACAGCTGAAATGTTGGTTTCCTAACACAAGAAAAAAGAGGCAGGAGTTCAAAGGACTGAGTCCTGTCTGAAATCCACACTTGTGGAACAGCAGCTGGCATTCCATGAACCTGCAAATTTCATCAATTCCTCTTGCCTTACGCAAATTTGACTGACTTCTCTTTAATTTCCTTAGAGGCTGTTGTCATGTGCTTCTGTAGCTAAAGAACAGTTTTTAAATAGTAATCCACAAAAACTTTGTTCTTTTTGTCTGCTTCATGTCTTTCCCTTGGTTTAAAAAGTCACATTACACAGAGGAATTTTTGGTGATGGACAAAACAACCCCTAGTTATATAAATGATGTTCATTCTTTACAATGTGCCTTTTCTTTTTCATAGCTATTTGCGCTCAAAGATGACCGTTGGATCCACTTAGACTGCAATCATGATGCCATATCTTAGATAACTTTCTTGTACCTGCCTTGGATTTAAAGTTCAGAGGGTTTTTTTGATTAATTAAGTAACCAAGGAGTTTTATTGTGCTAACTGATGTTTTCTTGCCTTGGCTACGTCCTAAGGTAAAATGCTGGAATCAACTCATTCTGCCCGTCATTCCTCAGTCAACACAAGTAACTCTTCATCTTTTTCCTGATCTTGAGCTTTCTCATCAGTGGTCTTCAGGCACCTCTTCCTGGATTATGGACCAAAAGAAAGGGGAGCAAGTATACTCTGGAAAAGATGGGGAGAATGGCAGCTGGAGAACTTACTGAATAGGTTTATCTGTTGCGAAATTGACAGTGGCCTTATGGGGAATGATATATTGCAACCTAATCAATTTTGATTACGTTTCAAGTGAGATACCTGTTCCATTGTGGAGGACTGAAAAGGTTTCATGAAGTAAGAGGACTGAACTTCTCATGTGAAGCTGCTTCAGGCCAGGCCACTGACATCATTAGGGGGGAAAAACGTGATGCATTTGCTTAATGTTTGAATGCAGCATGTGGGAAAATGTCTTTGGGAGTGAGCTAAACCATTGTCTGGCTGGTTTATTTGGATTGCTCCAAGTTTGCTTCTTCCTGGCGTTGCAGTGAAACCCATGATTAATATTTTAATGAACTAGTTGAATTTTTTTATGGTCTTTAGGATTTTCAGACTTAGTGGTGTGGTGAATTTGACTTGCAAAATCTTGAACATGGGTTAGAAACTTTCAGAAGAATAAATCACTCTTCATGCAAGAGGGGCTAACTGATTATCATTCTTAGCCTGAAATGACAGACGCCTATTTATACACCTTTTGCTTTTTTATTCAAAGCACTAGAAAACAATTTGTGGCTGCTGCTGTTGGTTTTTTGGTCTTAAAAGTGATGAGTCGAAGCAACTTTAAAAAACAGCTTTGAAGCCCTGGACTAGCGTGTTGAACAGGCTTTCTGCTGCAGTAGACCCGACTGAAGCCTGTAGGCCTTGCAAAACACTTCAGTGGATGTGGTTTTGTATCGTTTTTCTTTGGGTACCGTTAATTCTTAAATTACACAGACTTTTAACCTTTCTTAAAAATCCCATGACATTTAGCTGTCTAAGCAACAAAAAGTTCTATTGAACTGAGAAAACTGACCAAAAAGTATTTTATTTGTAATTATAAAATATGAGTCCTAAGGCAATTGACTTGAAACAAATGATCTTTTTAATTGAAGAAAAAAAAAAAAGTGAGGCTGGGGGGAAAAAGTCTTCCTCCCACTTGGTTAGTTGTCCTCTGTAAATCTCTAGTACGTTCCTGTGCCCAAGCCTATCTCTGCTTAAATGAAGCATGAAGTGGTTTGGCTTTACATTTGTAGGAAGGTTCAGAGATGTTTTTGGTGAGACGAATCTCCTTCCGCGTGGTGTGGGGAATGAGAATATGCTCCTTCCCAGCTCAGTGGGGCCAGAGGAGCCAGGCAGCCCAGAGCTGCTGGCATTGTGATGGCCTTTTGTCACTTGTGTTGCACCAGTGAGGGATTTGGGGCATCTTTAGATATGCATGCACAGGTATGAGGTCTCCACTGCTTAACTCCATGTCCTAATTCTTGGCAATTTGCTTTTTGCTAGGACATGGGTGTTGTGTCCTGTAAGTTCAAATGGGGGGAGGAAAGCAGTGGATGGTTTTGGCTACACAAATGGCTCCCATCTAAGCAGCTCAGCCTGAGTGTGGCAGAGGCTGAGCATGGTGCTGCCTCTGAGTAGGACCTTTGGTGAGTCCAAGGATGACCAGGGATGAGGATGGCCAGGGGCTCTGGAGTGGTGGTGGCCTTTGCCAGAGTGGACGAAAGAGATGGGGGTTTGACATGTACCATGAAAAAAGGGGGAAATGAAAAGTGGGGAAGATCAAGAAGCAGCAGAGGAAGTCTTGAGGCCAGGAGGTGGTTGGGCCTAGCACAGACAGGGCTTCCTGAGGCAAGACATGATCACTGCCCTCAGAGTGGACAAGTCCTGCTCCAACATCTGGGTTTCAAATGTGGCTAGTTCAGAACTGGCTTTGTTCTCTTCAGATTCATTTAATGTTTTGTCCTTGACGGTTTTTCTACTTAGCTGGGTTGCCTTTCATTTTGTGTGAATATTGTGGGAACTTGAGAAAACTAGTAGTAGTCTGGATATCTGCAAAAGTTTTGGTGGTGAAATTTCATGTTAAATTGTCCAAAGCTACAGGAAGGACCATAAGTGACTGAAACAACTATTAAGTTCTTCAGAGTTTTATAACTTTGGTATTTGGGGCTGGTTTTTTGTTTTGTTGGTTTTTTTCTTTTCCTCTTGTTTCTGGGGGTTTTTGTTTTGTTTTTTATATGATGCAGCACCTAAGGCTGTTTATACAAAACTATTGTCATCATACTGAAACAGATAGTTTTTTGTATCTCTCCCTGGATGATAAGAGATAAGAAGTCCAAGTGATTCCCAGCAAGACTTGACAGGAGGAGCAAGTATCAGAAGTATTGCTTCCGTTGCTTGTGTTGGCTTCATTCAGAGGAACTATTTGAGCTGTATGCTTTGTGTTTAAATTCCTGAGCCCTTGATCACCTTAATGGGAAGCTTTCTTAGTTTTTCAAATTGAAGGAAGTATGTGGGGTCTAGTCATGAGTCCTGTCGCTAGTGTGTAGTGTAATACAAGGATTTTGAAGAACATAGTCTGAAGTAGACCTAAAATTCCCACTGATACAATGTGTATGCTTAGAGCTAGTGAAAGCCATTGGTGAAATATTTGCCTGATTGACTGGACGCGAAGGGTGGGAAAAATCTGCTCTACCTATGTGGGTTGTTACTATTGTTTCTGTGATGTGGAAGAAAATAGACAGTTTCTCAGGAACTGTTTTTCCCCTACTCAAATACTTGAACTGGATGTATGCCCTGGAATTAGCAGCCAGATGTCGAGATTAGTGAAGGTATGAGAAGGCCTTTCACCTGCTTGAGGTAACGTTCTCTGGGATTCTCCAAAGAGCAGGGACAAATACGGAGTAATCAGTGTGGCTCCACCCAGAACTTGTCCAGTCCAGCTCAGCCTCGTAGGGCCTACGCTGGGTTACGTGTGGATGCAGTCAAGCTGATACCTTTATACTGCTTGTCTCAGTGCTTCAGCTCAAGAAAAAAGGACATACTAGCTCAGTGTCAACATGGCAGGAATGGATGGAGCTTGAGTCGCTGACCCATGAGGCTTGTAGTGCACAGTACCTGGTGCGGTGATAGTGCATGGAGCCAGCCCATGGAGATTAGTGGAGGTGCTGCTCAGCTAGCATTGGAGGCTGTTCTAGCGTGAAACCAGTTCTGGGCCTCTGCTTCTAAGGCAGTGTTATTCTGCTACCCATGTAAGCAGTATCTTGATAACCATGCAGACTGAAAATGCACCTGAATACAACTTGAAAGTACAGCCTGCTTCCAGGAGTTCCTGGGGTGAATCTAGGCTGTGTTGTCATCGCTTGGCCATCCTTGATTTGTAGTTCATTGTAGCCAAATTATTCCGTTACTGTGGTATGACAAATTTAACTGGTTTTGCCACGTTATCTTAAATATTATTTCCGAAGTTCCGCAGATGGTATTTCTGTTACTTCCTGTTACTTGCTTGCCAATACTGAAATGTCCAAAAAATAATGTTCTACTCACTTCAGTAATGTTACAGCAAAGCTTTGGTTGAGGTTCCTGGACATAGCTGGTTGGAGATCCAGAGGATTCAGTTTCAAGTTGTGCTGTTTTTCTTGCATGTCACCATTCAGACACATTGCCTAGGGAGTATATCCGAACCAATAAATTGTTGTCTTGCATTTTGTGTCTCATGAATTTGGAAGGACAACAAGAATTATTCTTCACCCCGAAGTCAAAAAGGGGCTGAGGACCAAAATTAGATCTTAAGTCAAAGCTTTTATTCAGGGTAGTGGAATTTTGATTTAGGGTTTGTTTTGCAGCTCTTTGCTTGTGAGATGTTTTGTCAAAAATAAAGCAAAATTGCTTTGGGGCTTATCTGCAGGCTGACCATGACTGGCACATATTGGGACATTTACCCAAGTAGTCACACTAGGGCTCTCTTTGATGTCAAGACTGCAGAAAAGGACAGACACAGTCTCAACAAAACCCAGTGAGTTCATAAAGGTAGTCCCCGCCAGATTTCAGTGATGGAGCTCATAAGGCATCTCAAGAGGGCAGTAAGTGACACAACAAAGAGTCAAGCTGGTTTCTTCAGTGCTTTCTGTGTAGTTGAAACCGTATGTCTGTCTAAGAAGGAGTGTGTGTGAAACTGTTGCTATCCTGTGGGGTTCCTATCCTTGTTGCCTTGATATGCAGGGTGGGAATAGTTATGTCACAATCTCCATTTGGAGAATAATTGTATGTTCTTGTTTTCAAATGTGGAAGTATGTTTGACCAGCTGCGGGTTAAAAGGAAACGTTCAGTCCCCAAATCTCTGTGTTGCATCATTCTGGAGCAATTTAATGACAGAAAAGGCAGTTCTGTGTTCTTCGATTCACTATTGGGCTTGTGTGAGAAGGTGTCAGGTCCTTGGAGGATTGTGCATATCTAATGTGTAATGACTGTGATTCTTCTGGTAGGTTTTTTTCTGTAAATGCAACAGAGCATCTTCTCCACTGCTGATTTGAATCCCAGACACCTGACAATAAATGAATTTCCTCAGAGTCACTTCTTGCCCATGTGTGGTCTACTGGATACCTCTGTTCAGAATACTTCCAGAAGGATATAACTTTGTGAGCCAAAGTGAATGGGTGGTGTGTCAGGAATTAAACTGACTAGATTGTAATTTGCTTTTGCAGTTTTGCTGCACACAGGTATGCAGTAATGTTTATTTACCTGTTACATTCACTGTAAGGATGGGCAGAGGAAGAAAGTTGCCACTCATCCCTTAAAAAAAAAAAGAAGTGAAAAAGCAGTTAGTAGCTTCCGAACTGCAGCTGAAAGCTGGTGCCCTGTACCAAAGAGAATTGTTATGCTTCATTATTAAGTAGAAATCTGCAACTAAAAAGTTTAAGGAAGAATGCAGTTCCTTTGTTTCAGGTTAATAACTTAATTTTCTTCTACCCTCCCCTTCCCTGGCATACAGAGAGCAGAGCAGCCCATTTGAAAGAGAAATAACCCTCAAAAAACAACAACTAAAAAAAGGGGGAGGAGTAACGAAAAAAATATGGACTAGCAAAATAACACAAACTGTAGGATAATACAATAAAATCTAGGGGAAAGTATGTTCTTGTGAAATAAGTATGTGTTTTGCCAACAAAAATCCTATGTCAGGCAGCATGTGTTTCACATGGAGTCAGTTACATATATAAGTAGTATACTATTTGATGATACATGATTGAGATGTGGTCGTGGAATTGCACCGTTTAGATGTGGCTCCTGGAATTTTGCAGGTCTTTCTCCTGAGAGTGTGAAGGGTGGGTAGCAGATGGGTGCAGAGGAGAGGCTTTGCTCCATCCTTAGTATGGTCCAAGGAGAACAGCCATGGTATCTGATGCCTGTGGAGGAAAACAAATGTGCAGATGCTAACCGAGAAGTAGAGCTTATTTTTAAAATAACATACTCAAAGATAAGTGTTACAAAAATAACTGGTTACTGATAACTTTATCTAGTCAGAAGATGAAAATTTAAGCGAAAAATAGTTTTATCTGGGTAGTGTAACTCTTACACTGGTGATAAAATTGGTAACGTGGTTTGGGGCTGGCAAAGCAAGCACTGTACTTATCACAGGAGACTTCTGTTTCGTGTTATCTTGCGATTTAATGCAACAAATCAGATTAAACTCTCTAGAAACACTATCTTAAATGTGCTTCCCTGTGCAGCAGAGCCTTTGGAAAATAATGCAAGTTGAGCAGCTTTTGATGCCGTGTACAGTGCTTGAGTACAGGCTTTTGTCAAGGTCTTGGATAGAAAGAAAAAGTAAGTTTTGGGAAGAGTAGGGACTGGTCACAGTACCATTAGAGTGTACAAGTGCAGAGCAGGACATGCTTTAGCTTGTTGTCAACCATTCCTAAACTGGAAAACTTCTTCCAGCTGTAGATTGAGACAGAATTAATGGGCTCTGAAGCATGAGGGAGGCTGAGGATGTGGTAGAGCTTTTTCAAATCCATCATGTTTATCTGCAGGCCCTTGGTGCACCAGTGGCTGCATGGGGCAGGGCAGTGGGCTCTGGTGCCCAGAAGCTGAAGATAGGACTGTGTAGCCCTGTGGGTTTACCTGGTGCACCACATTGCCAGGGGATATGTATTGGGCTTGTAGGGCATGGATTCGGTTGTTTCTTACTCTGTCCTTAACAACTTTTAACCTTACTGCCAAAGAAAAATACCATTGTCTATATTAGTATGACTGGAACGAAAGATGAATAGCGAATTAGCCTTGAGCAAACTGTCAATCTGACTTTGATAGCCCATCACTTAAAAGGTCCTTTTATGTTTATGAAAAAGCATGATGTCAAAGCCAGGGGGGAAAAAAAAAATAATACCAATACTAAGGGCTAAACTTGCAGAGCTTCCAAGAAGAGCCCCTGTGTGAACTGTTTGTTTCTCTACATGCGTGGCTAATTAGCGTAGGTTACTATAAGGCCAAGCAGTGGCATTCTAGTTTCTTCCGTGGTAGCTTTTTTTATGGTGCTTCCATATGTGGAACCCTCAAGCTGGAGTTGCGTAGAGCGAGTGATATTGCAGCCGCTTCTCTCAGAACCTATTGGTAGTATGCTGGAAATGCTTGAGTATAATCATTATCAGGTGAGTTGTTATTGCAGATTTATTTTCAACTTGTTGCTAAGAAGGCTTACGGGGTACAGGAAATCCTTTTTCCACTGGTATCTAATGTGCTCTATTTAATTTCTTCCAGAAAAACAAGTGGGGGTCCCTTATAACAGCAAAAGTCACTTTAATGGAGTGGTTTTAAAAACAAAATACTTCTCAGAGTATTATTATATTTTGGTTTATTTTCTATGTTCCAATTAGAACAAAATCTAATTTCTTTGTCGGATCGCGACAAAGGGTCAGAGAAAGGTGACAAAGAGTTTCCAGGATATGGTGAAAATTTTGTATGGAAAAAAATTGTCTTTCTTCTCTTGCTTATTTAAGGTGCGCAAGAATAGTTCGGTATGAGGTTTTTCTTATTTTGTATATAGAGAAAATTCTAAGTACTGAAAAACGTATCTTAAATACAGAAATAGCTGTTGCTGAGGACAGTGATTGATCTGAACTGAAACACTTCTTTTCTTGCATCGTATTTGCATAATGTGTTTATAAACAGGCTGTCTTATTTGTATATGATTTAGGCCATATAACTGAGATATAAATAATTTGTAGGCAACAAAAATGCTGTATTCGGTTTTTTTTAACCAGTGTGTTACTTGAAAAAAAAACACTCAAAACAACCAAAACCCAAAACAGGAACAAACCTTTTGATCTTCCTGTTACTTTTTATCTCTCTGACCTCTTTGCTGCTGACATCTGATGAAGGATACCAGTTGGTACTATTTGGTTTTAATTGGTAGTTACTAATAAGTAAAACGGGTCCTGCAGTACAACTTGTTTCTCCATATTTCAGTGAAAATCAAGTGTCGCGTAGCTGAAGGTCTGAACGCAGAACTGTCTGTTCTAGAGTATCTCTGTAAGCTTGAAAAGCTGCGCGTTGGTTTTAAGTGAGAAACTTCATGTGGTAGAAAAATCAGTGGAACTTTTTGGCTTGCCGTTAGTAAGTCGGTTATTGAAACACTAGCTCATAAACTGATTTCTTGCCACTGAATGGGAATTAGTGATGCGCTGTTGACTTCCTTGGAGCTGCAGAGGTTTGTGCTTTACATCAAACGCCGAGCTGGTATATATGTCACGAATGTATCACTCAAATCGATAGCACATCTGGCGATGCTGTAAAACAATAAAGCACTGTCTAAATTGTGTCACACAGGTGCAGACTCACCTTGAGAACCCAACTAAGTACCACATTCAGCAAGCCCAACGGCAGCAGGTAAAGCAGTACCTCTCTACCACTCTAGCAAACAAACATGCCAACCAAGCCCTGAGCTTGCCATGTCCAAACCAGCCCGGTGATCACGTCATGCCGCCTGGAACTGGAAGCAGTGCACCCAACAGCCCAATGGCTATGCTTACCCTTAACTCCAACTGCGAGAAAGAGGTAATACGCTCTCGTTGTGCATATTCATTGGTAAAATGGAATTGCAGTCTGCTTGCTTTCTCTCTCAAACCATATTTGCTGATTGTTAAGATGTTTATCTTCTTTTCTGAACTTTGAAAATGAAGCTGCTACCTCTGTGTCTGCCTGATGAATACATATTTGCATAGAACATTTGGGCAAAAAAACTGTGTCTCTCTAACTTCCTCTTTTTTGAAGTATTTTAGCTAGTTTATGCTTATTAAAATTACTCGCCCCCACCCTTTGCTTGATGCACACAGTGAATAATTGACCTTTGGAGAATACAAAGAAGTTTTGTAAGCTGTAGCTTTCTGGAATAATGTTATTTATGGCTCATTAAGTGTAAAAAGAGCAAAGAACATAGCAAAAATAACTGAAAAACATAAAGCTTTTTGAGACATTTTAGATATTTTTTTAGAGTAAAATTCAAGCAAATCTTTTGCTTAGCTGGAAGGGCAGGTTATCCTAGCTAATATACCCTAAAATGTTATTGGCTGCTGTTTCATGATGAACTCAGTGCTGCAACTGGAAGACTTCACTAGCCTATGCCTAGAAGTCCTTTGCAACCTTATCTTAATCTTTGCTGGCAAAAGCTTAGTTAGATGTGACATGTGTACTCAGGTGCTGAAGGAAGATGATTTGTAAGATGTCAACAAGTTTAAGAATCACTTCAGTAATTTTGTAACTTGACAAATGGGAGACAATTGGAGAGATCCTCCTGTCCCCTCTTCCTCCCCCTTCAAGCCTTTGTGCCAGATTTTTAATACAGATGCACTCTGTGAGGAAAATGTTATGCAACTTTGAGAAGCAGTTGTTACAGAACATATTTTGCACATGCAATAGAAATTACTTGTGCTCCATAGCTTCAAAAGAAAGGAAAATAAAATAGTTTCATCCTATCATCCGAAGTGTACCCAAATCATTTTTTTTCTCAAGTTATTTACAGCTTCACTTTGCTGTGTCATCAGGCACATGTGTGCATGACACTGTTTCAGTCGTGCCCCTTTCGGGACTGAGACTGTGCCTTTTTTTTTTTTTTTTTTTCTTTTTTTTTCTGCAGGGATTTTATAAATTTGAAGAGCAAAGCAGGGTTGAGAGTGAGTGCCCGGCTCTGAATACACACTCACGAGCATCATGCATGCAGGTACTGGATGACACAGGAGTTGGAGCACAGGTCCCCCTTCTAATAAGCATGTTTCTTTGAAGTCATGTTGAAGAATAAACTTGCCTTTTAAGAAGCTGAATATAAGATGTATTTAAGGAACAAAACAACGATGTTGTTTGTTAGCGTTGATGTCAAAAATGCAATAAGACATCCAAAGAGGGTTAGTGCTTTTCTAGCACTGTTAACGCCATAGCAGGAGAACATATCAACCATGCTTGAAGGTCTCATTTCAGGAAATCTTTCCTAATGCAGTTTTCCCAAGACTGCATGTATGTGTTCTTCTCCTGATAGTTGACATTTCTATGCACGTCACGCTTGCATTAAAAAAATAATATGAGAAGGCTTTAATCCATCCATGGTAATTCATCCTCAGTACTCATACTTTTATTTTGTTGTTGGTTTCATTTTTTTTAACTGTGAGTTGTTTGGTTTTTTTAGTAACAAGACTTCACATGGAACTCTCAGTTCCTTTCTTGCCTTCACTTCCAGTGTAATTCGTTCTGATCACGCTTTGTTCAGCTGATACAAAAATCCCATACACTACTGTGTCTACCATCGACTTTATGCATTGATTTTGTTGACGATGGTCATTTAAGCTCCTTTTTTATAGTATGCAAAAAAAGGAAGTAGTTGATCCTGCAAGGACAGTTGGGAGCACCTCTATGGGTGCTTTGGAGAGTTTTGTTTCTCCTGACCATGCAGGAGCTTACTAAGGCACCTTCTAGCCCAGCCCCAGAAAGAAGATGGCTTGCACCACCTAAAATCACCTGTGAGCTGCTCTTGGGTGGTGCTTTCTGGGAGGGTGTATGAGGGACATGAATACAGCAGATTCTGTTGTTGAGGACATGCAGCTTGTCATCCAGCAGCAAGCCTTTGTTCCTTCTCCTTCCCCAGAAGGTGTCAGGGACTTTGGGCATTACTGTATGTGCACAGGTTTTGACTCCACAACTAGAGGAAAGAAGGGGAGAGTGCCGCACGGGGGAGAGAGATTCATGTCATTAGTGTAGCTTGTTCCATGGGGAGCTATCTCCTTCGCTGTTCCTTGGAGGAACAGTGTGTCTGTGGGCAGGTAGTGCAGAGTAACTGCTGGTGGGAGGAGTGGGTTAGACCATGAAACCTCAGCTTTGTCATGACCTGACTGTCCTGGCTGGATAGTGGGAGTCACGGCTGAGGGATCGGATTTGGAGCATGGCAAAGCTGCACAGGCACCACCTGACAAGTGCTTTGTCAGGCTTCTGTGTCCTGGTGGTTTTGATAATCATGTTGTTCTTCTTTGTCCACCTTTTCTGCTGCAGATGGATGATGTTATCGATGACATAATTAGTCTGGAGTCAAGTTACAATGAAGAAATCCTTGGCTTGATGGACCCAGCCCTGCAAATGGCAAATACGGTACAATGGTCCTTTCCTTCTGGTTCCCCTGCTAAGTCTCATTGTCTTTCCTTGAGAGATGCAAAACTGTAGCATGACTTTTTTTCCAAGCAATTAAGTAGTTATTATATTGTCCCATGGAGTGTAATTAGTTTTTCTTAGAAGAACTTAAGGTATACAAATGCAATGAAAAACACAAATTTAAAAACACAAGCTAGGGTCAGGTCAAGGGAATACAAAGGACAATTTTGCTTTTCATATCCCATAGTCAAGTTAGTCTGTGAGAGGATTGTAACAGAGGAGTGAACTGGGCTATCAGGAGTGAGCTCATGCACATCGATACTAAATATTGCCATGGACATTATATTTGGCTTCAGAAAGCCTAGAAGGAACCTCCAGCATAACAGGTTCCTGTATCTTCAACTAAGAAGTTGTGTAGGAAGGCATGTGATCGCACTAGTGTCCAGAGATGCTTCAGAGGTGCTCCCTACTCATGTAGGGAGGTTAGACTTAGATGACCTCTAGAGGTCCCTTCCAGCCTAGAACAGTCTATGAACTCTTAGCTCTAACACCAGAGCTTTACCTTAACCTGATATCAAATGGAGAGAAGACCTTAGCTAGGCAACAGCAAAGATGTTACAAAATTTAGGGAGAGGAAAAAAAGGAGAAAAAACCCAAACCTTCAAAACAAAAAGGGGAAGGAATAAAAAAGCTTAAGAACTAAACTGCAGAAGGGGATGTAGGAAGCCTGTGACAAAAGAGAATAACAGAGATGCAAAAGTTGGTGAGCGAGCAAAGGTGCAGGTTGCCTCTGAGTTGCTGTTCCTGTTTGCTGGTTCTCACATTGCTGCAAGCATTAATGTAATCGTACTTCTGGCATAATCTTATTTTGATCTTTTGTGGAGGGTAGCTCCAGTGAATTTTTTGCCTTAGGCTCAAGTGCTGTTAGATCTGGCTGAGTAGATGTCTGCCAGGGCTGGCATCTGTTTCTTTTTTATCTAGTGCCAAAATTTGCAGCTTACCACACAGCATCAGTTTTGTAGCATAGGTTTGCATTTGCTGGCAGTAGTCATCTGATGTGATGCTAACCTAGTCCTGTGCTCCCACAGATTCCCACAGCCCTCTTGGAGATGTGGTGCGTGCTGCAGGAAACAGCCTACTAGCATCCCTTGCTAAATAGTGCACTTTGAGTAGAAGGAGAAATAACTGCAGGGTCCTACTAGGAAGAATTATTTTTTCCTTTAAGATGTGTTGAAAAGTGCATCTGTCCTGGAATTTGAAAGGAAAACTGAAAAACCCGTGGAGAAGATAGTTTTCAAGATAATTAGTCTTTTTTAATTGAGGGATCAGGTTCTTCTGGAGTACTTTCTCTGAATTTGGATTGGATTGGGACCTGTTAAATTAGAGGGAACTTGAATTTCTTTGTGCGTTTCTTTCTCTCATTTCACAGAGCAGTGGCTCTTTGCTTCCAGGCAAGTACGTAATGGTACTGTGCACTCCTTTGGTGAAAGGAGTCCGTGTAGACAATACTTAGGGTAGTCTGCATCCCTCCTGCTTGCTGTGTGACAACAAGCCTTGTAAAGACTGTCTGATCCATGTTTACTGTGAAATTTCAGAAATTGCCCATTGTATGTGGTGAAGTCTGTAAAATAAGGATATGAAGTAGTGTAAGTAAGACTTCTTTACTAATATATATAAATTGCTGAAGGCAAGAAGCAATGGGCACAAACTGGAACACAGAAGTTCCACCTCACCATAGGGAAAAACTTATTTTTCTGTGAGGGTGATGGAGCCTGGCCCAGGCTGCCCAAAGAGGTTGTGGAGTCTCCTTCTCTGGAGAGATTTCAAACCCGCCTGGATGTGATCCTGGGCAACCTGCTCAGGATGACCCTGCTGGAGCAGGGGGGTTGGATGAGATGATCTCCAGAGGTCTCTTCCAACCCTCCCACCATTCTGTGATACCAGTTTCTAAGTTGACATGGTAGAAATCTTGAAGAGATGGGAAATGAACCATGTTTCCCAGCAACTGGTTTGGGAACTGACTTAGCAGACACTCTTCTTTTGGAACAGGATTTAGCACTTACGGCACACAACATTTTACTAATAAGGAATTAATGTCCGTAGACCCAGCTAAGTAGTGGTGGAAGAAATCAAGGGAGGAAATGGTCTCTAACAAGACGCAACCTATAAATAGCTATGCTGAGGCTACGACAAAGGCTGCTATTGTTCCCTAACCAACAAAGAACAAAAGGACCAGTTTGTTACATTTGGTAACAGTACTTAATTGATAGGCAAAATCGGGGATTTCTGCGTAGAGCGAGCTAAGGGAAGTTTCCAAGTACCTTTTAATTGAAAAGGGCTCGTTGCGATCAAGTCCTTGTGGAAGTGTTTGTAAACTTTGGTATTGGGTCACAAGTTAACTTTGCTTCTGTGCTGAAAGGTATCACAAAATGGTTGCTGGTTTGCCGAGAGGGTTTTCTGCGTGGATGTGACCTCTAGGTATTGTGTAAAGTGCTTTGGTGTGCCGAGTTGTAGATGACAATTAATTAATACAACTAATCAATTCTAGCAAGAGTTGGACATGGTAAGCCATGGGAGTACGTGCAGCTCCACTTCCAAATGTGACTTCCCTGTGGAAGTTAAACTCCAGAAGGAGAGAGGAGTCTTATTTCAGGGACTGTTGCTGAGCATGTGCTTGTAGGTAAGGGAACAACACAGAACACATTGTAGGATGCACGAGCTGGAGAACAGAACCCATTCCAGTGTGCACTGGTACCTTAGAAACAGCCTTGTTGATCACACAGCTGATGTCTCAGTGATGTTATACAGAGCCAGCGTGACCAGAATATCAGTACTTGTTTTGTTGGAGTAGTAGAGGAGGAAGGAAAGCCTCAGACTCCCCTGAATGTACACTATGATGAATCTGCAGTAATAATTACCATATTTGACATTTCTATTATATAAAAGCAGTTGGGTTTTCTTTAAAAAAAGGTATTGGTTTGTGGAGCAGATGCAAAGCGATAGGAAGGCTGAAATTTGTTCTACTTGGTATGTTTGTGCAGCTTGTGAAGCTAAGACCTAGAAGTATGAAATCTCACAAGCAAAGGCATTTTAGACCATGCTATTTCAATGAAGATAACAAACTAAGCCTAACATAAGCCACTCTTCCTTCCTTTACTTTTGGGGAGAGTAAAGGTGAATGATCTGAGCAATGCTCTATTTAAATTTCTTAGCCAGAAGTAGCTAAGATACCTTTATGGAAAGCATATTTAGGTTGGAAACCTGTTAGGAGTATGGAGAAGACATGGAAGAAGCCGTCTTAGCACCAGAAAATTGCTTATCTTTCTCAAAGTTTTGAGACTCCATCTTCCCTGTGACAACTTTCTGGGAAAAGCAGTCGCAGAAAGAAGCTGATCAGTCTCTTTGTGTATGGATCACTGATTTAAACCGAGACTGTTGGCATCTACCTCCAGTGTAAATTTCCTTGATAAGCAAACCTGCAGTGTTTAGCAGCCATGCAAATTCTTCCCTTCATCTTCCTTTATTTAGCTAATGCTGCTTCAGCAGCGCTTGTGCTTTGGTTGTTGCACAGCTCTTGGTTGGCTTCCTCTGGTGCTTGCAGCTTCTGCAGGACTTCACATAGAGGGTTTCACTGTGCACGCTCAGCAGCTGCTGCCCGCGCTCCTGTCCCCTTTTGTGGTGATTGCTTACACAGGGCCTGTTTAATTACATGGAAATCTGGCACAGTGCTGAAACCTTTGGAAAAAAAAATAAAAATCAGAAACTTGTAACAAGCAGGGTCCATCTTGTAGTAGAGAAGGCAGCTTGGTGACCTTAACTGTTCTCCATGTTTCGTTATAAGCTTGCTGCTCTACCCAGGCTTTTGAGATGCTAGTTTCTACATTTCTGGGGGGAAAAAAGTGTGGGGTTCTCTTTTGTTTGGTTTTTTCCCCCCATTCCTTGAAATTCCTGATTAGATTTCACGTGTCTAGTTTTGAACTTCAAGTCCCTGGGCTACAAACAAAGTCTTTGTGCTCTCCCCATGCTTAGGAGCATGAATAGAAAAAGCACATCCAAGTCAGAAGGGTCTGTGACGCTCTTGCTGTGCTTGTGTCATGGATGCATTTGAGGGGCCAAAAGATGCAGGGGTCAGCCTTGTAGAGCAGTGAGAGTGGTCACACTGCCATTAATGTGAGTAGATCACAACTGGGACACTGTGGCCATGGCTTTATTATAGATGTTCTTTTTTTATTATTTGTTTTGTTTTGTTTTTTTAATATTGCATTCAAGAGCTAAGGGGAGAGCAAGGAATTGTAAGGCTGAATCTTGAGAATTCAGTTAGATTTTTCTTCTGTCCCTTAAAGGTTGAGTGAGAGGACTTTGTTTTTGGCCAATGTCTGTTCAAGACAAGTATCAGCATGGCTTCTAGCTGGTGGTACTAATGGATGCTTATCATCTTGGCTTCTAATATTAGCTCCAGATGGCAGAGAAATTTCCTTAGGTCTCAGTCTGGCGAGGGCCATCAGTAGGAGTTTAATAGTCCAGGCTGTGACTCACCCCATTGTATTCAACAGCATTATTTACATGAATGTAAAGCTAATACTCTAATCTCTGCAGCATCAGTGTCTTGGAGGGATTGCTTTTCACTGCAGCAACAATGATAAGAAGTATTGCCACTCAGATAATGTTTATTACCTGTCTTTTAAAAACCTAGTTTCAAAACAAAAAAGAGATGGGTGAAACAAACAATTCAGGATTAATGTAAACTACTTTAAATACATTTCAACTTAAAGGGATAGCTTTGGTAAGTCTTGTTGCAATACTATCCTATTTCTGCATAAATCTCCTTGCTTAAACATACCTAAATAAGAATAGTAGAATGAACAAGTAATTGAGAAAACTTAATGTAAAAATAACCTTCCTCCTACGGATGCGTGTTCTTGTTACATAAGGCAAAAAACAAGTTAAAGTAAACTTAAATGTTTTCTGTGTAGGTAGGTTTCAAATCCCATGAAAAATGTGATTGATCAATACAGCGTTCTTCCGCAAACATGTGACAACTTGCTAACTACTTTTGCTCACATATTCCTGGGAAAAGGGGGTGCTTCCTTCGGGAGAGCTCTGTAGCCTCTTTCAAATGTTTTGAGTAAGAGAAGTGATGGGGGTACAGGTATAATAGTTTCACTGAAAAATAGGGAGCAACAACGGAGCAGTATTATCAGCATGTGACCTCTTCTGCATATTCTGTCTACATATTCCTCAGGAGAGAGGACAGAGTTTTCCCAGTGTTGGTGTTTTATTTCTCATGCCTGTGCATATCTGTGACTTTTGCTGACTTTATTGCATGCTTTCGGCACATGGGAAAAGAGCAGGGATTTCTTAGCAGTTCCTAACTCTGTTCTTCTCTACAAAGCCTTTCATAAGGGCAAACCAAATGATCCTTTTTCTTATCTATCTTTTCCAGCTGCCTGTGTCTGGCAATTTGATTGACCTTTATGGCAACCAAAGCATGCCTCCTCCAGGACTAAACATCAGCAACTCATGTCCAGCCAATCTTCCTAATATAAAAAGGGAGCTCACAGGTAAATATGTGTAAAATACCACCTTGGAGCAACAGTATAATTGTTTTGTTTTCAGGTGATGTTGGACACAGTTTCTGTTATTGAAAAGAACATATGGATTAATAACTACTTTAAGCTTTTTTTTTTTTCTCCTTCTGGGCCATTTTGTAGCAGACATATTAACCTGCGGTAGAGTTGTGTATGTCTGTGTGTGGACATGTGTGTGCTCACTGTGAGGGGTTAAGATAAAGTCCCCTATTTGTTAAAGTCAAATCTGCATGTTGAAAACATTGTATCACGGGAGACTTCTGTGCATCTCTTGCAGAGCTGTTTCCTAGTTAGGGCTTGTCGTTTGCTCTGTCAACACCAAACTTTTAAGAACTTCACAGCTGGGGTCTCTGTGGGATTTGTGTTGAGGCTTTGCTCTAGTAGGGGAGGGCGGTAATGAACGTATAACCTGTTGTAATATGAAATCTGGTCACCTAGATCCTGTAAAATGACAAATTAGGCACTTGAGAGGGAGAATATGCGTGTCTTAAAGATGAAAATCAAGTATCCTGTAAATTTGTTGTCAGATTGGTTTCTCCAGCAATGCTTTGAATAAGCCGTGGGAGGCAGGGGCAGGGAAGAGGGACATAAAAAGCCTCTTTCTCTCAAGCATGTGTATAGAAGCTAAATAACTTATAGGAAGGATGAAATAAGAAATTTTGTTTTGTCAAGCATGTTTTATTTTTGCTGTTCCCCTTCACTTGAAAGGGTATAACCACCACATGTAGGGTACAGGGTACATTGCAAGCTCGTCTGCAGGATGAACAACTGGAGATCCATTCTAGAACTGATGGCAAAATCATCTTAATAACCAGAAATGGCTGTTCCAAAGCTCAACAGGGAGTCGTACTGCATGCAGTATGGTAGAGGCATAGCTTCTTTCTTGTCTGTCATCTTTCTGGGTTTCTGTTGTGAAAACTCACAGGCTGACTCAGTTGCAAAGCAGGTTCTGAGCAGGAATTAGTTTAAGTAGAGCACTTTTAATAGCTGAGGAGTCAGCTTCTCAGGAGGAAATGCCACGTCTCTGAGCTGGCGAATACTTACATTTGTATGACTGCACAGAATTTGAGTTCAGCACTGAATGAAGATGCACAAACTGTACAATGATTTGTGGCCACTAGAAAAAGAAAAGCTTGTGCAGCGATGGAATTATGTTAAGAGGAGAGAGGGTGAGAACTACTCAAAGTCCTGCGTTACAGACTGATTCATTGCCCCAGTTACAGAACATTAGAGGTGGCTGTAGACTGCAAGCTAAGCATCCAGCTTGTTGGATGTCCAGGCGTGTGGATTCACTGCAGGTGGTTGTGTAAGAGTTTCAGGCAAAGGAGGCGGAAAGACAGGGGAAATCAGTGAGGGAAGTGGTCTTACAGAAGTCCTCAGTACGTCAAAACAGACTTGAACTAAGTTAAATGCTAGATGCTGCAGTCACTTGTACACAGAAACGGTTTGAGTGAGTGCTCTTTCTGTTCAAAATACATGCTAGCAGATTGCATTTAATTTAGGAGAGGTTTACAAATTTAGCTCAAATTTAACAGCAGTCACTTTGACATTGATCTGGCCAAGCCTTTGTACAGAAAAGCACCATTGCTGTGCTTTCTGGCAACCAGTGATTGTAAAATCACTGTGTTATTGCAGGCGGGTGTCTTTTGGTTCTCCATGTCTTGATTTTGCTGTTGGAGCTAGGCTGGAGAGAGCTTGCAAGATTTAAATCTAGTCAAGTCTGTTATCCCAGTATCTGATGTCGATGATAGTTGTGAGTTCTCAGCTGTATTTACTGAAGCGTTTACTGGAATCCTGCTCGCCCAGGAGTACAGTTTCTATCAGTTTTGGGCTTACAAACCTCTTCGGTTTCATAAGGCAATGTCAGATTAACTCCCAGATTTCATTATAATGTAACTGTTTTGCAGATCCTTTGGGAGCCTAGCATGGAAAAGGATCTGTCTTGTTATACTGCGTCTAATATTGGGGTAGCTCAGTATTCTAAACAATGATGTAGTAAGCTTCCAGGACTCCAAGGGAAACCCTTATCACCTGTTATTTGAATTGGGTGGGATATAATCCATATTACTTCATTTTTAAGGAATACAGGAAAGAAACTTGTTGGAGTTTTGTGAGGGGTTTTGTTTCCGTCATGGAATGTGTGATAATAGATCAAATGCTTGTTCCTCCTCGCCAACTTACTGTGAACCTAAATATTGCTTGTTAGGTTGAGATCTAAATGCAACAGGGCATCATCTTTTTCGAAAATTAAAAGGAGCAGAGCAAACATGAAAATACTTTAAATGGCTCCAGAAATGCAAGATCAAATGAGAACTGAAAATAACATACTTAGTTATGCTGTTTCCTGAACTATTGCATGCTGAAGTCTGATAGCAAATGTGTCGAGCAAGGTTCAGTGCAGTTCTGAGTTGAGGAGACAGCTCAAGTGCAGCATGGTTGTCGTTATTTTTCTTTTCGCTTTTCCTGAAGCAAGGACCATTGTTTTCTAGCATTATTGCTAATAAAGGCATTGAATTTTTCATTTTTCTTTCATATAATGAGACCAGCTAGTGTAGCTGGAAAATACAGTCTTTTTAAGAGATCGATAAGTTTTATACCTTGAGCATTGTGCTGACATCCACACACGTGCCACAAAAGGATGTAGTTTTTAATTCCAGTGAGTAGAGCCTCTGACTCCCAACCGCTTCACACCCTGCGCAGGGAGCAATGCAATAAACATGCTGCTCTGCTGGTTCAGCGTACGCGTGCTACCTAAGTGTGTATGTAAACGTAGGAGATACGTTGAATTCCAGCAGTTTGCTGTCCTCAAATACCTTGCTGAATCAGGAGCCTCCCGTGGGAAACGTTTTCGTCAAGGAAGTCAGTATTGGGAAGTGTGGGAAGAGATGCTCCGCAGGTGGAGGGGTGAAGTTCAGCCCCAGCTCTGTGTTTTGGCCATCACAGCTTGTTGCACAGCCCCTTCTCACCCCTTGGAATATGGGGGTAATAATTGGTTTGACAACTATCGATCGGGCTTCCTGCGCAAATGTTTCACAGGCTGAAATGTTATGTTTGAATTACTTGAATTCTAATTACTTCATTCACATGCACAGCATGTATTTTTCCTACAGAGTCAGAAGCGAGAGCGTTGGCTAAGGAGAGGCAAAAGAAAGACAATCACAACTTGAGTAAGTTTTGGTTCTTCACATTTTGCACTGACTCTAGTAGTGATTTTAGGTGTGAAACATTTAAATGGTGGTGTTTTAAATCTGAATGAGACACTGCATGTAGTGTATAGTACCAGTTCATTATGTTATGCCCATAGATCAAGTATCTCACATTCTTGTGAAATGTGCACTTAAATCTACTGTTGAATTTTAAATATTTTTTTGTAATAAGCCAAGTGAATGCGTGGTTGTTACCAGTGGAATTACTGGGAACAACATTTGATCCAGTTGCTTTTACCAAATCCACCTTGCACAATTTTTCCTTTTTTTAATTTTTAAGAATTAATCTAAAATCTTAGATATGTGATCAATTTGTGGCTTTAAACATCAGTGTGCAGCCTCAGTGTGGCAATTCTATAAATTCCATTTTTTAAAGGAATGCTTATTTTTAAGTTGGGAAAAAACCACTATAAAATAATAAGTATCTTATGACTTCAAGGATCCCTAAGCTGTCCTTTTATACTTTATATTACTAGAAAAATTGAACTGTTTTATGCCTTGAGCTGCTTAGAAGCCTTTTCCATAGCATTAAAAGCTAATGCAGGAAAATTGGTATTTAAATTTGCCTTTTGGATCCTCAAAATGTTACTAGTTTAAATAAGAGATTATACATTTTGTCCCTTTTCCTCCTTTGGGATTTCTTTGAGGATCTAAGTTTTTGTCTCTGAATTTATCTGTGATGCTTTTCCCTAGGAAAGCCTTCTCTTCTCAGTTGAGTCACACATCCACCCTGGTTTTAGAGTTTAACTCTGTGCCACTTCAGCAATGCCATGTTTTTACAGTATAGACTGAACTTCTGTTTTAGTGTGTCAACGTGAGAGCAAAACAAATTACTCTGCCACTGGATTTGAAGCTTTAGGTGAACATTTCAAAGACACTTGAAGAAGTCTTTGATGAAACTCTATATATGTTGTAATTAAGTGTGAATATTACTGTAACAATTGTGTAACATTTGTGCTGTTTTTCTTGAAGTTGAACGAAGAAGAAGATTTAATATTAATGACCGTATAAAAGAACTAGGCACTTTGATACCCAAGTCAAATGACCCGTAAGTATAAATGTGCCCAAGGAGATAGTGGGAGGGAGGTGTTCAAAGAAAAAAAATCTAAGGGGAGAAAAAGAATTTATGTAAAAAAAAAAAAAAAAATCTTGTATTTTCTTGTATTATCTCAGCTCTCCATGTCTGTAGAAATGCTTGAAGGTTCCATTGTACTTTTTGAAGATTGTTTTGGGATTTATTTTTTTCCCCTTTTGGAACCTACTGAAGTTTATATTAATTTGACAGTCACCGTACCGTTGTACACAGCTTGGCACCCAGCAGGTCCCTGTGCTTTGGCAGGGCTGGGGTTGATGCTAGGAGTGGCTGAGGTAGATCTGTCAGGATGTGAAACTTTACTATAGTCCCGCTGCTTAGCTGGCTGCCTGGCCACTTGTCTTGCTAAAGGATTCTTTTAATTTATTAGACGTTACATCTTGGCAAGACAGAACCAAACCCTCTTTCTGTGAAAATGTAGGACAGTTTATCTGGGAAGCCATTGTATTCCCCTTCTCTCCAAGAAAAATGAAGAAAAAATAGAGTGTAGCTCTGTGTCTGTTGACTGATAATTTGCCAGTCTGTTGACTGATAATTTGTTGTCGTAATTTCCCAGTAGTTCTTTTAGGTAATTTTGCTGCTACTAACTTCTCTTGACACTTTCCCAATGCTTATTTGATGCCAAGGAACCCTCCTTGCTCTGGAGCGCAAAAGTCTCACTTAAATCTGAATCAATGTTCTATGATGCTTTTGGGGAGACTTTCTGTTCCTCTAAGTCAGTGAGCAACTCATAGCTGCTTTTCCGAGAGGCTTCTTAGCTTTCTCTAAGGCAAGCAGGACAACGTTGCACGGCATCAACCTACAGGACAAGTGGATCTTTAGTCTGATAGTATGCAGTGAACTTGTTTTTATTTATTTAAACAAAGAAAGATGATGCGAGGAAGAAGATGATGCAGGCAGCCTCCCTTTCTAAAGCAAGTCTGGGAGGAGTAAGGTGGGAGAAGCAGTATGGGAGCCACATACCCTCTGTCTGAAGAGCCGTCGTCCCTAGGCTGCAATGTGATACTTGTGTTTGGTCCAGAGTTCAGTCTAAAGCACCTGAATGTGCTACTGTTTGGGGCTTTCTTCTTCCTACTGTAGCACTGCGGTGGTACGGTGCAGACAGGAGGACTGTTGCTCGCTGCTTCTTGGGAGCCAAAGGGCCTCTGATTGTTCTCCCACAGAAGCACCAGGTGATGCGTGGTCCTTTTAATCCCCTGGCTGACATCAGGCATCACCCAAATAGTTGCAGTGTTTGAGAAGAGTCTTGCGGGGTTTTGTTGTCGTCGTCCTGCAGCACAAGGCAATGAAAAGAGCCCCTGGTCTCCAGTTACTCTGCACAGTGCTGGTCCCAGCCTGTGCAGAAGGCCTGGCCAGGGATGTGGGGAGTCCTGTGCCCCTCTCCTGGGCTGGGCTGGCTGCAGTCTGTTTCCAACAGCTGTACTCTGGCCCCCTCTAGTGCAATTCAGATGCCTTCTGGATTCATAAAGCTGCGGTAAATATGAGCCAGATGCTGTGAATGTATGAAGTGTAGTCGTAGCTGCTGGTGAGGGTAATGACTATAAAAATCAAGCCTCCTCGAGAGCCTTAACTCTTCTTTTGTGTTGATTTCAAAGGGATATGCGCTGGAATAAGGGAACTATTCTTAAAGCATCAGTGGACTACATCCGCAAGCTGCAGAGAGAACAGCAACGCACGAAGGAGCTTGAGAACAGACAGAAGAAGTTGGAACATGCCAACAGGCACCTGCTGCTCAGAATACAGGTTTGCTGATAAATAACCTGCAAATGCACTTGGTGTTGCAGTGTGTGACTGCAAATAATGGTAACTGAAGCTTGTTCATAGGAATATATGTTAGAAGGAACCACAGTTTTAATTAACGGTGACGAATGCCGAGAGATTTTTCCAGGGAAAGAAAAAGAGGAAACATTAGTTTGAAAAAAAAAAAACCCCAAAAAAACCCCAAAACACCAGCACTTTACTAAGGCACTTATGGCTGGCCTATTTTTATTCTACTGTAAGTTGCAAGCCATACTATAAAAAGATTTATATGATAATATTTTTTTTCTGGGTGCCAAACCAAAGGAATTGGGACCTAATATATCATCTCTTTGTTGACAGTAATGAAATTCAGTTCAGCTCTTTGGGTGTCTGTTCACTTAAGGTGTCTTATTTGTGGAGGTGTTTTTGACTTGTAGCTTTGGTGCTTGTTTTCTTCTGAAGCAGTTTTGGACAAATGGAAAGAAATTAAATCTTTTTGTTTAGCTTATGGGTTTTCTGAATGGTGTGCGGGCCAATCTAGGCCCTCTCTGTCAGAAAAGCTCTGCAGACTGCAGTCTTCTATCTGATCCCTTCTTTCATCTCTGGATCAGCCTCTCCCTGATGCTCTGCAGGTATCTGGTGGAGGGTAAACACTACTCAGGACAGAATGGGCAGGGAGGGCAGCGTTGGTGACAGACCGCAGCACTGCATCTTCAGCTCCCTGTAGGTGCCTTGGGGACTGGCAGCTGTATTTAATGCTGAGGTTGCCCTGGCTTGTCTGAGAGCAGTTACAGAGAAGCACACCTTGTGTGGGGGCTCTAGGAGGTTTTGCAGCAAGACAGCTATGGACATTGAGCTGCCTTTTTAGTTTGAGGAGCTGTGGTTGGTTGTTGTCTGTAGGACTGAAAAACAGTTCTCCTTTTCAACACTGAAAAGCAGTGGGTGGCATGAATATGTTTTCTCCATGGATTGTTGCCTTGTTAGATTCGCCCAATATCCTGTATTACACAGAGATTTAGTGGTGAGAACTCTGTTTCTTTAATTCCTTTGCCTTCAGCTCAGGCTGGATAGGAAGCCTTAGCTTTGCACCCTGTACAGCTTTTGTTGTCAGCTCTGTTCTCTGGGTGGACAGAGACAGCTGGATATCCACCCCTCTCCATAAAATTGAAGAAGTGTAGCTAGAATTGAGCGTAAGAGCACGTAACATGAAGACGGTGATGTCCCAGTTATTCTCATGTTGCTGCTCACCTGCAGCATGAACAAGTGAGCTCTGCACGCAGGCTGCAGCGTGCCAGGCTGGCTGCTGGGTCAGGAGACCCCTGAACCACAGCACGGCTAATCCACAAAGTAGATAATGAAGCTAGAAATACCTGAGAGTCAAGCGTGGCAGTAAACAACTTTAAAATAGAACAGGCCAGGATGAGCTTCAGCAGTTTTTGTACTTGAGCAATCTGTTTGCTAGAGTGAGATGATAAAGTGTAGCTGATAAAGTGAAGACAATGAAGACAATACTTTTGAAGCATCTTTCATCTTCCTTTGCATTATCTGTCTGCTCTGGCTGCTTCTTCAATCAAAATAATGTTAAAAAAAACAGACCCTTGATTAATGGGCAGTAAATCTGGCAGGAAATAGCCTAACGTCTGTGTTTTCCCTTTTTGTGTTCATTCTGATTAAACACAGAATAAGGAAGTCCTGATTTTGGCACGTTAGCTGATGGAAGAAGTGCTTCCCTGTTCCATCTGTTGATCCTTAAGCTTCTTGTCTTAGCTTGAAAATGGAAAACAGGCTATTAATCAACCCCAGTGATGGAAATACCCAGAAACAGTGCAAACACAATAGTGACTGTGATTGCCTGATACAATACCTAAGTAGAAGCAAAACATCTCTCTTACTACTGCTCTTGAGAAAGTCCGTTAAAGTGAATTCTTCAGTTATCTGTCTTCAGTGAAGTTCATCTATATCATTAAATGTGAAGGTGGGGTTTAAACTTTTCATGAAGATTCAAAGAATCCTGGCGATGTGTGAAGTCTGAAGCCTCCTATGACTCGCCTGTGATTTTTTCAGTGCAGGAGCAGTGGTGCTCAGTGTTTGGCTCACCTCTTTACTTCCTTCCTCTTTACTAGCAGACCTGTAGAATGAGAAATGTCCCTTCCAGTGTCTCAGCAGGAAATGACAAGCATCATATAGCCATGCTATGTGTTCACATATGACTTTGTAAAAAGTACTAAGTGTATGCTTCTGCTATTTCTTTGGGTTTCCTCGCCTGACCCAATGCCAGATTTGCCCAGACCATGGCACTGGTTTGAGAAGAGGCCTGAGGGGAAACGTGTCTGTTCTATAGGGCTCTGGTGTAGGTTCTGAGGAGAAGTGTGACAGACCTGTGTGGGGTGGTGTTCACCCACCTCTGTGAGAGACTCGTGTTCAGGTGTGGATCTAGAGGGCAGAACTGTACAGGGTGCAGGCACTTGTTGCTGTTGGAAGGGGAGGAATCGGTTTGTGTCCAAGAGAAGGAAACTGGAAGTCGTGGTATACAAGAGCGTAAGGTGGCAGATTTTGCTTTCAGACTTTTTTTAAATTTGTCCCTTGTCGTCCTTCACAGGAACTTGAGATGCAAGCTCGGGCACACGGACTGTCCCTTGTTCCATCTACAGGTCTTTGCTCCCCTGATATGGTCAACAGGGTCATCAAACAAGAACCTGTGCTGGACAACTGCAACCAAGACATCATGCCACACCACACAGACCTGTCTTGCACTACCACCCTCGATCTCACCGATGGTACCATCACCTTTAGTGACAACCTCGGAAATGTGACTGAACCAACTGGCACTTACAGCGTTCCTGCAAAAATGGGATCCAAACTGGAAGACATCCTGATGGACGATACCCTCTCCCCCGTCGGCATAACTGACCCACTACTTTCCTCTGTGTCTCCTGGGGCATCGAAGACAAGTAGCAGGCGGAGCAGCGTGAGCATGGAGGACACCGACCATGCTTGTTAGCATATACTTGGCACACCTTTCATAAACTGCTTTGTTTCTTGATCAGTAGATTAAATAATTTACCTTTTGTAGAATTTTTTGATTTTTTTTTCCTTGTGCTTCATCAGTAGCCCAGTGTGTGTGCGTGTGTGTATATATTATATATATAGGATTTTTTTTTTAGATTTTTTTTGTGAAGAAACTTGTATATTCTATTTTAAAACTACCAATGCCTCCAAAATATTGTACAGCATATGTACAGTATCTGTGAACTGGCTTCGCCAAGAACTTTGAACTGGTCAAATCTACTCAAAGCAATAGAATTACGAATGAAGAGTCTATTTCTACTGGGGAGGGAAGGGGGAAATCGTATAATTGTAAATGCAACCTATTTACTTGGAAACAAAATGTAAAGTTAAAGAATGTAAAGAAACCAAAAACCAAAAAAAAAAAAAAGTCCAATTTGTAATTGTATTAATTGAATAGTGCTGCCTTAAAGATACAGTGTCCCTCAAACGTTGGTCTTTACATGACAGGTGTTTAGGGAGAAATACCCACCCTGCTCCACTCGGAATGCAAGCAGAAAAAAGTGTTGAGGTACCCTGGTTGTGTTGATTGTGATATAAAATGCTGTTGCTGAAAATTGCAGGGAGGTGCGAGTCTCTTTCTCAGAGTGCTGTTTCCTTTTACTCTGAGCTGATTTGGGTTTTCCTTTTGATCACGGTTCGAGGTTTTTCACTTAGGTTTTTATTTCGTTCTGTAACGCGCGTTGATGCTTGCCAACAGAAAGCGAAGCAGGAGCACTGTAAGTTGGTATATACTCCGGACAAAAAAAAATATACATTTTATCAGCTGGGCACATTATGTTGTACATATCTAATTGGCTTTATTTTTTTTAAATTGCATTGTACAGTTTATTTTGATTTGCATGGATTCCTTAGTTATCCTCAGCCTTTTGTTTTAAATATATTTGTATTTCATTTGTAAGGTTTTTTTTGCCTCTTAATATTGCAACAATTTTTTGAGCATTTTTAAAGCTCATTGGAAGTTTTTGGCGTTCTTTGTAAACACTTGAAAGGAAGCTTTTATGCAGGGTTCTGTGTTTTAAGAGAGATTTTGAGAATATTTTGTATAGTATAGTCTCACTTTGAAAATGTTTTTAAACACATTTAAGGTAGAGTACAAATTTAGGTTAGGTAATAAAACAACTCTATAGAGAAACTGAATTTACATATTTATTTTTAGTGATACAGGAAAAAAAATAGTAATATGCTTGGAAACATAACTATGTAGTTAATATACCCGTTATAGTAATTTGTGTTTTATTTCAGCACCGGGGCTGACATAAGAAAAAAACAAACAAACAAAAAAGAGTAAATTACCGTATCTGCAAATAACTGTTACTTGATAACAACGTTCTTAATTTTTAACATGCAACAATGTTGTAAAAGTAGTTCGGTACATTATCTACTCAAGTGTAGTCCTATGCAATAACGGTAGTTATACTTGTATTATATCGAGCCTAGGTGTTCTACAGAGGTGACCTGTGGTGTTGGACGGATTGAATGGATTTCTCCATCGCAGCCTCCAGCTGACTCGCAAGCGGCAGGCGAGCGCATCTCGTTCAGAATGAAGTGCCTTAAACTCTAGTTGTAGTCTTCCTCGACTAGCACTGACTGAAGTGTGGCATAGGAGAGAGCTTGTAGGGTGATGTTTTATAGGACATTGAAGTGTAGCATGGTGCCTACGTTATAGAAAACAAGAGCTTCCTGTTCTCCTTCGTGCTACACTGGAAATTACATAGGATAAGTGAAACGGTTCATGACTTGAGTGCCAGTTTGGCAGGTTTTGTAAGGAAACCTTGGTCACAGCGGTTAGTGTCCAGAAATCAAATGTGAATTGGGTAGTGATGGGACAACCGGGGATAGCGTTGGGAGTTCCCATAGCCCACGCTGAGCTTTCACCCAAACGTTTCCCCACAGAAGGGTTCTGGAAGCGTCCCCTGCCCAACCCTGCTCCTCCCGGTGCTGGTGGTGAGGGGTGCAGGGCTTGGCATGGACCAGCTTGCTGTTGTGGTACTCCGGGGTCTACGGTCGTGTCACTCGTTCTGTGGCTGTTGCTGGCTGTGTCCAGCCGTCTGCGCTTCTGCTTGAGCAGCGAGCTCTGTGTTAGCGTTGATGCAGCCACTGGTTGTGGCTTTGCTTTTCTTTTTTTGTTGTTGTTGTTGTTTTTGTTTTCTTTTTAAGGAGGAGCTGGAGTTAGATTATAATTATGCCTCTCCCCCCCACGCCAGACAGCTTTTGGGAATGTGTCTTTCCTAAGGTAGTGAAGCTCTGGCCCAGGGCAGGACCCAGGAGCCTGCAGGATGCACCGTGGCCGTCGTGGTCCTTGGGCAGGGAAATCCTCCCGTTCTCTGCAAGGCAGCTGTGCCGTAGTGAGCTCCGAGCCGAGTATGTGGGTACAGGCTTCTGGTGCTGCCATTTGGCAATGGTGACAGGTAAAGAAAATCAGGGCTGTAAAATGCCTGTAGCTGTAACACAGGGTTGCGTTCCCCTTCCCCATGAAAGTGGGACAGCTCTGCAGCATCGTACAAAATCAAGATGTGCTCGCTTGAGTGTAGTAACTGAGAACCACTGAATATATTGAATAAGGCTTTTGGTTTGATGCCCGTGCTGGGCATTCGGAAATTGAAGCCTAGACCGTGGTATATAAATATTTTTTGAAGCTTACATGAAACCACTGGTACTCACTGACAGCCATGAATTCCGATTTTTGGCTGCGTGCTGTGTGAAGATGAGTTAGTATTCCAGGAAAACCGTTACATCAAGAGCTGGATTTCTTGATAAAAGTTGCTGTGGCCCCCGCAGCCGTGTTGTGTGTTCTCCATATGTTGTGTTGCTCTGAGGTAACATATGACTTGGCTGTGCCCTGCGCACCCTCACCCCGTGTTCCCTTAGGCTACAGCTCTCCTCTGGGTTTGCCCACCCTTTGAGTGGAAGCACGCTGACACTTAATGGGGAGGGGACAGCTCAAGGAGACACAGAACTCCAGGCGGGTCCTGACTGGAGGTGTCTTTGCCTGTTCTGGCATCGTGGAACGTGTGGCCGTGACGTTTTACAGGGGCTAATGGCAGAGGACAGAGCAGTTACAGGCAGGGCTTGGCATGAGCTGGGTGGAGGGAGATGGACAGAAGTTGTTGTCCAGGCTGCTAACAGTGTCTTGTGTGACACTGGGCCAGCAGTGGCTTCCCTGGGTGGGTGGATGGGGTAGCCACCAGTTCTCACTTTGCCAAAGCCATGCAATGAGCAGGAACGTGCAGAGTACCTTGAAGTTCTTCCTTACTGCTTTTGGCCTGTAAAGCAATAGTTAACCCTTACAACCTGTAAAAGCAAAAAGAAGGTACATAAGGAAAGCACAAAGCACAAAAAAATGCACTTACATTTATGTTGTTTGATATAAAATGCACTGGGGGGGAAGCTGATGTTGATAATAGTATAAATACCTATATTTCTTGAAAAAGTGACATTAATTACTGCCTCTTGCTATGATGCTTGGTACTGTAATGTTGATATTCATCTGCTGTTGACTGCAGCAATAATTTGTGTATGGTCCATAGCACTGTAAATTATGGATCAATATTAATGTATCCAATGAAATAATTTGAACTGTTGTTCTTGATAGATGGATTAAAGCATTTGGTTTTTCACATACGTCCGTGTCAGCCACTCGTTTTCCGTGGAAGTGAATCTTGGTTTTTCCTGTGCATTTGAAGTCCCAGCAGTGCTCCTGTGTTTGTGATGTGGTGGTGGATGTGTCCACGTTCCTGACCTGGTGTCAGTCAGCACCCCAGCTTGTACCAGAGCTGTCCAGTTGTGTTTGTATTGCAGTAGCGTGGTGGGGATGGAGCTACGGATCAGGCCCCTCTTGTGCTTTCCAAATGCACACTGCCGCAGGTAGACCCAAAGCTTACAATCCAGGGTAAGGAACAGAACAGGTGGGTGTGGAAAAATGTCACTGCCTCTCTCCAGTCCCTTGGGCTCTTGCTTTTCACCTCCCTCCTTTCTCAAATGGGTGTCTGCCAGAACCGCCCTCACCTGCATTGCCCTTCCCCTCCCACCAGCTGCCCTGTGTCAGGCATGGTCTCGGGGTACCTACACCTTTTTCCCCTGCTGTCATTCCTGCGAGGTCACCTACCCTAGCTGTCCTACACAGAAGCACCTCACCACATTCTCTAGCTGCCTGTGCATGGGGAGATCCCAGTCCTCTCTGCTCACCCCCAGGTCACTCCTCTGAACCCTCCACTCACATAATGTGCAAACATCTTCTCCTGGATCATGCTGGGAAATGCAGCTAGTGCTGGTTAGGAACTAGCTGGGGTCTTGTTTTGTCTTTCCATCTTCATTATTTCTCCCTGTCTCTCTGTTGCTTTCATCACTTCTGATCTTGTTCTTCGACAGACTGTTGCTTACTGTGCTCACAGCATGGAGTCCTCGCCATCTCTGTGGATGTTGCTGCAGCAGCAGTGGTGGATAATGTGGATTATCTCATGGGCTTTAGGCCCTGCATACGAACAACAGAAATTTAGGATTTGGCCTGTTTTGAAAATTAGATACCTATTAGGAGTAGGAAATAGTTAATTCAGTTGCAGTTAAAAATGACTGGCTGTCCTACATCACTCAACTTAAAAACCAACCAAACAAAAAGTGGTGGGCGAAGCTACCTGCCTCTGCAAGGAGGAGAGTAGAAAAGCCCTGTGCCCCTTTTGTAGAAGATACTAGAGCTGAAGCTTGTGTTTCTAGCTGGCTTTGTAATGCTAGTTCTGTAGAAATTCAGTTTTTAGATGTATTTTGGCTTTTGGCGGTCGCTTGTGCCAGTCCTGTGTTTGGGAGTGAATTTCTTGCTGTCGGTGGGAGCAGCTCCAGGTGTTGGCTACAGAACTCAAGAGGATCAGGAAGAAAGCACGTTGTGGGGATAATGGCTGTAGGTGGTTGCTCAAGTGTGTGACAGCAAGGAGGTGGTAGCAGGTCTGGTTAGAAGCGGTTTAGTTCCTTTAGACAAACCTGAAAAACTCCATGCAGGGTAGGAAAGTCCATGTTAAAAATAAGGGCCTGGTGGGGTCTGGTTTGCTGGAAAACTCAGTGGCCAGGCTGTGGGACGCGATGGGGCTTGGCTGCATGGTGCAGCAGCACTGCAGGGTCCTGCCACCACGTCACCGCATCGTGCTTTCCTTCCAAGGAGATGCACCTGAGGGCCCAGCAGCTCCCAGTGCTGGGAAGAAGATGGTGATTGCACTGCCCTGGTGGGTTCTGCAGCTGCTGTTCCTTTTGCTATCGCATCTGGGGGTAGTTCTGGCACTGAATACTGGTCAAACTCTCTGATTCTCCAGCTCCTTTGAAAGGCATTTGCTTAAAATTGCAGGGGAATGGCTTGAAAAAGCATCCCTGACTTAGTAAAATCAGTAAAGCTTAATAGGATGCTGGCGCAGAGGTTAAATACAGTTGCGCTGCCCACAGTTGTCTTCGCGTGTCATCCAAAGTGCATCTTCACTTGAAACTGCTCTGTTATTAACTAAGTTTTTGAAAGTGACCCTCTTAGCAGGCATGTGTTGAGGCTCATGTCTCCACAAAGGCCTAAAGCTGAAGTTTCTTCCTTCTTACACCTTTCTCATCTAGATTGCAAAGGAGCGAGAAGGCTTCTGTCAAACTCTGGCAAAGCTGAACATGAATGGATTCTGTGGAGGAGAGAAGGCAGCTCCCAGCTCCTTGTGCCGCCACTGTTTTACCCTGTTCCTGCCCTTTCTGGGGCTGAGGTCATCAAGGCCAAAGCACCATTGTGCTCTGTGATCACAGAGGGAACTGATGGTTCCTATGACAGATGTTAATGATGCCATTAATGCTGTCCAAGAGCTGTACGAGGCAACGAGAAGGCTGCTACGGTCAGTAAGATGAGCCCGCCCATGCAAAGCGTCTAAATATCAATTGCTTATTTAACATATTTATAAAAGTCATGGTGGGGTTGATGTATGCGGTTGCATATTATGGATGCCGTCTCAAAAGAGCTATGGGAGACATCTTACATGCCTGGTTTGTCTGCGGTGGGCAGGGGAGGTTGTGGAGCTGCACTGTGTGTCTAGGGTGGCTGTAGGGCACCTCAGGGGCTTTGGGAGCTGGGCACAGCCTGTCAGTGATGGCCTCATCGGTAGGTAGGGCAGTTACTTTGGAGGAAGGGCAAGTGCCTGGCTCTAGCATGAAACCTGGAGTCCGAGCATGTTGCTCACCCTGCAGGAGCAGGGAGGGCTGGGTGCTGGAAGGGGTGCACTGGGCCCCTGGGATGTGCTCAGGGCTCTCAGCAGGGTTTGATAGACAAGTCACACAGCCCTGGGGGTTCTGGTCTCATTCAACTACTGGAGAGAGTCCAGCAGAAAGCTACAAAGATAGTGAGGGGACTGGAGCATCTCTGTGATGAGGAAAGGCTGAGAAATGTGGAGCTGTTTTGCCTGGAAAAGACTGAGAGGGGATCTTCTCAATGCTTCTCAATATCTAAACAGTGCTGGCAAGGGCCAGACTCTCTTCAGTGGTGCCCAGCAACAGGACAAGAGGCAGTGGGCACACACTGGAACCCAGGAGATTCCATCCAAACAGGAGGACGAATCTATTTCCTGTGACGGGGCCAGAGCCTGGCCCAGGCTGCCCAGGGAGGTTGTGAAGTCTCCTTCACTGGAGATGACAGCACCTAAATTGCTTCAGTGTCTGATAGAGTGCCTCTGCCAGGCTTGTCATCAAAAGATCAAGGGAAGGTGGTGGAAAGTATTATTAATAAAACAGCGACTTCTTAAAATACACCTCATGGTGTTCAGTGATGTATTACTCTGAAGACAAAAGTGGAAATCTGTACAGGACCCAGCTGGGTTCTTTACAGTTCTTTGTGAATTTGTTTGAACAAAATCACTGTACAGGTCAGAGAACAAGAAATTATTTCATTATTTACATTTTCTGAAGTAATCTCTTTTATAACAGCCTGCTCCATAAACTGCTTTCAGCATGGAAAAATAGAAAGATTATGAGCTCTGGTATTTTTTAATATAGGAGCACCTAAGCAGTTGTTACTCATGTCCAGTCAGTGGTAGCATTCAATGTACCCAATGCAAAAAGAGAATCAGGCCAGAGGTCTTGAAGATGCTACAAGTTTCTGAAGCGGCTAAACAAACAGTGCTGAACATCACAGCAACCGCCCTGCTCCTCGTACAGTGCAACATGTGCTCAACGGTTCTGCGCTGGTCTGTCTGGTGCCGTTACTGGTACGAATGATAGGTTCAGAAAAAACGACTTGTGAATGGCAGGATTAAATCATAGCTCGCCTTCGAGCAAGGCGAGTTTGCTGGGCTGTGCTGGGATGGAGCCGAAACCACAGCCGCCGGGTCTGTGCCTATCAAGGGAAGCCTGCCCTCATCAAAGCTTGGCAGCTGGCTGGGAAGGACACAGCCCAACAAGAGCATTCTGTTTCCCAAGTTTCTAATCGGTGTCTAACTCCTGCTGCTGCTGTCAAAGCCAGCAAGAAGGAAAGCCAGCGGGAGCAGGGAGCTCTGGGGAGGCACTGCTGAATGGCGAGAGAGCAGGCAAAGCATTTCACAGGGTCACGGAATGGTGGGGGTTGGAAGGGATCTCTAGAGATCATCTCATCCAACTCCCCTGCTAAAGCAGGGTCACCCAGAGCAGGTTGCCCAAGATTATACCCAGGCAGATGTGATGGCTGGACACAAGTAACAAATTCACGAAGTACTTGTGCTGTGGAGAACCCAGCTGGGTCCTGTACAGACTTGCACTTTTCTCTTTGGACAAATGCGTCACTGAAGGTAATAGAAAATAAGCAGAGATTTTTAGGTCTAATGATAACAGTTGGTTTTGAAAAAGCAGAAATTAAATCAAAGCTGAAAAGAATTAAATTCATGCTAGACATTTAAAAAAAAATGCACTGCAAACAATGAGGTGTATTTTAAAAAGTCGCTGTTTTATTAATAATACTTTCTACCTCCTTCCCTTGATCTTTTGATGACAAGCCTGGCAGAGGCACTCTTTATCAGACACTGAAGCAATTTAGGTGCTGTCATATGCCTTTCTTGATATACATGTATTAGTCACACAGCCGTTTTATGTTCTTTAGCATATTTTAGTATATAATTAAAAACGTGGCTGTCTGCTACTAAGCAACCAAGCATGTCAGGGGTTGATTGTGTTCTGTCACCCACAGCAGAAGGGAGGGTAAAAAATAATAATCATGTGCTCACTTTTCAGTCTTAATTGTGCTCCATCTCCTTTGATATGTTGTTACACACACACTGGCTCCTGAAGACAGAGGCAAAGCCAACACTTGGGCACAGCTGGTGGGTGACCCTCAGCCATGTCACTGTGGCAGAGAGCACATCAGTCTTAGATGTTAAGCTTTTAATGTGTAAGTGTGCTTTTGGGACTTTTCTGGGTTCAGTTCAGCTAGACCCTGCTAAACTGCTGCTTGGCTTTCCATGGGCCTGCAGTGCTAAATGGCTCTGGGCTCCTGAAAGTCTCTCTCTGGTCATTTAAAGTAAGCAACGCAGGTGGATGTTTGTCTTGTGCCTCTTCAATGTAGGTAGAGGGGAGTAGGACTGCTGCACTGAAGGACACTGACTGTTGGGCAGCCGATAATCCTGTGCTTCATTCCTTCCTAGATTACCTGATGTGAAAAATGGCCCATCCAGCTCCTGGAGAGGAGGTAACCACTCGCAGGTTTACTCACATGATCACTGTAAACTCTGGGAGAGGAGCACCAGAACAACAGTTCTCTAGTTCATCTAGAGAGTTCTCTAGATCATCTCCAAGAGGTGACTAGCACCAGATGCGGCAGGGACAACATGCACCTCCACTCCTGGAGCCTGTTAGCACATTGCCCTTCAGCACTGCTGTCCTTGGGGATCTCTCATGCTCCTAAAAAGTTCAGGTCCTCATCTAGTCTTGTGTTACTCTGTCCCTTTCTGTTCTAGTGAAAGGCTGATAGTGCAGATGGCTTCCCTGCAATGCTTTCCCTGCTCAATGGCCGCTGTCAGGAGCGAGCTGAATGAACCTATGCTTGATAGTCTGGAAAAAGGATAAAATTTGATTGATATCCTCAGCCACAGGCTTATTTAACTTGGGGCATTAGGGGGTCATTTCTGTGTGAAGACGTGGTTCTGAGGATGTGCTCTTCCGCTGTTTGCTGCAAGGGTCCCATGAGAGGTCTGCCTGGTAAGGTGAGGTGATACCATCTGTGTGAAACCCCGTCCTGAAGGTAGATAAATGCATGGTCTGGAGAAGGGCTGAGGGAGTCTTTGTGTATTTCTAGGCACATCTTCAGGCTCAAAAGGAAAAAGGATTTATTACGTCAGCTCTATACCTCCCTTTTCCAGTGCCTTTCTGTCTCTCGAGCACATGCAGATGTACACACGCATGATGTTTAGCAATGGAATTGTTATTTTACAAGTTTTCCAGTTTTAATTGCTTTTATTACTTCAGCGAAACAGAAGCCAGCACATCAGCACAAACTGGTATGACAAAAGGAAGAAGAAGAAAAAAAAAAAGCTGTAAATAATTCAAAGGCTGTTTGTTGACAGTGAGCCCTTTGACTCGGCCTGCAGGGAGAAGGGTGACACTGCCTTTACACTGTTCTCAGTCAGCAGCTGATCTATAACCTGCTCTAGGTCTGCCAGGATCCTCCAACATGACCCACTGAGGCTGCTTGAAGATGAGAAATTCTCCTGGTTTTCCCAGCTGACCTTTTCTACCTGGAAAGTACTGCAATGAAGGAGCCCCATCCAGCCAGGCATGAGGAGACCTGGGGCAGATGCTCAGTGAGGATGCCCAGGGAGTTCTGCAGTATAGGCTGGAGCTCAGCTTTGTTCATAGGAAACACTGATGCAAATTGTACTGAGTCTGTCACACCAGTGGCTTGCAGGGGTTGCAAGTAAAACCACCGCTGTACATTTGGGCAGCAAGATGAGTCTTGCCAGCATGTCCTCAGTAACTGAGAGTCCCGTGACACAGGACTGCCATGCTGTCAAGATACAGCCCCTGTCATGCTTCAGAGCAGCGAGATCTGCTGATCTATGGCTACCTGGCAGTGCCTGTAATCGGAGTGCATTGTTCTCTCACACTAGGAGCAAAGGCTTGGCAGCTCGGTATCTTTTTTCTTCTAATTTGAATGAACTGAGAAAACGAGAACTCAGAATGCCAAAACCAGTGAAGGAGATATCCCACTTCAAAGATTTTATAAACCATGGGGGTTTTGTGTGCTGCTGTCAAGATGCCCCACTTCTTTTACGTGGTCTATGAGCCAGAGACACCGACTGACTTCAGGGGTCCAGCTGCAAGCAATGGTGGCACAGCCATGGCAGCCCCCAGGTTGGGTTAACCAAATGAAAGAACAAATGCCACTCGCTTTCCCCCAAAGGAGACAGCTTGCTATGAACTATGCTATGGGCACTCGGTGATTTCACTTCTCAGTGATCACATCTGGAGCACTACACAGGTCTAATGAATTCCCTTTCAAATAAAGCAATGGAAAGAAGTAAATCAGGTCAGATGCCAATACTCTTCTTGTTCCATGCAGCTCTGATGTGTACAAGGTTTCACAGGTACTTATCTTGCTTAAAATTCATTCCTGCCCACTAACTTACGTTGTCAAACAACTCCACGAGTGGGGCAGGACCATCAGCTCAAGCTCACAGCTCTCAGAGGGAAGCTGGCTCTTCTTCCAGCACTGTCTTGCAGTCTCTGACCCACAGCTTGTATGCTCTTTCCAGAGTCTCTTCACTGGTGTCGTTGAATATCTCTGTAAAATAGGACTTGTAGTTAATTGGATATCCAGAGAAGCTTCTCCTATTTGCACACACTAACTTACCAGCGAGGAGAGTAGCTCCTCCAAACAGTTTGTGAGAGTCTGTTTTCTTGTGTGTAGAGACTGAGCTTCCTGGAAATAGTCTGGATGGATGCTGATGCAAGACATCACAACCTGGTCCCATCTGTTGCTCCTCTGTTAGAGGTTGGGTTTGTTTTTTTAAAAATCTAAGAGTGTTTCTCCCCTGATATTGAACAGTTATTATTTGGCTTTCAGCTATTACTTCTAGGTACAGTAAAACATTACATTCCTTTTGCTAAGGATTATTTAGCAAATAATTTTAAGTATAACACAGGAATTGTTTTTCCATTATGACATTGTTGGTTTGTCTGCCAGAGCATTGCATTTAGACTGTCGATTTGCAAAGTGAGTGGGTCAGTCATAATGGAATTAGTTAGATCTCAGTCCTTAACTGAGTTCTGGTGGTTACACACAAGAGAAGGATCCCACCTCTTGATGGATTTACTGACATGTTGAGCAAAGCACAAGTAAAACTAGAAAAGCACAACTGCAGAACTACAGGGCACATTTTCCAGCATATTGCTGTGCTGATATGCCTACTGCCCTCCAAGCACCCACTGCTGGGGCTCCCTGGTGACCCTCACTGCAGTACCTGCTACGCCAAGGCCCGTGGGGAGAGGCATCCGGGGCTGTCCCCCACTGTGTTTCAGGCGCTCCATCAGGGCTTTCTTGATGAGGGACCAGTTGCAGCCACTGTGCCAAACCGGCAGCTCCAGGCCCCTCATGCACTGGATGATCTGCTCCTTCTCCTCAGTGGTGATGAGTCCCCGCACATGGGCAACGTACGTCATGAATGCCATGTCGATGTTCACAGCTTCTCCATGCATCAGCGATGGCAAAACCCTCTGAAATGGAGCAAAGGCAGGTGAGAGAGAAGTTTTGAGTTTATAAATAGTAAATAAGTAGGCTTTTAAAAAAGTATTTGTGAAAATTGACATTCAGCTCTCAGCAGTAGTAGTCTAGATTTTCTGGATGTTAGCATCTCATGATTTATGGGTTGAAGAAAATGATCTCTTTTACAGTTGATTAGTTGCATGTAAAATCTCCCATAGGGATCCAGGATCTAATTCTCCTCCCATTCAAATCACTGATGAAGAGCACCATGGGATGGAGCAAAGAACTCTGAATTTTGCATAAGGTCTAGTCCTTCCCCCTTATTCCTCAGTGGCAATTTCTCCCCAGTAATACAGACCATGGTCTCCATGCCTTTGCACTTTTGTAGATCATGTTGGTGATTTCTAATAAATTCACTGAGATCTGGTCATCTTCTGTGGCTGAATAGGGAAAACGGGTGAAGGTGTGGGCAAAACAGGGCAGGGAAAGAGGTCTCTATCCAACAGGACCGGGCTGGGTGTGTTGGGTGATCTGAAGTAACGTGCAAATCTGGATTTTAGCTCAGCTTCTTTTGCATAAAGTTCTCACATTGCTGACTGAAAGTTTTGTTGTTTGTTTGTTTTTTTTTCTTTTTAAAAAAACCCCAGATGTTGAAATATAAAGTCTGTCACTTACCATTTCCAGCTCTGGGCTTATTAGATGACCAAAATCAACTAGTCTGTCCAGGTCATCCTCCCAGAGGTTGGGAGCCAGCTCTTCCAACATGGTTTCAATGGCAATCCTGGTAGTCTGCAGAGCAGCATCCCCGTGGTCAGCAAAGCCATTGTTGGACTGGAACTTGGTGTCCAGCAGGTATTTCCCATGGCTCTTGAGCAGGTCAAACAGCCCTTTGTGTTTCATGAGTGCCATCTAGGATAGAACAGAAGAGGTAATCAAAGATTATTATATGATCTTTTTACGTGCTGTTGAAAACTTGAGTGTTTCAATAATATCATTCTATATATGAGCAAAGAAATACCTACACACTTGGTACATGGGCAAGTTCTACCTCTGCAACATGCAAAAGTGTTTCTGTAGACACAATTCCCAGTTAACATATATATGGGACTGTAGGAGTAGGGAGGATATATGAGTTTGGTGTATATTCAGGGCTCTAGGTGATGTGACCGGGTGGTGTTATGCACGTTGTCAGCTATGGTAAGTGAAGATGTATGCAAAAGGTGGTGTGGAAATGCCCAGTGGGGCTCTGTTAAAAATGGCAGAGATGATGGGAGCACTGGTGGGCAAGCTTTTTGGCTACTGGGCAATGCTGACCATGCTATGAGCTTGCTACATGCTCTAGTAGCCCAGCAGATGATTTGTAATGAGCTTTGACTATTTATGTGCCTGGCAGGAAACTTGAGACTTTCTTAGCTGAACGGTGGCCATCCTCAGGACAGGGGCTGGATGGTGGGCATCTCATCTAACCCTTGAAATTGCTCTTTGGACAAGGGAAGATGGGAAAGCACTGCAACGTGGTCAATATGAGGATTCAGAAGCTGTTTCATTGTTACAAGTACATTATTTTTTTATCTTCTGACATTAACCCCCTCCTGTAGTGGGGAATGGTGACCTGTGGCTTTCCCTGTGCCTGTCAGAAACCTCCGGATATCCCAGGAAGTTCCCACTATGCAAATGCTGAAAAAAGCTACTGATGAACTCATCTCTAATACACTTTAATAGCTTGAACCCTGCTTCATCAAAAGTTTTCAAAGCTCTTCAGGCATAAAACCATTTACTGTGCACTTCCCAGGTAATTTTAGAAGTAGAATTTGTCTCACAGGAGATTGATTGACCACACTCAACATGCCCCGCGAGGTAGGTGCAAATGATCTTGCAGGTTATTAATCCACAGGATAATGAACCTCAAATTCTCTGCCAGCAGTTCATTTTAGAGTGCTATGGATCAACATCAGTGGGAAGGTGCCTTCTTCCCTAGTTGTGCTGTGTCTACATCTGGCCTTGAGTTTTGGAGTTTGCTCTGCAGGGTTAGTACTAGGCACTGAGTGTAAGGAATGTTCCAACAAGTTTAGCAGCTGTAAAAATATATATCTAGGCTCAGTTAGAGTTAAAACTCCCCATGCAGCCTTGATGGCCCACCCGTATTTCTACCAGCATTATGGCCTTTCAGTGGAGACAGACTTTTTAGTAGGGTCTGCTGTGATACAACAAAGGGCAATAGTTTAAAGTAAGAGAGGGTACATTTAGACTACATCTAAGGAAGAAATTTGTTACACTGAGGGTGGTGAGACACTGGCTCAGATTGCCCAGAGAAGTGGTCGATGCCCCATCTCTGGAAACATTCCAGGTCAGGTTGGGCTGGGCTCTGAGCAACCTGCTCTAGTTGCAGATGTCCCTGCTCGCTGCAGGGGGGTTGGGCTAGATGGCCTTTAAAGGCCCCAACCATTCTATGGTCGTATAATTTCAGTTTTGGAAACTGCAGTTGAAAAAGTTCATACCTTTAAAATTTCACCAAGGCCGTTGGAGATGTGTCGCCGAGGAATACTCTGAATGAAGGATCTATCCAGGAAACTAGCTACCGGGGGAGTGTAGCCCCCAAGCTTGTTTTTACACTGCAGGAAATTCACCCCATTCTTCGCCCCCACACTGGCATCAACATAAGAGAGGAGGGTTGTTGGGACCCGAATGTAAGGGGTGCGTCTTCTGTAGAGTGATGCAGCAAGTCCTACGATGTCCAGGCAGACACCTCCTCCAATGGCAATGATGGGCTCGGTTCGCCTGTCGATGCTGAAGTTCTGGACTTCTTGCAAGATGTTCAAGACCAAGTCCATGGATTTAGTTTCTTCAGTGGTAGGCAGGGCAAGGATTTTGTGCTGAACATTATTCTCTTCAAAGTATTCTCTGACTTTGGAGCCATAAAGTTCATCAACAACTTCATCAACGACAATAAAGCGCCTCAGCTTCCTTTTGCCACTTGTGGCTAGCTCTAGTTGCTGGGGGTCAGTAATGTGACCCCAGAGCAGAGTAGTGTTAGAAGGATCCAGAATATTGTACGTTTCTACCACTTTGTAGCAAAAATAGATGGGAGCTTCAATTGTCCAGGAAATCCCATCTTCGGAGACGCATTCACCTCTGGCAGGATCAGAAAACATGGTTTGAAATCATTATATTCCTCCTTTGTACTTTGCATGTCTGAACTAGTTTAAAGACGTAGCTGGGGCTGGGGAATGTGGGGTCTCCTGCCCCTGTACTGCAAAAGTGTGGGGCTGTGAGGGTGGGACAGCTCTCCTGGGTGTCAAGGCTCAATTGCTTTTGCACCAGAGAAACCCTCCCACATCTTCGAGAACAGTCAAATGGCTGAACTTCTACATGGTCATGATAAAACAGAGAGCAGGAAGGGCTAGAGAAACAATTACTTTTCCTTCCAATTCATTCATTTGTCAGTAAAACAGCAGAAAACCCCAGACCAATCATCCCAGCTTCCCAAAAGGAAGTGGGGAAGAGATTTTCCAAAGTATTTGTGAAGGAAGCATTCTCTGCCCCATGTATCTGCGTGGTGTGAGTTGATTTAGTCCTGTCTATCTGCATACAGCCATGCACATACACACACCTCCATACAAAATAGCATCTCTACAATCCTCCAGTTGAATGGAGGATCTCACCAAAGAGTGGATCTCTGCACCTTGAAACAGGGATGATAGAAATAGGAAGTGCTCCCGGGTAGATACAATAAAGAAGTAATTATTTGAGAGTTTAACAAGGTTTCCATAGTGGAGTTTGAAAGGATAAACAGAAGCCTACAAAGCTGGGATGTAGTATCTAGCCAAAACAGTGAAGAACACAGCCCTGCAACCCAGTTCCAGCTTCTATTGGGAAGGGGGAGCCCAGTGAAAAACAAGTGGCTTTTTTAGTTTGTCGGGAATTAGGAAACGAATTTTTTTAAGACAGAACAAAACTGCAAAATATGTTTTATGTTAAGACCTCTTCTTGAGCTGCAGTTGTGCTGAAAGTTTCCTTGAACCTTTGGGGTTTTTTTTGAATGAGCAGATGGCTCGTCAGGTAATCAGATTTCTGTACATGCCCAATTTCTTTCCACATGCCTGGACTTTCTTTTATAGGTCTAAATAGGTGTTTCTCTGCTTTTTTTACCAAATTGCCTCTAACTCTGACCCTATGATTTTAAAGTGTTAAAGAGCTGTATGTATTACTGGGGGATATTTGTCTCTCCCCTCTGACTGAAGCAGCATTAGGTGACTTCTGCAGTTTGAGAGATGTGTTACTGGTTTTACTCCCGTCCCTGACCTACTGTGTTTATCTTTCCCATCTAGGCATTTCATTTATCTGCAACCACTTCTATAAATGCATCCTTCTCCCATGCCTGTCCATGAGCTTTTGCATGCAAAGATCTCTTGTACATACAGGAGAAAAAGCCCAAGTGCAGCATTCAGAAGTCCTTGCATAAGCATTTCAGAAGCTTAAAGAAACTTCCCATCTACAAAAATTCAGGCTGTTCGTTAAAATCCCTCTGTCACTTGGCCAAGTCGTGCCGAGGAGAACAGCAAATACCTGTGCTGCCATACTGCGCATGTTTTGAAGCCTACTTTTGTAGGGGTGTGCACGCAATGGTGGGTTTAAGCTGCAAGGACACACAGGATGGTTTTCCCATGAGATGAATCCCACCAGAGAGACCACATAGTTTGGCTAGCCAGAGCTATCCAGCCCGGTCACCAGTGAGGAGCAACGTGGGCTCCTATACTTACATTTTTGCTTCAGAGATAGTTATCTTGTCCTCGCAGTGGGAAAGGGCTTCTCCTTTCTTTATCCTGCACCATGTGCTCTTGACTCGCACCAGCTGGAAGTCTGTCTGCCGGGGCTCCTGAGGCATGGTGGCCAGGGCCACTGGAGCAAAGGCCTCTTCTGACACTGGCATGCTTCCAAGAAGGTAAAATCACTCTGCTAAGAGATCTCCTGTAACTGGGTACCTTTGAGGTGCTTTTTAAAGGCTCCAGCTGACCAGGCATGGGAAGGCGAGGTCTTGTCTCCACGGGGGAGACCAATTACAAAACTAAGATTATCTAAGCTGAGATGCACCTTGGGGGTGGTAGGAGCATTTAAAGACACGTGCGAGTACCAGGATGGGGTTGTATAATCAGCTAGTTTTATAATGCTTAAGAAGTACAATAGGAGTGCATACATTCACTTCCAACATGATGCCCTACAGCAAATTTAACGTTATGAAAGGCAATTTGTGTGATTCTCCACAGCGTTCAAGAACCTCCTTTGCTGTGTCAGAGCCTCTGATCTGGCTGTGACTCTAACCTGCTCTTGTGAGGTGAGACAGGAGCAGGAGCATGGGGATGGGATCAATACCAGCTGATTAAACCTCTTTTAAGCTCACATTCCTGGGAATCACTTGTGTTGGGAAGTATAATAATTTGTTGTTGTTGTTGGGTTTTTTTTTTTTTAGCTTTTATGGTGGGTTTAAAGAAATAATCAGAGAGAGTTTATCTCCTGAAGGGCTGTTTGGGGGATGAGCCCTTCTCTAGAAAGCCATGGCATAGTGGGGGCAGGTGGGGGGCCCATGCTGGCAGCAGTGGCTGGCACCTTGCTCCCCATGTGACTGAGGGATGTTCACTTCACCTTTCTATATGATCTTCCAGCTGGGGCTTTCAGAGGGCCCCGGGCTCAGCTTGCCACACCAAAAATTCCCTTGGCGTACATCTCTGTGAGCTGAGCTCAGAGGAAGATCTTCCTTTGATTTCAACAGCAGTGCCTGAAGGTACAAACCCATCTTTGCTGCCCTCTTGGCTGTGTTTCTGAAAGCTGTCCTTGTTCAAAAACAAAGATCAAGAAAACCAAAAACAGGCATAAAAGCAGATGCAGGAAAAAAAGTGGTTCTTCTAGAGCCCACCGGACAACACCACTTCATTGCATTGAAGGCTTAATTGCAGCCAAACTCACTTAGGAGCCTACGATTATCTCAAAATTAATTTTGGGGAAATGCTACAAGAATAAATTGTAAAGCCATGTAGCCCTGCTCCAGGAAGGGTAATAACTCATAACATCTAGTTCTCGCTGCTGGCATCATCTCCAGACAGCAAAGTGCTTTGCAGAAAGGACAGACTGTTACCCCCCTTTTACAGAAGAAGAAAATAGAGTCACCAGAAGAGAAGCAACTTGCCCAAAGTCACCTCCAAAGATAGCGCAGGGTGGATTAGATGAGATACTAAAGCTCTTAGGCTGTTTATCAAATACTCGTCTGAAATTTTACCTCCCAATTCAAATACAATTTGGATTGCTTTCCGCAGGGACTGCAGGTCTAAGGCAGTTTGTTGTTTACTAAATCACAAGATGGAATAATCTTAGGTATGCAAGGAGGCTTGTCCTCTTTGTCTTGTTTATTTGTTTTGATTAATAGCAATCCATTGAGCATTGGGACTTATTTTATTTGCTTTTCTTCTACTCTTTTGTCCTGCACATTCACTTATTTTCCAAGTATGCTTTTCTGGTCTGTTCTGGGGCCATTGAACTGTCTTCTGTTTCATTTTAGAAGTTGCAAAATTGACTTTCCACTGTCTGTCTGCTTATTGTAGCTGATAACTGCCATGGCTTGGTAACATCCATCCTGCAGAGGGGCTGCCAAGAGCCTTGTAGCAAAGACTTGCTCCCCACAGCCCCTTCCCTTCCTCTGGGCCTCTCTCAACATGCTTTGCAGGTACACAGAGTTGGTCCTTGAATGAATGAGCCCAGGGTGATACATCCCAGAGGTGAAAGATGCTGTTCTGGTTATGGGGTAGTCCACATTTCCTCATTAGCTTCAGTTTGTGTTTCATCTGCATGAAGAGGAGATGGCTGGCTGACCTCAACTCCATCACATACTCTTTAATTAAAGAACAGAGGAGGTATTAAAGCAGAGGAGGATGGTACCAAAATGAAATTACTTTAATTCCTCACCAGTCTTTTATGCTACATCCCTGCTGCAGGCCGTCTTAGGCTTTTGGATACCCTGGATGTTCCCACTAGTTCTTCCTGCTGCGTCCTCTAGCCAGTGCTCTCCTGGGACCCTTTCTGGGTGCGCAGGTCAAGTGGTACTCATGTGACACAACCTTCCCTAGCCTATGCAGAGATCTAGTCTCTGAGTTGGACCCCAGAGCAGGAGGTGCTCCAGTGTTTGGCTGTGTGGGGCAGTGCAGTGACCTCGTAGCTATGGACCACTTGAAGATAAACTGAGGTTCAAAGTTCTGGGACTCATACCTCATGATTTAGCTGGGACATGTCTGTGCTATGTAATCATAAGGTTATGAAACTGTCAATTATCTCCTTGAGAGCCAGCAGCTTCCCAAGGTCAGGATGTGAACATTGCTTACATAAAGTGAAGGAATTGAAAGCCAGCTTTCTTATTTTTCTTTTTTTCATGTCAGATGGTGTTGGACCTCACCTGATGCCTGTGCTCTGGGTGGGGGCAAGTGGGTACAGCTGGAATGGGTGCAGCCCCAGCCCGAGGCCATCCTCCCTGCACAGCCTCTTCCCAGGGCCGGGGCTCTGCCCAGGTGATCCGTGGGTGGAGAAGCCCATCCCCTGGATGGACACCTGAGCACTCAACGTGCAGCTCTGCAGAGGCAGCAAACCCACAGCAGCATCTTCTGAGTCTGGGGGACAAGAAGCAACATGCATAATCCTGCAGGTAAACTCCCTTTGCGGGGTGGGGAGCTACAGGACAGATGGTGTGACAGGAGGGGACAGTGTCTGATGTCCCAGTCCTGGGTCCCCTATTGCTCCACAGAGATGTGACCTACAGACTCTGTGGCTTGGCCGAAAGGAGTAGAGGAAGGGTTTATCGGGGAGAGGAGGCTGAGGCTGAGCAGGGGAGATGAGTCTGCAGGAGCCTGAAGGAAAGGGAGGAGGACACTCCCAAAAGAAAGGGATGGGTGCGAAGGTGGACACTTGCAGTGCCAAGAGAGCTTTGGCTGTGACTAATTTCTGATGGGTTGGCATGCTTGTTTTATAAATATGTTTTCTGCAGCTTTAACCTTGCCTCGGTGGTTTCTGTGATAGCCATGTGTGCCCGTTCTGGCACACACAGTGAGAGGTTTGCGGTCTTTTTTTGGCTGTTTTTGAAAATCAACAGCTGCATATGGAAATCCGGGCTCCTCTGAATGAAGAGACTTTGTTGTCTCACAGCCTGATCTGAAGCCCATTGAAGCTATTGAAATACTCCCCTTGACTGCCTTGGGCTTTGGATCTGACTATCAGAGGATACCGCTTATTCCTGCCACACGCAGCGTCCTTCGTTATGTATGAAGATAAACGCATGCTTTGCATACTCCCTGCCAGTGACTCCAGAGCCTCCCTAATGCAAGCATAGGAGTGCTGGGGAGCATCCAGCTTTTCTATTTGTTTTCCAGCAGTAGAGCCCGTAGAAAACACATTGACCGGCTCATGTTTTACTCACTTTCCCTTGCAGTTCAGTCAGAGTTTAGCACCCTGGTTCCTGCCGTGAGTGGCAGCTTCCCCACCCTGGTTGCTTCCTCCTCCTTGTGCTCCTGCTCCACCCCTAAGCTGCTACCTCTCCTCTTGCAATCACTGCTGACTTTGCTGCAGGTTCTGGCACTACTAATGCTGAGGCTAAGCGTTGGCTAAGTTCTGCTCAGGACCACCTGCAATGATTCATGGCCAGGCAGTTGGGTTTAGTCCTTGCTGCCAGCCCACTCTCAGCCCCACATGGGCTGTGACATGCCTATGGTCCTGCCCAGGCTCATTTGTGGTGGGTTTGGAGCCATCAAGCAGCTCCAGACATGCCACAACCACAATCCTACTTCCCTGTGCTACAGCTTCATCCATATGGTAGATGTACATCACAGCTGGGTTTAATGTGTTTGAGTCAAGCCGTATCACTTGGTCTCCTACGAGGCTGCAGTTTTTTGTGTGCAGGGTTCTGATGGGGTAAGAAAATAACTTGAGCATTGTCCTGTGGTTTTCATAAACAGGATTGCCTGGTAGAATGCAATGTCTGGGGTGTATTTACATGCTAAAATGAAGTGGTGAGTGTTTTGATAAGCTGTTGTTGATGACTGAGGTGCTGTGGTGAGTATGATGGTTGGAACTGTCTGGGGAGAGCTTATCAGACTGGATTTGCAAGTGTTTAGCCCCGAGCAGCTCCTGCTGCAGTGCTTGGTACCCATCTAGCAGCATGGTGTTTGGAGGGATGAGGGTTGGTGATCTGCCCTGGCTGGCAAGAGGAGTTATTCTGGAAGTCATCGCTGGGGCTGCAAAACAGATCTAGGGGCTAGAAGGTGAAATGAGGATAGCCCAAAAACGGGAACCAAAGATCCAGTCCTGCTTCTTTGGATGTGGCATCTTCGCTCTGTTTTTGCCAAATCCAGACTGCCTTCTTGTGTGCTTGCCTTTGTGCTTTCTTCTCGGCACTGCCCCACAAAAAAACAGTATAGCATCCTCCCTTTTCCTGGCTGAGCTTCCCCGACCCAAAAAGTGCCATCTAAGCCCAAGCTGCAGAGTTTAATTTCGCTTCTGGAGCAGTGCATCCCTCCATGGCACTGTACTGCCTGCTTGCTTGGGGGATGCTCATAACACCTACCACATACAGCCCTCACCAGCATCCTGACTTGGAGCAAAAGTGCTTGATTCTGGAAAACAGTAGAAGCTGCAGTCTACTATTCAGCTTTTTTTTAAAAGAGGCTAACTGTGCTCTCAGCATCTACTGAGGAAGATGCTGGGAACCATCTTGCTGGCAGCTGTGGTCCACTTTTAAGAACTGCTATCTCATGTTTTTTATGAAGCTGCTGGAGGCTTAAAGCAGCTCTTTCATGGTAGGGCTTGAACGCCTCTGCTTTGCACCTGGCCGCATTTTCTTCCTTTGAGTGAGTGCCCTTTCTTCCTTTTTTAACTTGTATGCATGAAAAAGATGACGGCCAATTAGATGGGAAAGGGAAAGAGATGTCTGTGCATAGACAAAGCCATGCGGAGACAATCAGGCCATTTAGTTTAGTGCTTAGTATGGTCCAGCAGCTTTGCCGGGGTTGTGCAAAACTATGCGCTAAAAATGAGGCACTTCTCCTGGAGTAACATTAAAAAAAAAAAAAAAAGTTACATAAATTTTCACTCACCTTAGTGCTCAGGGCCCTGAGCACAGCCTGGCTGGGCCCGGCAGCCAGCCCTGAGCTCTGCTCCGGCTTGTCGGGTGGTTGCATAAACGAAGGCAATTCTGACCTCTGCTGTTGGCCCAAAGCATCATCAGGCTGCAAAAAATGCAGCACTTCCTGAAAAGGTTGTATAATCTTAGATACAGAGCTGATCTTGGCATGCACTGCATGCTCTCCCTCCCTGGTAGCTCTTCCTGGGGCTTGTGGTTGGTGTTATAACACAGGTTACAGAACAGCTGGAGGTAAAACTTGCTTTCCTCCCCCTTGAGTGACAGGGGATCCTTGTCTGTTACTCGTCCAGAAGTGTAATATGATGATTACTCAAATCCAATATGGATTAAACACATGTTTTTTTCCACTAAATTAATAAAAAGCCTCAGAGTGCTTGGCAGGGAGGACAAGCAAATCCCAACCTCCCGCATCCTGTAGCTGTGTGGTGGGAGCCTGGAGATGCTTGTTCATGAGCTGGTGAAAATGCTGTGAAAAGACAATATGTCTTCACAGAATGCATAGCTGGGCTGAGGTCAATAAAGTAGCACAGTCTGGGAAGAGGGTGTTTTTTCCTGTGCTTGCAATTAATTATAAAACTGATGCAAGAGGTAGAGTCAGGGGCTGCTATAGCCTAATTCTGCCTTCCTCATATGTCAGGTTGGGCTACTGCCATGAGCATGATGCTGTTTAGATGATCTCCAAGTCTGGTCCAGGTTGGCAATTCCCATGTAAAATACACATATATTTTGTGTATTTTCTATCCACGTATGGCTAGATGCACTCTACTGTGTCCAAGACCTCACTAGAAGCCTGTCCAAGACCCCATTAGAAGCCTGCCCTGGGATGGGCACATGGTGCCTTCAGCAACAGCAATTCCACGTGGACTTTGCCCCACAGCTGCTGGGCTGGTCTGGGCCAATCCTCCAGAGGAAGCATGTTCTCTTTTCACATGCTTCACTTAGCTGTCTGCAGCTTTTTATTTCAGGGAAAGTCTTGCCAGGGGCAATCTGCTCCACCCCAGTTATGTTCACGGCCTATTTGCCCTCTGTCTCTGAAGTCTGGTCTCACTGGTGCTTTCATAACCCAGCACGTGCTCTTACACTTGGGAAATGGGGGAGTTTTTCTGAACCATGTCTTGCTTTGTGGGGCCATAGCTTGATGAAGTCCATCGTTGCATTGCTGCCATATGGGTTTTCTGGGGTCTCAGGGCAAGTACAGTGCCATGGGCATCATCGCTTTTGCCCCCAGAGTGGGAAGATCTTGACACTGAAGATGTTTCCACAGCCTTTGAAACACTCATATGTTTTTGTGTTGCGCATAACTGTTTCTCTCTCCACCTAAATAATCCTCTTTGGGCAGGGTCTGGTTTGTGAAAAGATTCTGGAGATTTGTGGTGTGGTGCTGATGGGTTCAGGCATAGTTAGTTTTTGTGACCTGAGGAACAGAGGGTTCAGGATGGTGCGTCACCACTGTGAGATGTTGTGGCAGGTTGAAGAAGGATTGGGAGGTTGCGTTCCTGACAGGGTGATTGTAACATCACCTGCTTAAAACCATTCCTTGAAGTTTATCTTTGATTTTATGCCACCATGGATTTGGCATAATGATTTATTTGAATGTTTGTCAGTTTGGCTGCACTAGGACAAGTGTAATTGTATTTTAGACATGAGCACCATGGGTTGCTCTGCAGACTCTGCATAGCAGCCTCCATGGCACAGACACGTGTCAGGACACTTGTCCACCCTGTTAGTAGGCAGGTAATGGAGATCCTCCTTTTTTACAAATCTAAACCAGTGCCTGCATGTCCTGGCCTAAGAGGATCTGCCTGGTTTTGCAAGAGTGTTTTGAGAAGTACTCTGTTTTCTCCAAGGAAAAACCTACCTAGGGGGGTGGGTTTCAGATGCAGTTGTTTGGTGTTCAATGTTTGTCTCAGAGCTTCAAAAGTGAAAACTCATTGTTTTGAAGTATTCTTATCCTTTTCCTCTTAGGATGTACTAGCTGTGAGGGAAAACAGAAGAGAGTGCATGTGACAAAAATGAATTCTAGAGGCAATATTCTTTCAGTTTGAAAATATTTCCATGATTGTCTTCATAGTCCTTCAAAAACCTGTCTTTTGTAGGGAAAAATAACCCCACGTTTATTCTTCACAGTCTAAATCCCTCTTCTGCTAATTTGAGCAGTGACTAAATAATTGTTCTTCCTTACATTTTCCATTTCAGAAACCCCAGCTGGACTCATTGCTGAGAACCTTCTCAAAGCCAAAGAAATAGCCCTCAATGACTCTCGTGTTCCTGAACAGCTCAAGAATTACTTACAAAAAGCTCTTGATGTTGCTCTTGGACTAGACCCTTACCTGGATGCAATGGCAGCATCAAAGAGGTACAGGTACTCCTTTGTAACCTTGTGCTTTTTTCTGTGATTGTATGAATGTTTTCTTAGATTTTTCTGCTTAAAATATGCCATAAATGTGGGAGACACTGGAAGGAAGAATGAGAGTTAACTGCACCCAAATATATAGCAAATTGTGCATGGACGTGTGCGTGTCTGTGCACCTATGGCCTTGAGGAGAGGAACTGAGAACAAAAAGTCCTAACTCTAAATTTTAGAAGGTATTCTGCCAATTGACTCTAGCAATGTATGGCTCATATCCTGTGAATAATCAGCAAACCAGCCTCCCCACAGTGCCCAATGAAAGGCTCCAAGAATGAGCCCCTGGATCAAACTGGGGGTAAATAAAGAATGAAGAGAATCTGCACCTCTGGATCCATCCTATAATAAGAGCTTTAATACGCAGCTTTTATCTCCAAGCGCTCAGCAAACATTAATTAATCTGCTAACTAAATTACTCTAGTAACTAAACTAATTAATTAAACTAATTTAAGGTATCATTAATTCAGAAGTCCAACTGATACCCTCATTATTCTTTTTTGAGCTCCAGTATATTACCCAGCCATGTGGGGTCTGCTAAACAATTCCCATTTATCAGTGTACATTTTGATATGTGGAAAAAGCCAGTTCTGTCTCAAATTGACAATGTGTAAACTGTTCCAGGCTGTGGATTATGGGAACGCTAAGCGTTCTTTCTGTTGCTGAAATAATAGCTGATAGTTGTTTGACTTACGCTTGCTGTATGATAATAGCTATACATTATCTTATTAAAGTTGTTAAAGCATTTGTGAGGGGCAGAAAAGAGGTTATATGAAATGTTCTACTCTTTAAGTCTTGGATTATCTGAGTGTGGCTGACACGGGTTATGAATTCTTTCTCATTTTACTGAGGAGTGGTGGGGGAGCTGGGAGGAGAAAAAACCCAAAGCGCTGAAATGGCTCTAAATTCTGGCCCACAGAAATATCACTAGCCATTTCTGGCAGTTACTTTCTTCAGATAGGGTAATCTAATCTGTCTGGAGGCTATAGACTTCTTCCAGTCATCTATTCCATTCTCTTTGTAATAGGTAGCATCTCGCTTCAGCCAGAGTTGTCACAGGCCTGGCTCCTGTGAAATAGCATCTGGAGATACCCCGCTTTTCTCAACGCTTTGTGCGCAAAACCATTTTTTCCTGTCTTGCAAAAAAATTCTAGATTTTACATCTTTTCCCTTTCTTCAATGAAACATATTTTTTGGCTGGAAAAACACCCACCCTAGAGCTGTACCAAACCTGGCCAGGGGAGCTGGAACCATTTACTCCAAACCAGCAGAGAGATAGACACCTGTCTGGGACCAGCTGGAAATGGAAAATGTTTGGGGTTGAACATTTGGGGAATGCTTTCCTTCGGTCCCTAAACCCCTTCTTCCCACGCCACCAGCACCAAGATGGGCCTACTGCCAAGCCAGAGTCTCTTAGCACTGTAATTTAGGGATATTTTTAGGGCTTCTGGGTTAATTTTTCATGCTCATGTACAGAGAGACATTTTCCAGGAGTTCCCTCTTGGCTGATGCTTTTTATGCAGGATACTCAGATGTTGTTTGTTACCATAATGTTGAAATTTCTTTCTCTTTCCAGAAAAACCTCACCTGGCCACAGTCCAGGGAACACTGGAGGAACTAAAACCAGAGTTAGGCTGCAGGAGGAACACGCCTCTGGTTCTTTGAACGGCAAGTTGTTCAACTACATGGATAAAATTGTACCAGATTGGTGTAAAGGTTGTCAATGAAATTCATCATCCTCTACTCTGTCTTGAGTGGGGAAATGATGACTGTCATGGAGATGCTCAGAAAATGTGGAAAAGTACTTGAAAGATAAGAGCTTCCTATAGGCTTCGATCTTCCTTCTGCATGAATTTTCCCTGTCCTCACCTCTCGTGCCCTTGTGCCCATGCACATGCTTGTGAGTGCTTTAATTCACAGTGCCAGCCTCATCCCTTATTGAGCACAAAGAGGTCATCATCCTCACTGGAAGGGGAAAGATCCTGGTGGGTTGGTGGTGTCTGATAGGGGTTTACACGCCCTTGTGTTGGAAGTGGCCTGTGGCCAAGGAACATACCTTTTCAAGTAGCAATACCCAGGCTTGTATCCCTGTACAAAGCCTATTACACTAAATCTATTCCCATATTCATTCTTCCCAGATGTTCCCATCTTTTGAGTAATATATCATCGCAGTGAAGTACTCTTATAATGTATTACACTAATACATTGTTCGAAGGACACCACTGATTATAAATTTCTTAAATGATGGTGCTGTCTAGGGATAATGACTCTAAGAGCAAATGCAAGGTAATGTAGTGATTTTTTTTAACTGGGTTCCAGAAAGAATATGGAGACATCTTAAAGCCATTTTCATATGGGGGGAATGTTAAAATATGCAATATTTCAAGCACTATTTAACAAGCACTTGAACAATAGCAGCATTGATGATAAAGGTTCTACATTTAAAACCAGTCCCTTTATTCTGTTGTCTTTTAGCTGAATTTTAGGTATTTTGTCATATTCTGTTGTTAAACCCTTATTTGTGAGTGTTTTAACACTAGATTTTTTCTTTTTTTTAACGATCACTTATAAGGTACATCTAATTTTCATTGTGAGCAGGGTACAATCTTCCCATGATTTTATTTTAAATTTTTCATTCTTGTCTTTCAACAGGCCAAATTTTTAGGATGTTTGTTCATATGATCAGAGCCAGGAAGATTTTATTAATTGGCAAGCTTAAAGGTTACAGTATCCTTGCTATCGCAGAAGAATTGCCAGATGACGGCAAAATCGTTGCATGTGCAGAAGTGCCGTATCTCGGAGTCAACAGCCAAGAAGCATTTGATTATTCCTCAGATGGTAAAAAGATAAGCATGTGAGTGGGACCAATTGCAGACAGTTTGGAGGTAAGGTCAGTTGGAAGGGGAGTTTGGGAATTCTTGTGCAGAGCAGGTTAAAGAGTTTTGGGCAGATTCCATTTCCGACCAGCAAAATGCTGGATACTGACCCTAGTTTGCTTGCAAGTATGTGAACACACTCTTGCACTGGAGTTATTTCTTGTTCATGACAATGTATGATGGGATGGCTCCGTCAAACAAGATACTTTTTTCCTTTTTAACTTAAAATACTGCAGCTTTTTGATCAGTGGAATCACAAGCTCTAAATGTAGGTCAATAGGCTTCAATGACAGAGTTTACTTGATGTGGGTGGGCTTCGTTTCAGGGTCTCTGATTTCAGATATAACAAGCTGGAAGAGTGTAGCTGTGCCCTGCTGAGACAGATCCTGAAGGCAGCTTGCTCTTTTCACAAGAATTAGGAAAGTCCTGAAGAAGTTTGTAATCCTTCCACGACCCCCCCACTGAAAACGCTGTGGGCAATTAGACCCCATGTTTCTCTCTTCCAGAGCAACATGATAAGCTTCAGAGGAGCAAATGCATTAGACATGTTTGGTTTGTTGTGACAGATGAGTTTGTCCCAAGAAAGATAAAAGCTTATGATTGCCAGCAGCTAGAGGAGTCTCATATTTAATTTTAGTCTATGGATCTCCAGGATGTTATTGCAGGTCCAGCATGCTAACAGGTGATGCCTGTGCCAGGTTCATTAAATATAAAGCTTTTCTATTATCAATGCAAACCAATTTGATCTGATTCCCTTTTCAATCTGGATGTGCCAGTGTGAGCTTGATTGTAACTTTATTTGCATTAACAGGTACCATATTTGTTTCTAAAATGAAATGGCCAGGAGCTTTCTAACCTCTGGCTTTCGTGACCTCCAAGTTTGATAAGAAAGAAACAAAGAGCTTTGCCAAGTATATGAATAAACGAAACGTTACAGATCACCTGCAATGTGCAGCATTTAAAATCCCAGCTCCCCGCAGTGAGTGTGAAATTAATTGAATTGCTGTTGCTCTCTAGTGCCCATTCTGTGCAACTGACTTACTGTGACTGAATTAAAATATCTAGAGGCAGGCAGAGTACATGCTGTGTAGAGATTAAAGAAGGGAGCAAAGACACGAAAATTAAATCCTTAAAACAGAACGTTGCAATTGATTTTATATCCTCTGTTTGCAACGCAAAGGCACAACCTGACCCTAGTTCTGCAGGTACTCAGGGCTTCAAAGAGCTCTTGGAGATGATGGGAGTGGAGATGCTCATGTTTGGCAGGAGGGATCCCAGCACCAGGGACACCTCTTTATGCAGGATTTCTGCAGTAGGCTCTGAACTTTTGTTGCTCAACCTGGTTGATATTTTGCCATTGGTATCAGGACAATCAAGATTATCTTACAGATCTTAATCCACAATGGCTTTAAATGATGAAGCAAAGCATTTGGTGGCCTCTCTGGTGCCTTTGCATTTTGGGCTCATTGAGGTTTGCCTAGCTGGAGTGAGGCAGCCGTGTGGGAACACATCTAGATGCACATCTAGAGCATGCTGTGAACAGTGTGCTGCCTTTTCCCTCCTAGAGAAGACCAGTTAAGGTTGGAGACCAAGCGGGCTTCTTCCACTGCTACATGAGCATGCTGAAAGGATGGAGGATGAGGCAGTCACAGGTGAGAGATGGGCCAGGGATGGCACAGTCAAGTTCTCATAGCTCAGCTTTTTGGAGGAGGTGGAAAACAGCAGTGTTTCTGTCCTACATCTTCTGCAGGGAGGCTGGTCTAGAGCAGAGCTGGCTGACAGTTGTTGAAAAGTGTGGTGAGATTCAGGAGAGCTGGAAAAAGCTCTTGTTGTCTATGGTGTCTTCAGCCCTAGGTTTCTATTTTGCCCCACGTAGAGAAGTGAGAGGGCAGAGACAGTTACCAAGCACTTGTTCTTTGAAGGCATCTACTGCAGCTTTCTTGCTGCGGTGACTATGGCTAAATTTTGCTTCCAAGTGGAGTGCAACAGGGCAGGATTTCTGCTTATCTGCTGCTCCTCAAATTTTTGCAGCAGTGCAAGCTTGGAGGAGCGGAAGATTTGCCTCGCTGCACTGGCTCTTTCAAAGCGCAAAAATGTCATATAATATATAAATAACACTACCTGGCAGGGAAGTTCATTTCTGCTGCATGGAGCTATGATTCAGAAAGTCCAAACTGCCAGAAGGTACATGATGTACTCTCACTTCTAGGGTGAAACTTGTCCACCCAAGAGTTAAATCTCAGCCTGCATGCTGCAGGATGTGTCCAGTGCTGCCACATCTGCTGTCGATGCTCTTTACAAGGAAAGCTGCCAGATGTTGCAGCACTTGCCACAACAATGTGGCACATCTGTGCTCACACACCTCAGACGTTGGGGCCTTTGTGGCACCCACATGGATCTGGCTCATCCACCTACAACTGCAGCTCATCAGGGCTTTGATGGAGCAGAAAGTGGAGGAAAGGCAGCACATCAGTCCATAAGAGCACCTTGACCAGGCTTTCTGAAGCCTCCTGCTGCTCCTTTGCATTACCACACAACTTTGATGGAGGTTGACAGTTTTCCTGACTCTTGTCCCTCATCAGAGCCAGCTGCAAAACATCTGTGATCTTGAGCTGGCAAGGGATGCTAAACACCAGACAGGAGCCGCAGAGCTCAGGTACACAGTGGGTTCATTTGGTACCTGAAGACACAATAGAAAAAATCCACCTTTCCCACGCATGAGGGACAGACACTGCCAAGCTAGGTTAGGTCCCCACCAAAGCTTGTAGCTCACATACCCCATGGCACAAAGCCTCTGCACTCAATGACCTCAGTCATTTTTACACAATATTTTGAAAGGTGGAGTGAGGGGAAGCCTTTTGTTTGGTTCAGTCTCTGATACAGGTGCTCTCAGTGGGAATTAGCTGCCTCCTCAATGTGTGCTGGACCAATATTCAAAAACCTTTCCAAACAAGCCTCTTAAGTCTAAACTCTGTCATGCTGTGCCTGAATAACGTGCCTTGCCATGCATCAGCTGTGAGAAAGAGGCCTGATCCTGCACAAAGAGCTTCCTTTAATTCCCAGTGGACTTCTTGTTGAACAATGGATGCCGGATTGAGTCTGGAGGGAATGCAAACTGCCAGGAAATTATTCCCGTCCATGGTTTTGATCCTTCCATTTTAAAATCAAAACCGCAACACAAAATACAACACCATGTTTGCTGCAGATTCTGCTGATTGCAGGGCATTGTGTAAGCATGTCGGGGTTTTCTTTTTTCTTTTTTTCCCCCTCCTTTTACCAGACAGAGTAGGTGAAGAGGTTGAGCTGCAGATCTCATTTCTCCTGTTTTGCTGCTTGTGAAGTCTGCCAACAGAATCCACCTTGACAAAGTCAAGGACTCTGCGTTTAATGTTGAACTGAGTGAATAAATTATGCATGAAATTGTGTCGGAGTCTCTAGTGTGCAGAATTGCTCCTTTTGATATGAAAGGTTAATTCAGAAAGGAGTCCAAAATAGCTGGAAATTGTGGGGATAAGTGGATAGTATTCACTGTTGTGAGCTGTTATTACTAGAAATTGCATTCCCTCTCTAGCTTCCCTAGAGATTTAGCTTTGCCGGTGAATATAAACTGTACTCAATGGAATAGCATTTAGGAGTAACAAGAGTGTATGTCCACATACAGTAAAATATTCTAATGGTGTTTTAAAAGGAAGCTGTACTTTTTCATGTATTCTGTGTACCCTAAGGATGGATTGCTATTACATTTAGGTCAAGAACAAGGCATAGGGAAGGTAATAAGTTTTGAGTACATCTTTATTACAAATATGCTGACAGTATGATCCATATCAAAGAAACTGGACAGTCATTTTTTTTCTGATTGAGTTGGTATGTGCCTTAGGAGAGAGTGTTGTCTCTGATCAGGACTCCAGTCAGGTTTTCTCTGAGCTTTGGCACAAGGTTCATTCATGGTTTTGTTCGGGATGTCCTCTCCCTGATCGTTCTGCCTTATCCATCAACAGTGCTGCCGTGCCCTTTCTCATCCTCCCTTTTGGTGCATCTCCTCTATGGAATGCAGTGCCACAATTTTTTTTTCTTTTTTTAATCCAAGAGGAAGTTAATGACTTGCTGTAAGCAAAAGAGTTAATTTTGGCCAAGTTTGCTCTGAATTAAGACACTTCTTGTTGCCATCTGTTACCATCTATGATGCCTCTGCAGCAAGGAGCAGGGACTGCACTGTAAACATTCAGGAAATTAGTTTCAGCGGGATATTTTGCAGGCAGATTATTTCCTTCTGGATCTCAGCTTTCCTCACAGTTAGAGATGTTTGGGCTCTGTCTCTCTCCCCGCAAAGGACAAAGGCATCTCCAACGTGCTGTGAGGTCCCAGGCAGAGCCTGGGCCAGTCTGCTCTGGGGGGTCAATCCATCCTCTTAAACCTCCTCATCTATTTTGAGAGGGACAGCAGTGAGTTCTCTCCATCACTGTACTGATATTTCCAGTGCTTAGCTCCTCAGTCAGAGGTACCACTAGAGCAGTTTTTTTTTCTTTCTGGTTATCTTGGTTCAGCAGTGGGTGATGGCAGTAAGGAAACCCTCTCCAGTGTGGTACCTTGGCCATGGTGACCACCTGTCCAGGTGACCCATGCTCTGCCAGCCAAGGAGCTCCAGGAAATGGAGCATTTCCCCATTCCTGTGGCTGTTACCCTCTTGTCTAGAGGCAAAGCTGGTTCAAGGAATTTAATGAATTCCCCTTGTAGGCCTGGAGCTGTTTCCAGCTAAATATGGAAAACCCAACATCAATCCTGAAGTTGTGGAAACAAGAAGCTCAAATGATGGCAGAGTCTCAGTACAAACTCCAAGGCAGTGATTCAGGCATTTCCATATAGGTGTCTAATACTAGATATGGAGAAGAAATGAAAGGTGTCCAAGTGACCTTTGTGGCTGGCTATTCAGGAGTTGAAATGAGAGGAGAGAAATGCCTTCCAAACGGTGGCCTTGCACACCCAGGCAGTGCAAGGACAAGACCAGCGTGTGCTGGATATGCAAACAACACAGGCACCCTCCTGGGATGAAAGCTGTGAAGTTAAAAGGTAGTTTATCTGTATCAGAAGATAGATAAGAGGGAGGTAAGCTGTCAGCAGGTAGGCAGTACAGAAAGAGGGCTGAAATGAGAAGTCCAGCTAATATCCAAAGAGCTACACAACTCCATATGGACCTAATGAAGTCAATGCATAAAAGTGAGATTCTTTTTCATTAGGGAGCCATACCATGGAGCAATAGTAACATATGTTCAGAGATGGCCACATCTGCTTCTCAATGTCTGCCCCCCACCTCCTCCACCCAAAAAGGTTATAAGTCAGAAAGTAGCGATAAGTCATGATAATTACTTGAGTTTGGCTTTGGCTCTTCTCTCTGGGGAATGAGACCTCTAATCTCTCTTCGTGATGGACTCCTCCCAGCTTTCATCTTCTGACCCTTCCTGAAGTATCTGCATTGGACAGACTGGCTGAGTTAGAATCTGATACAAGATGCTCTTCCACGGTAGTAAAAATGTTCCTGCTGCGTTCCCCCAGTACAACTCAAGAGGCAACCAGGGCAAAATTTTCTTACTGGTCATGAAATGAAAAGATGAATCCCAGGAAACCAGATGTCCCAGTTTCTGCTACATTTATTATAAACCAGCATGTATTTGGCTTTAAGGTCTTCTTTCATTATAGCAGAGTATCAAAAGGTGTCCTAGATGTGGACTTAGGAATGCTTTTGGCAGAGCTTCTGTGCTATCATGCATCTGCAGTTAAGTGTGTCTATCCAGGCTCTCAGAATGGCTTAATTTCTTAACCACTAACAAGCTCACAATGACACCAGTTTGCACAATAGAGTCGTTCAGAACTTCGATGATCCACTTCCCACTATTTCCTCGTCTGAATGACACATTCCCTGCTTCAGAAAGGCTCCTGAAAGCTCTGTTTGGGAGCCATCAACCTCACTGCTGAAAACAAGTTAGTTTTTCACATTCTGTTGCCATTTGTTATCGATGCTTTCTCTCATACATCTCAGGGGACTGCTCATCACTCATTGTGCACAGTGTCTCCAAACACAAAAGGGAAATCTGGACACAAGAAGTACTGCTAAAAGTTGTGGTATAAACAGTGAGTTCTGGAAAACATAGTTGTTTCTCTTTTCACTTGAAATGCCAAGAGTTGAAAGCATTTCTGCTTGCCGAGATAGGTGGATGAGCCGTTGTTTCATTGCAATGCACACAGATGCAGTTAAATAGTCCCAGATGGAATCTGAAATATTCCATAGCAGCCTCTTGGGCAGCGAGTGCATTAACTGCCACAGGAGAAGGCTGTAAAGGCTCCCATCTGGTCATCCATCAACACTTTTATACATTATCATCAGCAGCCTGCTTGGAGGGAAGGTGTGCCACATTTCTGAAAATCCAATTAGATGATAGCAGCCAGTTCTCTTTTATCCTCTCTGTTGCTGAGCTATCCAAAGCATTTTTTTAGATTAAAGAAACATCATTTTCCTCCACAGGAGCTGTACTGCTTTATCTCTATCATGACCTGTTCTTTTATGTGCTTTATAATTCTATTATTAATTGGGATTTCAACCATTTTCCTGCTACTAAAGTGGGACTCGCTAGTTTGCAATTCCCAGGGTCAGCCTTATGCCTCTTTTTCCCAGACTGATATAGTTGCCACTCCTCAATTTATTGATAGTTACACTTTAGAGAAGAGATAACTTATTGCAGCACCTCAGCTGCAGGGCTTGATGCCAATCCTCTCCCTTACCCTGATAGATCCAATTGCTTTGAGTGTGGATATGCAGATGTTTCTGCTATGACTCTCAACACCACAAGCTGGGATGAGCCACCCTCTTTTATATCCTTATTTTCTTTGAGAGACTGAGAGTTTTGGGCACCAGCATTGCTGAAGAATTGGTTGCAAACTGTGGAAAACTCCCAAGATCTCCAGAAGTAATTCTAGCAGCATTACCTTAAAGGAACAGGGTTCCCTCTGGTTTGGGCTTTGTATAAAGGGCATTTTAATGGAAAGGCTGTAACTTTTCAGGTAAATAATCAGTGTTTTCTCCAACATATATTTTTTTTCTAGGCATTACATGCTGAGGATGAGCACTTTGATATAGTCTTTATTGATGCTGATCAAAGGAACGCTGTTAACTACTACAGCTTTGTCATGGATAACCACTTGCTGAGAATGGATGCAGTGATCTGTGTAGAGAATACACTCATGAAAGGACAAGTCTACCTGGAGAACATATCTGATGAAAATGTACTAGCTGTCAGAAAATTAAATACAGTGATTAATTCAGATCCTCGTGTTGAGCAGGTTAGTGCAATGCAATTGGTTAAGGTGCCTGTGATACTGTATGCATGGATTTTGCAAAGTACTGTTTAAAACGTTTCTTTTGTTGGTGCCATTATCCAGAGGACCTAAAATGAACTCAAATTTTATTATAATTCACCTCACTTGAGCTCTATGTATGAGTTTCTATATTCAGAAATGGTCCCTACTCTCTGTCTCCATCATATAGAGTGTTAAAGGCAAGATAAAAGTGGAGCACTTAAGAGTGAATAATCAGCTCTACAGTACAACCAAGGAACAGTCGCTCTGCCGTAAAGGCTCTGGAGGCTGCAGGGCATCACCAGCACGACAGGAGTCAACAAAGTCCTACTCCAGCAGGAGAAAAAAAAAGAATAGGATGCATAAACAATACGCTGTGGTTTCAGAGGGAAAACTAGACACATAGCTTCCAGAGTTTTAAAGGCAGGTGTGAATGATGCTACCCAAGAGCAGTAACCACCACCCTGCAAAGCTTGCTCTCATACCATGGCTGGACCAGGGTGGCAGAGAGGCTGCTGTGGCTGGGGAAGCCACCGAGGATGGCCAAGTCCCTCCTGTGATTCTGTATTTATTCTATCATCAACATGACTATCAGTTAATCTACCAAAAGCAACAGCTTTTCTTTCTAGAAGAGGGAAAGATTAATGATAATTTTCCATGCCCTGAATCTTACTGTGAGCTGTTTAACGCACATAAATAGCATGTTGTTTCCATATCTAATATTCTAATGGTTTTGTGTTGGTCTTGAACCTCCACCACTGAGTGCAGCCTTCACTAAAGTGTCATAATGGTATTAGAGAAGATAGGTTGCAAACCCCACTGACATTCACCTGTGGGGACAGGGCAAATGTTCCAGCAAATGCTGAAGAACACCAAAGTGTTGCTGTTATGGTTTGCTGAGCTCCAAGAGTAAGACTGGAATATCCTCATGAGAGCATTAGCCAGGCAGTGGAAACCCAGAAACCTCAGCAGCTGGCACTGATTTAGAAAACGGAGAAACAAAATTGCATTTTTTTTTCCTGGCATTTGTGGAAGCCATGAGTTTGGAAGAGGAATGTGATCGAATACAAATGCCTGACATATTTGTGTTAGAAGGAATTTCAGCTAAAGAATAGCAGCAGGCAAAAAGCTACTGTGGCCTAAGGAAGGAAGGACTGTCCTTCATATCAGTGGAATTTGGGTGATAGAAAGCCAGGTACAAAGCATCTGAAAACTGTGTGTGTATGTGTTATATTTGCAGGTGATTTTACCTGCGCAGAGTGGCCTGAGCATCATTCGAAGGAGCCCTGTACCTCCAGATGCAGTGATTGAATCCAAGGTATTTCCTCTCTGTGAGCAATTCTGGGAAAATTTTAACTCTTCTGAGGACAATGACAAAACAATTTTCAGGGGTTTGGTGGCAAAGCCCAAACGCACGCTCTTTCATGCCATGGTGCTGTGCAGCATGGATTTACCAGCTTAGGGCTTGGCATATACTAGCCTCGCCAGTCCAGGGTTACAATAAAGCTATTAAACGCTGATTCCTTGCAAAGTTTTTTGGATCATCCACACTGGTGCTGTGATAAATCCCTGGAGTGGCTGGCATGCTGCTCACCAAGTGTCAGTGCCTGGTGGTCTCCTGTCCTTCCCGTGCAGGGGAGGGTGGGCAGATGGATCCAGGGCCAACCATAAAGAGCCAATTAAGTGTTTCCCAAGCAGCTCTTTTTTTCCCCAAAGGCAGCATGTGATGCCCTCCTGTGTTGTCTGAGCTGAACATTTTCATGGCCTTAGAGTTTGCTTGTCCTGTGGAAAAGAAGGTGCTTTTATTTTTCTCCTTTTTATGTAGTGGGCGTCATACAGCTATAATGAAATTACCATCTGGAATCATAATGGCCTAACTTGGTAAATCCAGACCCAAACATCCTGATTGTTTTGCAGTTTCTGAGTCCTCCCAGAGCTACACCCACTGGTAATTCCTGGCATTTCAAGCTCAGTATTTTAAACATCTTGTATTTTCCATTTTGATTCCAGTCAGGGGGAAATGATGTATGGCAGCTGATCAGATGACAGCTTGGTTTAAGTTATTGGCTGATATCTTTATTTGCGTAGCAGCCTTGTGAAGATATTTTGATTGCACTCCGCTTGAGCCAAATCCTGCCTTTGGAAACTTGTTCTTAGCCTCCATGCCTTCCTGGAGCCAGCAGAGCCAGAGAGCAGGATTAGGCCCTGGCATTAAAATAACTGGAAGACTTAATAATTCTTCTTCTAAGACATTTCACTTGACCCATGGGAAGCTGGGTCAGGAAATACCATGACCTACTCTCATGTAAGTGGAGTGGTTGGTGTATCTCCCCAAACCACAGCCCTTCTGCCCCGTGGTCTTGCACCTTAGTGCTCCTATCGAGACTAAAACCTGTAGGCTTTTTTTTGCTTCAATTAGCCATACCATTTGTATTAAATGATGAGCCAAGAAGACATGGATCCCTGTTCATGCTCCCACCTCATTCTCACAGGCAGAGTCCTTCACAGCTATTATTTACTGATCTCTGCACCTTACTGTCCAATGTATGTATGTTTTTGTTTTAGAAAGAAGTGGTGAGGGATGACGTCTTCTGGGGTTATAACAGGCACCGCATCCTTGACCGGCTGCGTTTGGATGGCAAGGTGGCTTATGTCACAGGTGGAGGGCAGGGAATTGGAAGAGCCTTTGCTCATGCACTGGGTGAAGCCGGTGCTAAAGTAGCCGTTGTGGATCTGGTCCTTGCAAAGGCAGAAGCAGTGGTGTGTGAGCTCAGCCTCAAAGGTAAGCACAGAACCGATCTGCAGGTCCTGTTGTACACAAGCTGGTGATGAGTGCTGTAACGGGCTGCTTTCCTTGTTCAAACTGACCCTTTCTCTGTAGTGCAATTACCTTTCATCCAGCTCTGATGAGGAATAGGTTAGAGCAGAGGATTTTCAAACAGCAAACATGTGCCGTGATCACAAAGCTTCTCTTGCCCAGGCTAGATGTCAGCATTGTCTCAGCAAACAGACATCGATATCACATCATCTGTGAGAGTTATTTATCAAGATAAGCTCAAGTAGAGAGGCAAGGTGATCCAAACAAAATTCTTTGCCGAGAGTGCCCAAAGGAAACACAGCAGTGAGCCATGACTGACAGGGACAGGGAAGGGCCACTTCTTGCAAATCTGTATAACCTGCATTGAACATAAATGATGCTCCTCAGAGTAAATCATGCAGCAACCAAGGCACCTCAGGCTTCACCAAGGATGGACAACAGATGTGGCCTACAAACTTGTTAGCACATACCCCCCTCCCTGGCACCTTTTCCATACCTGATGTCTGAACCATGAGCCAAAACACCAAAATGAGGTAGAAGTGTTGTCAGCCTAAATCTCTCACTGTACCCTCACATTGAAGCAAAGTCATTTTTGAAACCCTCAGCTGTAGTGCTTCCAAACATGTGTGCAAGGTCAGATAAAGGAACAAAATACTGATAGACACAACTAAAATCCCAAATAGGGGGTAAAAGCCTCTACAAACCAGTTCTATTTTAGCAGTAAAAAGAAGAAAATGTAACATCAAATTGAATTTTCCCCTAGAGTTGTGCTAAGCTGCAATTGTAAAGGGGAAAACTGTAAATGTAATTTTAACGAGAAAAGAAAGGAATTGTTACTCATTTTATAATTTGTTCTGTGAGATTCCAGCTGGGCCTTCTTAGAAGTTCAGTACTTCATTGTCTCTAAAGATGGAGCTTTACCCAGGAAATTTTCACATTTCTGTTTGGATAAAATTACCAGTATTTATTTCCTTTCTGACTTCAGAAAAGGGTTGGGCCATTGGAAACCATATTGTCCAGGAAGACTAGCCCCTGCAGACGTATTTCTATCACCCAGTCTCAATCAGCTCCCTAAGGAAGGGGCAAGGAATGGTTCACTTCTGGTTTTGATACCATCCTGAGCCTCCATGGAGAACATCTTAAACAAAAAGCCTCAGTCCGTACCATCCCAGATCTAGAAAGCAGGAGACACTTCACACTGAGTATCAATGCAATGGTTAAAGCTTTGATTGCTGGTCTGATCCAAAATAATGACCTAGAATAGAAAGTGTCCAGCTCCTATTACAAATTCTTGAGTCAACCAGTCCCTCTTTCCCTGAAGCTTTCTTCATTCTTATGAAAAGAAGCCATATGGTCTTGGCACAAAGTAGCTGAGCCCTACAAGTTAACTTGCCTTTTGGACGTTTTTTTCACAGTGAGATCTTGCATATCAAGTAGAGATATTGAGATAGAAATGGACTACTTGATAGAGCCATGAGACCTTGGATGCCAACAGCGTATTTGAAAACTAACTTAGCTTATCTCCAGGGCATTTTCAGTAGGAGTTTGGTTATCAATCAATCCTTCAATGGCTGCCTTACATCTCCTGCTCATTCACTGGTGGGCTGCACAGCTGGAAGAGGTAGAGGGGTGTTAGGAAATGCACTCAGAGAAGTCATGAGGCGCAGCAAATATTATTGCAGTCTAAAGTAAAGAAAATCTCACTTCTCAGTCTTTACATGTCTTTATCCTTTGAGGTCAAATATTCTCTGCCACCTTGACCAGTGCAGCTGGTCAGGGCACATCTATTCCATCTCATGACGGTTTTTGAGGTTTCAAATTTATTGTCATTCCGTGTTGGAACAAAACCCAAACTTTATAATGCTTTTGTGAAAGGGAATTATATCCAAATGCCCATTTTTGGAAGAGATCTGAAAAGGTCAGGTTTTCAATCTTTTTCTCTCCAGAGGTAACTAGAGAGCCTAGCCTGGATCTCAGAAGCTTTTCCTTGAAAACTTTTGTTGAAATCAATATGTTTCCATGAAACATTTTGGCTTCAAAGAAGTAACATACTCTGTTGGAAATATCTTTTGACAAAAAGGTTCAGCTAGCTTTACTCTCAGAATATTCACATGAGTAAATTGAAGCAACCGTAGTATTAATACACATTTTTCCTGCTGTAATAAGCACAAAGGAGCTGTGATTCTCCACCCCCCCCTTTTGATTGGGGATTTCTAACTCAAAGTTGGAAATGCAGTGCCCCAAGTCATTTCCATATTGATACTTTTTAAAAACGTTTTGCTTAGCTTTCTTAAACCCACCTTACTTTTTATACCAAGGAGCCCTTTACTGTCTTTTGGGATGGTGCCATGATTTCATGATGAGTTTTAAACATTAGAACCTCTGTGATCTCAGTTTTAGCTTTGTTAGACAGCTCGGGTGTCTGTCCCTTGGCTACAGGGGTCTTTGTTTTTAGATCCTGCGTGAATACTTTTTACAGCAGTTGCTAATGGATCCTGACAGAAGAACCAAAAATGATGAAACATAACCAAAAAATCCTGAGGGTTACCTTCCACTACATACCCCTCTGTCTTCAGGGGGAATCACTGCCTGTGCCTTAAGGGAAGCATTAGTCCGATGGGATTTTTAAAATGTGCATTTTCACTGTATGCTATGCAAATGCCTTCCCCACAATGTCACTTCTGATCTTCCCATCTACATGTAATATATTACTTCCATTTACACTGAGAGACCAGAGACAAAGCCAGTGGCAGGGAGGCCGTGTCCATGTCCCCTGAAGAAGGGCACCTCGGGCAGCACATTGATGCCTCTCCAGCATGGAGACACTGAGCTCCTCTCTTCCCCTTTCGTGACAAAATGGCCTCCATGAGCACCACAAAACTAAACTGAGGGTTGTAGAGATGCACTGACATTGTCATGTAGCAGCACGGTCATGTGTTGGATGTCTTACCTCTGGTTGGGACTATAGATTTTAAGCTGTTTTTCCGTAGTTTATTCTATTTATTATTTTTAACAAATGGTTTGGGGGGACAGTGGAGAGATAAAGTGTTGTTTTTTTTTTCCTTGCCTCAGAGTGCAGGGATATCAGCTGAATTGATTAAGGTCAAGTGTGGGATTCTGGTTTGAAGTGAGTGTGCCTTCGATGCTTCTTCGCTAGACACTCACATGTGGCACCTTTAGTCTTGTTTTTGTGAACTATTGTATAAGATAAAGCCATAAATGGGGTGAGAGTTGGAGGGCAGGTGAAAAGCCTCATTCTGTTACCATTAGTAACACGCTTGCACCCATTTTGTCTGTAAATTGAATAAGAAAGATTGCAGCAGCTCCCTGTGAGTTACATGTCTTGATAACAATTAGGAGGAGCAATGGGGGCTGTCTGGCTGTTCTTACTCCTTCAGCATATTTAGCATAAAACCTGTGATAAAATGAGAGGTCTTGTTTTGTGGCAGAAAGAGCGTTCATTTTTGTAGGTGGCCATATTATGGCTCTACCCTTTTCTCTGCTGTGGAAAGCAAGGGGACCGTGGTGTAGCTGAAGGTCAGAGGTGACATTAGCTCCCATGGCCTGGTGTGGGGAGCACCCCAGACCAGCATCACCTTGGGGCCTGAGCTCTGGCAGGCTCCCGGAAGCAGTGGAGATTAAGAGGAGCTTTTCCATCTAAAAGCCACTTTTCTGTCATTTCCTTAAAATGTCACTGGACAGTTATTGCTTTGCCTTGCTTTCATGGAAGCCTCTATCTCAAAGCTTCATTTTGGGAGAGTCTTCTCCTGTTCTCCTAGAATAGGCTTAAGACTTTTTAATTTTTTTTTTTAATTAGGATGGTCTAAAAGAAGGATCAATGGGGAATAAATTTTCCATTTAAATAGAAGTAAAAGATATTGCTCCCTTCCTACTTGGGTACTGCTTGCTTGCAGACTGCTGATCTATGCTCCAACCCCAGTTGCTGCTGAAGTGCTGGAGCCTGAGCTGTGGGCTCTGAGCTGGAGTTGACCTGTGAATGAGTCACAGCCTAGCAGGATGTTTTGTTTTTCTTATTGGCTTCATGTTATGGAGGTGGTCCACCTGTGGATCTGTGGCTCTGCCCTCACCCAGGTGGTTGTGGTTGAGGTGGTGGGCAAGGTCAGGGCTATATTAACCAGGAGCTGATCAGTTAGATGAGCTTTCTGTTGTGTGTGGCTTCTGTTGGGGCTGGTCACACCTTGCTGAGCTCTCTCAGTGGTGTCCTTCCATGTGAGGGCCACGGAGGAGCCATCTCTGTCCATTGTGTCCAGCAGGTGATGCTGGCACCACAGTGGGCAGTGGAGGAGCTGGGCCCACAGGAACCTATAGCAGGACTGTCCGAAATAAGGTTTCCAAGGGGATGATGCTGAGTTCAGTGTTGGCCTGTGTGATCAGGCAACTGATGGCAGCATAAAATGATGATGGCTGAACCAGCACAACAGCTGCCTCCCTCCTTCTGAATTAAGACACATTCCACCACAGCTCTTACTGGTGTAGCCTTGTTTGAGTTTTAGGATGGATATATCCCATTGGCATTAGCTGCCTCAGGCTGCTTCTTTTGTGTAATAATAATAATAAGGATATTTAAAGCTGATTTTGATAGTAAATTAAATGTAGCTATTTATGGATCAGCATTGGGGCAGAAGTCAATGCCTGGATTTTTCTAGGAAAAAACCCACAACTTTTGCATGTTTCACACTTCTGACTGTGTTATTCTGGCTGTGTGACCTGCAATAAATAAGGCCAGGCACCGTGACTGCCATACCTGTCAACCTGCAGGTATTCCCAGTTCTCTCCCACCTAAAACTGGTTTGGTTTTTTCTGAGATTCCCATTGTCTGGACGCTGTAGTTCATCCAGAGAGCACTTTTTTGTACAAATTGGGTTCATTTCTGCAGTATTTTCAGGGGGAACGGGCATAAAAACCATCTACATTTGAGCAAATGAAAGTCTCCTTTACTTTGTCTTGTTCTTGGGCTGTTACCATCCACCCACGAGCGATGGTCTCTGTGGATTTGCTCGTGGAGGTGGAAGCTGCAGTTATGGGTTTGGACAGAAGATGGTGCAGTGTTCAAAGCTTCGTTCTGGTGGAGTGGCAGACTCCACTCATACCTCCGTTTTGTATTTGCCTTCTACACGCAACCAGTTAGTAACTTTATAATAACAGTATTACAATAACAAACATCCATTTTGCTACAATTTGGGGAGCAGTGAGTTAAGGCAGCACATATATATATATAAACATATATATGAATTAATAAATAATCATAAAAATAAATTTTTTTCTTTCTCTGTGAATCCATGTACTCACTTAATCACTTTTATTTTAATGCAGGGATTAAAAGCATAGCCCTCGCAGCAGATGTAAGCAAACCCGAGGATGTGCAGAGGGTTATGGATGCAATCGTAGCGCGCTGGGGCACAGTTCACATCGCCTGCAACAATGCGGGAGTCAATATGAACTCTGCAAGTGAAGATACTTCCCTAGAAGAATGGGACAAAACTTTTAATGTTAATTTACGAGGGTTATTTTTGTGCTGCCAGGTAAGTCTGAAATGCTGTATACTGGTTTGGTTTGCAAATGGTTAATAATTTTCAAAGCATTTACTTTACCAGGATTTAATAATGCTTTATTACTAATAATCAAAATAAAATTGATCTTAGTTTTGGTGGAGTAAAGGAGAGATTTGCTCTATCTCACTTACAGATTTTGGTCAATATTTTCAAAAGTGGCTGCCTAAGCCCAGGCATTTAAGAATGGCTAGGTTTTTTGAAGGGTAGTTATTTAACATCCTGAAAATCAGGAAGGTTTGGGGGATGTTCCCAACATTAGTGATTATTTTGAAAAAATATTGCCAATGGTGAGGAGGGTCTGAAATGGCAATGGGATTTTTCCTGCATCAGCCATTTTTATACCAAGTTTTTATATCGAGTGCTTAAAAAAAATGTGTTAGCACATAAACTCTTCTGAAAAGTGAAGACTAATTTATTATCATGTCATTATTAGCACAATCACAAAAAGGGTCACTGGTCTTTCCTTTAATTTCTGTCACAGGCTGCAGGCCGCATTATGCTGAATCAAGGATATGGGAAGATAATTAACACAGCATCTATGGCAAGTTTAATAGGTGAGTGATGAGAGCTAACAGTTGTGCTTCAGAATCCATATTTTAATTACTACCGATGCTATTTGAATCAATTAAACCTGTATTGGGAAGGAGTAAATCACTGACATTTTGTATTAGAGGAAATGTACTACAAAATTTTTATTGATATCATTTTTCAACATTTATCTGTCCTCCATGTTTTAGAGCACTTATTACTTTATATAGAAGAGGTGGAGTCACCTCCTCTGACTCCAATGCACTGATGGCATAGGAGAGGTGCTGGTGCCCTCCCCGGTAATTTCAGCCAAACACATTTGAGTGCAGCAAGCTGTGCTCCTGTGATGTTTTCAAGCCACCCAAAAGCTTTTGTGCTGGTTTTTGCCCCCATACCCATGGGTTTTCTTTCATTATCGTAGCCAACAGGTGTCTCCACCAACAGTGCTGAATCAGCAGAGTCCTCAAAAGCACCAATAAACCATTGTAACATATGGAATGAAATCCCTACTGCTGAGATAATCTGGAAGGCAGTTACATGCTGGTGAACTGAGGCCCATGTAACAAAAATTGATCAATTACACAAATTAAGCATAGCCCTTTAGGAATTTATTTTATTGGTCTGGACATCTGTTGCAGTATTGTCCAAATCCAAAAATCAAATGGTGCCTTGGGTTGCCAAGTTAGGCAAGAAAATCTAGTAGCTATAAAAGTACAACTGAAAACCCCTGTATTAATATCATGTCCATCTGCTGAATGTTACATAAATATGCAGTCTTTTTATTTTCCTTGGGAATAACATTTATTTTTACTGTGCCCAGTTTGACATTCTGTGACATTCTGCTCAGTTTATTGCACAGTAACTTTAAATGTTTCTTCAAAAATGCATTTATAATGTTGTTGTTAATCTTTTTTTCAAGTGTCTTTACCAGCTGTTTTGCTTGTGCTTAAACACAGGCACCATCCCTCTGCCGCAGCTTTGTAGAGCTACAATATCTCCCAAAGAAAAACAGTTTTGAAAAGAATGTAAAGCTTTAAATTTTGAGTGCCTCCCATTTTTGTGCTGTGCTCTGCACAGTGGGGCTCTGGTCTGGGCTTGGGCTGTAACCATCCACATCATCACCGCAACACAAAATTTACTGGGAAGTATTCATCCCTAGGGAAAGTTCTGAAGCTCTGGAAATTGGCACCAGCTGAGGGTCTGCTGGTTTGGCACATTGCTCCCAGCCTTGCTTTTGCAGCCCAGAGGTGCTCTCTGCTGCTTAAGAGGAGGCATTTCCTTCCAGGGCTTGTCCATCAGGCCCTGGCACACTTCTGCTGAGCCAGGAGGTAATGCCATTCCACCACGGCATCTGTCCCAGCCCTAGCTCTGGGCTGCACCTTTTCGGCTGGCATGTCAGGTCTACTGAGACCCACGTGGGGATCACATTTGAGGGCAGTATCAGTCTTGGAGTGGGAACAAACACTGGAAAGCAGCCCTGAGAGCAGCCTGGAAGGGTCATCACAAGATGTGTTTAAATGTCATTGAAAGTTAATGCACGCTAGGCCAAAAGTTGAGAGACTAAGAGATGTGTTTACCTCCTGAACCTGTTTGAATCTTGGCATTCAAAAAATCTAGTAGTTATAAAACTACAACTGAAAACCACGATGTTCATATCATGTCCATCTGCTGAATGTTAAATAAATATGTTGGTTGGTTGGTTATTTAAGTATGTTGGCCAACTGGCATAGTATGAAATGTTTCTAGAAATAGTTAGGGGATATTTTTTTGTTGTTGTTGTAGGTTGAGTCCTTCTTCAGAGATACAGGAAAATGAGGAGACATTTAGCAGGGTAGGGAGGTTTTTGTTTGTGATTTTTCCAGATACACTGCTCAGAATCAGTTTTAATTAATTGAAGATAAGCTGCATACATTTTGCATATGTGCATTTTGATTCTGGTATTTCACTGGAATTATTCCAGACGTATGCTTCAGCAGAGGAGACGAGGCTGCTGTGGCTCTGTGGTTTGCACAGGTGTAACTCAGATCTGTAGTAGCTGTAACTCAGATCTGTAGTTCTTACAGTGAATATCTTTAGTGGCAAGTGGTCTTGTCTTCTCTCTCTGTGTCCACCTCTCCTTGACATTACATTGTTGCTTCAAGGTGAGGCTAGAAGCCTTACGCACCGAACACGGTTGCAAAAACGTAGTGTCAGGTGTTTAAAATGCAATGCAGCTGATGTTGGCAGCATTTCTATCTCCTTTCCTCCCATCTTCTCTGCCTGAAACAGGAGTGAGTGTCCTTATTTCCCAGAAGACATACAAATTGAGATTTTTCTGGTGGCACTGCTGAAAGCATAGCTTTATTCACAAGCTCTAGCCCTGCTTTGTATGAGTTTGGAGGGTTGTAGATCTGGTCTTCTGTCTGTAAGAGGCCACCCGAGGTAAGGGAAGGGGAGGCAGTGCAGGGTGCTCAGGTGCAGAAAGCCCACCCAGTGCCAGAGCTTTGCAGTGTCCATTGGCTTCTTCTTGAGCTCTTCCAATTGAGAAGGGTGAAGTGTCTCAGGAGGGGTAAATTTAACCTTCTGAATTACCTTTCTTGGATATTCCTATGAAGACAGAAGCATTTCCACAGAAGGACTCTTGAAAGCTCTGTCTCAGCCCCCACCTCAAAAGAGAAAGCTGATTCTGATAGCTTGCAGCAGCTCACTGTTCTTACCTATGTGCACTAGAGGTGCAGAGCTGGTGCCAAAACTCTTATCCTCTTAACAAACACCAAATGATTTATCACAAACAGACATGTTTCGAAAGTTTAGCAAAGAACCGCTTTTGGGAGGTTACAAGGTTAACTACCAAAGTTGTATGAAACTTGGAGCTGATGCATGGCAATTAATCAAGAAATTACGTTCCACACCTTTTCGAGATCCCATACGGCAAGCTGTGTCTCAGGGGCAACAGGCACACGCAGAGGGCAGGGCAGTTCTGCCAGTCGAAACGTGAATTGTTTCATACTGAACAAAAAATGAGTACAGAATAAATGCGGGTGGCGGGGAGGGGGGGGTGTGGTGTGCAATGCTCTTTGGAGTGAGGGAAAGGCCTCTGAATTCTGAGCAAACCTTCAGCACATGCAGAAAAAAAAGAAACACTAATTGTTTTTCCCATAATGTGTGTGCTTTAAATATATTCACAAACATCTGTGTTCAAGGCAAAGGTCCTTATTCATATCCTCAGTAATTTGCAGCAGGTTTTTTGACTCTTTTGGAGTTTGGATGACTTGATTTGTTACCATCTTCTTTCCATCCTTTAAATTGACATACTCAAACCCAGTAGTTCTAGTCACTAAAGGCAATAGTGGATGTATTGGGATATCATGGATGGTGGTGGCATAGAACTGATGCACCAGCTTAACTTCATAAATGAAGACTGGTGTAATGCCATCCACCAGTGCTGCTTATGTGCTGGTATCAAAGTGCTACACAAATGCAGTGACTCACTTTTTTCCAAGGTTCAGCCATTACCTAAACCCACGGCCTACAGTGGCTTGCCCTTGTGATTTCTGCTATTTAGCACTGATTTTCCCCACTCTCCATCCGTGAAAGAGTCAGCTCCTCAGTGATGCTCAGCACCGATGGGCTGCTAATTATGGATCAGCGCTTTGCACTGGATTTGTTTTAATGAAGTCATAATGGCAGCCAGAAAAGTCCAAGGAGAGACACTATGTGTGTAAATCCCAGCAGCTGGGCCGACTTGGTTTGACTCCCGTGGGTTTAAAGCACTTTACACCCACTGGGGATTTGTCCTTAAGTAGCTTTCCCAGGAACACTGCAAGTGCGAGAGCTGGTGGAGGGGCAGAGCCACCGAGCACACAGCACTAACAAGCCTGAACATTGTAATTAGCAAGCCGATCATTTTCCCCTCTCTGACTGACATGTGACATCTTTGAAAAATTTTCAAAAGCTTCAGATTTTGAAAGTGGTGGGTGTTCTGAATTTTTGGGATGCACCTGTGCTCACATCCACACAAACACTGATTAGATAATATGATGTGTTTGCTTCAGACTATGGATAATTTAAAAATTAAGGAGAATAATTTGTTCCAAGAAGCTATATATAATCTAATATGTTATATAAAATCTGATGCACTTATATTATACTATACTATGCTACATTATACTATATTGTATTGTATCATGTTACTTTTATTACATTATATATATTATTTCATATTATTTCATATCATTATGATATACTATATCTTATTAGTATTACAGTGTACTAATATTTTGTATATAAACATATCTATGTGTATAATGTATGAATGTGCATGTGTGTATATGATCACTTATCTTTCTTGGGAGTAGTCAAATATTGCATATGTATATTTAATACTTTGGTTTGGTCTTTGGCCAAATATGGAACCTTTTAAATTTTTTATTGCTTTTTTTGTTCTTTCTTTCTTTTTTAATGTATGTTTTTTTTTCCAGTAGCCCAGCTCCTGAGGCAAAAATGTAAGATAGCAAAATAGAGATTTAGAGTTTTATGTTTTGGATGGCTAAATTCTTGTTGCTCCCTACCTAGTATCAAGGAAAATGGCAAATAGTTCATCTCAGTGCAGGGAATTGTCCATGCAGTGCCTAAGCTATCTTAATTTGTGGAGAATAAATAATTTCCTATTTCTAAATCCTTTCTAGTCCCGCACCCACAGAAGCAGTTGGCGTACAACGCCTCGAAAGCCGGGGTCGTGAAATTAACACAGACATTAGGAACCGAGTGGATTGACAGAGGAGTAAAAGTCAACTGCATTTCCCCGTAAGTAAAACGTAGTCTCATTTTGAAAGTACAAAGAGAATGAAATGTGCTAAAAAGCTCAAATGAACAGTATCTCGGCAAATAAAGTTTCTAATTAGCAGGTGGATTGCATCCCTTTTTATGTTGTCTTTTCCTTAACAAAGGTTTAAATACTTAGAACCAAGGCTGCTCTGTTGCTGTGTATACTTAGGGATTTAAGAAGGGGTTTTAGCATTTGATAATAGGTTTTCCAATAATGTGAAGGGTAGTTTTTAGCATTTCTCTTCCAGATGAAATATTTCCTTAGTCTGTCCAAGCCTTCTGTGGTTAAAGAAAAGGCTTTTGACACTTAATAGACAATACTTCTTTCCCCTTTTTACTCGAGACAAATATATAGGCACTTTAAAAGCAACATTGTACTGCTGTAATTGAGATACTGTTCAGCTCTGACAATCATAGGAGGCCAAGTGTAATTTTGTAAATATATATATATTTATTACAAATTACATTTTCCTTATTTTTAGAGGCTTAAAGCTGTATGGTTTATTTTATGGCATTTATTCACAAAGAAAGTTTTCTTGCCACATACACTTTTTCCCTTCCTGTTTCTCACACACATACCCAACACAGTCATTTTATTAAACAATTAACAGTGCATGATAGTGCTAAGCAGAAACCCAAGTGGATAGCGTTAATTGGAAGCGGTCAAATTCCGTAGACCATTGAAGTCAATCAGAGTAAGTAAGAAGGGCAGGATTTTAACCCAAGAGTTAAATTGTAATAATGAAGATATAATGTGCATCAAATTACGAAAAACAAATTACATATTTTAATCCACAAAGTGGAGTGAAAAAAAAAATCACAGAGCTCAATGGCAAGTGCCTCTGTTTTTACTCTGTCTGCTCTCCACTTCTTTGTGCTGTCTTCCTTATGACTATTTATTACTAACTGTACCAGTGACTCCAGCCGTTGCTCTGTGATCCACCAATTCTCTAAATAACGTCTTACTTTGTAATGGGCTTTTCCCCACGCCAATACAATCAGCTCTGCAATCGTGTTCCCACAAGTAGTGCTGGTGAATTTACACTGGCTTTTGGGAGTCAGGGGAGATGAGGGGAATTAGGGAAGCTCAGCAGGACCTGGAACTGTGTCTGAAAACACATGGATAATCTTTACCAACCGAGGTGGGACAGTAGTGCCGTATTCATAGCAATCATAGATAAGGAGGCTCTTAGATGAGGAATTACCCATTTCTAGAGGGTTTACATAAATTTAAGAAATATTCACTGAATGATCAAAACTGATTGTTTTGTATAAGTTGGAAGCATACACTCATATTTGAAGAAGTCGTGTTTCTGGAGGCAGTTGTCAGAGCATGGAGAAAAAATAGTCGCGCTTCTCTTTTTCTACTTCTTAAGCCAAAACGGGGTTGCATTTTGATCATCCTTACCTTTCTTTAAACTATTGCTCTGAGCTCAAAATCCTACAGCAAGAAGGGGGGGCTGGTTCTTTGTGGAGAAGAAAGGGCACACAGAGGACAAAAGTTTTGCTGTATCTAAGGTCCTCTATTCTGGGGAGATCAGTTCCCTCTAACACTGCAGGGACCTAGGCTGAATGGCTCCACAGCCAGGCAAAGTTGTCCTTCTGGCAGTTCAAAGCTTTGGCTGAGCCCCTCATGCTGGGGCTGCCCAGGGACCTCTGGGTAGTATGCAAAGCCTACAGTGGTTCCTACAGCTCACATCCCTCTTCACCACAAGCAAAAGCTACATATACTTGAGAGCAAATAAATATTCTTGTTTACCTTTCTGGCCATAAGAAGTGAACCTGCATTTCAGTGCAGACTTGGATGCCTCCCCAGAGTTGTGGACTCCACTGGTCCCATTGTTGTGTCTGTTGATGTGACGCAGCGAGGCACAGGGGCATCTTCAGGCCGCTTGAACTTAGAACCCAACACCAGGCACTACCCTCAATGCAACAGCACGTTGGTTGATGCCATCAGAGTACTCTAAAGGGTTGAAAAGTGTCCCAAATGCACAAGTCTTTCTGACCACTGATGTCCAACCTAGTGTATAGTCATTTTATACCAGCAGGGGATTTTGAGGAGTGTGAAGAGCACAGAGGTAGATATAGGGCATAGTGATACCTAAAATAATCTCTGGATAAGTAAAATGCCTTTGTTCTTAAGTACTTCCACTCACAGTTGCACTAATGCTTTAAGGCACTCTAAGCATACTTCTGTCTGAAGCTCCAAACGCTCCAATCTGGCCTTAAACATTATTTCACCATGCAAACCTTTTGGCCTTTTTTCCCCTCTTCCTATCTGGTCACTTTTTATCAACTTAATCTCTTAATGAGTGCATAAAACTTATGCAGAGCAATGCATAAAAGTTATCAATGCATAAAATGTTATGGCAGAGTCCTTAGGATAATTTATTGCATTTATAAAATTGAAGCTTCTCTTGCTGGCCAGGCAAGCCTCATGCCCATGGGGAGAAGGTGGCCAAGACTCCCTAGATGCTTTGGCTGACTTTGCCTCTTGCTCTAGGCAGCAGTAAGTGTTCTTGTGTATCGTGGAAACTGTGTTCAGCCCTTCTGCCACCATCTAGTGCAATTGTCTTGCATAAGTGATGTCACACAAAATTAAGTAGGTGCTGAAGTCTTCCCAAAAGGGATGTGGAAATCGGCCTTCAGAGAGGACCTGGGTGATATGAAGTGTGGGGGGGGGCAGGGGTGCGATGGAGCAGGGAACTTTTGAGGGTCTCTGGTTTTTGATACACGCAGCATTTGAACACTTCATGTTTGCAGTCATTGCACTGAATCCATGTCCATTTGGGGGGCTAATTGCATCTCCCTGCTCGACTTGCAAAGCATGAAATGCCATAATGCAAAATGCCTTTGGGAAGAGCAGCTGGAAGTTGATTTTCAGTTCAACCCCCAGTGGCAGCCAGGCCAGGTTGTCAGTACCCAGTGAAACTCAGCAGTCCCAGGGCAATGAACTATCTTCCCCACTGCTGGGCTGCAAGGATTTGAGTTTGGGCTGTGATGAGCAAAGAGGCTTTGACCTCTGCATGCCTTCCTTGCTGGGATAATATGGAGGAAGCTGTATGGAGCTGTACCAGGCTCTTAGCCCGGTGGGTGTGAGGAGTCAGAAGGCAGGCAAGGCAGCATCACCGCAGGTTTTGGGTGTACCCCTTCTCGGGGAAGGAGAGGCAGAGCAGGCAGGAGAAGGAGCACCCCAGCATCACCTGAAGGCATCCCAATTAAGCAGCATTACTATCCCCATTAAGCAGCAGTCGTTGCTGGTAAGTATCTTTGGACTTAAATCTTAATTCCATGGGAGATGTCCCAATTAAGTGGATCTTGTGATTAAACACTTCCTGATTAAGTGGAGTGTACTTAACTCATTCAAATTAATAACTCATCTGAAAGAAATCAAGTTATACACAGATGGAATCTTTTTTTGCTCTCATTTGGGGATTGAGTGCACGTAACAATTCCAGTTAAGTATCTGGTAAGTGATATTTTTTCCTAATGTGTCTCTCTCAAAGTGGAAATGTTTTAGGCAATTGGGGTTTTCTGGTTTGGGTGGTTTTTCCTTTTTCCTAATGTCTCAATTGTCCTGTGTATCAATAATGAAATATTGATGCTTATATCTAACATTAAGGAACCAGCAGTTTGATATTACATTGACATGCAACAGAAAGTACTGATAGGCTCAGCACTGCATACGAGATGAGGTAGGGAATTAATGCATTGGCAGTTGTCTTTGCTGGAACTGGTTAGAAGCCAACTAAAATCTGCCTAAAAGGGTTCGACAACATTAAATTGCCCAACTTGGCACCAAAGCTTTCCCAGAAGATGTGTAGCATCAATGACATGCCTAATATTTATAGTGCCATCAGTATGTGTGTTTGCAACTTTTAAGTTTTGCGCTATATTTTTTTCTCATTCCTATAACAAAAATTTGTAACGAAGTTTTGTTACACATCTAAATTTTTGCTTCTTGGAGTGAACCTCAAGAAAGGTCCAGCGAGAGGCGCAGCGCCGTGATTTACAGGTTGCACTGATCAGACCAAAGATCATTTTTTCTGAACAGATTGAAAAACATCCTCTTTTTAGCAAAATCTGTTGTGCTGGAGGACTATGTGTCATATTCCCTAATCTGCATTCCCTTGGGGTTAAAACATATATGTAAATTTTAAAAACTTACAAAATCATAGGGATCTTATTCTGATCCCTGTCAGTGTAAAGCCAGAATGACTACGTTGATGGTTTTGTGAGCACAATGAGAGGCACATCAGGGAAAGGAGTCCAATATATTTCATGTCTGCCGCTCAAAGCATATTTCTCTCTGAAGAAAACCAGTTCTCAAGGAGTTTGGGAGAGCAAGGAGGGAGACTGGGAGAATGTGCTTGGGCGAAATAAGTAAATCGTCTGTAGTCCTACACTGGAATATATTTGATTTGATTACTTTGCCAGAGCTTAAATGAGCTGCATCGCTCAGTGTTTCTGAACTGCTCTGGCGTTTATTGACAATTACAGTAAAAAATAAAGTTGATATTTAAATCCTGCCTGATTAGTGAAAACAGAAATGTTTAGGGGAAAGTCTGAATTAGTTCTGCTTCGTAACAGAGTAAATAGCAGATTTCAACCTTCGTTTAAAACAAAAGGTAAATCTCATACCCAGAATCCAGTGTCTCAAAAAATTATTTCCTTGGAAGTATAAATTGGGATGCCGATGAAGTTTCAGAACAAAACGAGTATTTTTATACTTTGTTCATTTCATATTTATCACTAGCTTGTTTGCTAATTTTCATTTGCAAGAGGCAATTCTTCCAGCTAACTGGCTGCCTCAATGGGCCACTGATTTCTTTGAAGTGACAGTCTGTAAATATGCATAAAAAAGAGATGCAATTAGCGTGTGTGTGGTTCAGTGCAGCCTGATTTCATTGGCAAGTTTACCCACAGTGTTGATAAGCTACATTATCTAGAAAATTGGCCGCTGAAAAACAGCACCTCTGATTGCCAGCAAAGGTTCCAGATAACAGGGTGCTGAAGAGAAATATAATTGAGGTTGAATATGTTAACCAAGGTGTCACATGCTCCTTAGAAGCGCTAATTTATCAGCATGTTGGAATTTTTATTAACATTTGGAATGCATTTCTACCACACTAATGAAGTGGAATTGGCAGTTCAGGTTTTAGTTATTGTCATTTCTGAGAAGTTAAATGTAATTTCTCGTTAGACACAGTTATGTAAATATATTTGTTCAGGGGCTGAAAAAAATTATACATTTCACAAAATACAAATATGTTGTTAAGGAGGAGTATGACAAATCAGTCGCAGTTAAAGTCATAAAAGCCAGCCAAATGTTCGCCCTGCATTGTGCTTTCTGGAGCATCACTCATTTTTAGGGCACCTGAAGAAAAGAAACTTAGCAGAGTTTTAATAAATGGTGTAGTCACTCAGTAATGTAAAAGAGGCAAGACAGGTGAATGTCGTGTGATTTGTTGGGGTATTGGTTTAAAGGGAATTGCTCTGGGCATGCTGAGCTTATCTTTGCTTCTCTTTTTTTTGTGTGGAAAGGGTTTGGTGCCCAGAAGGGTGCCGGCTTTTGTTTCCGCTGTCTTTTGACATATGGGAAGCTGGGCTGTTTCCAGTTTCTGGGCTGTACGCAGTCATTCGGTGTGACTTTATGCTGAAAAGCTATGAAAAGAGAAATCAGTAGAAGGATGACAAGTTCCCAAGAGCTGTGACAGACCCAGTTCAAGGCACTTTTGGTTCCAATACTATGTTTCTTTTCTATTAAAAAAAAAATTAAACTGATGATACAATAAGTAACCTAAAAGCACAGGGGTACTGCTATTAGATAAGAAGATAGTATGTGTGTACCTTAAAGAAAACCTCTAAGCCTGCCCATCAGCAGAGAAAGGCATCCCTTTTAGGAGGAAAGGCTGAGAGCCCTGGGGCTGTTTAGCCTGGAGAAGGGAAGAATGAGAAGGGGTACGATCAGTGCTGATCAACAGCTACAGGGTGGGGGCCAAGAGATATGGGCCAGACTCTTTTCAGTGGTGCCTAGCGACAGGACAAGGGACAACAGGCACAAACTGGAACCCAGGAGGTTCCATCTGAACATCAGGAAAAACTTCTTTCCTGTGAGTGTGTCAGAGCCTGGACCAGGCTGCCCAGAGACGTGTGGAGTTGAATCTCTGGAGAGATTCAAAACCAACCTGAACATGATCCTGGGCAAACTGCTCTGGGTGACCCTGCTTAGCATGGGGGTTGGACGAGATGATCTCCAGAGGTCCCTTCCAACCCCTACCATTCTATGATTCTGTGAAAGAAGAGCTACTGAAGTTGGCATCATGACTTTCAGCAAAGGCAGAGCAGGTCTGACTTGCACACCTCCTTTGTGTCCTCCTACAGTTTTCCTTCTGAAATTAACATCTCAAAAACCTCTAAGTGCTGCCTTTCCTTCTGGGGAACACCTGGTCCTAACCTCTTAGTCCATGTGTTCGTTGCAGGGGCATTGTGGACACGCGACTCATCCGCTCCAAGGACCTGCGGCCACTGGTGCAGCGCTGGCTGGAGGACATCCCTGCTGGGAGGCTGGCACAGGTGACCGACCTTCAGGCTGCCGTCGTCTATTTGGCCTCCGAAGCCTCCGACTACATGACAGGCCATAACCTGGTCATCGAGGGTGGTCAGAGCCTGTGGTGAGGGGCAACCTCCAGCCTCCCTTCTCCAGGGCATAGGTCACTTGGGAAAGTGCTTATTAGAGTTTAGGTTAGTCCTGGTTTTGGCCTGTGTGGTTAAGCACCCAGCTAATATGAAATGATTTCTTCTTTCAGGTGTTTCTTTGGAGGCTCACATAATGCAAAAAAAAATGCACTAAGCATTCAGATTTCTGTTAAATTAGTGTTTAATGAGATAAAGGCACATTCACTGCAGTGAGATTTGGCTATTATTTAGTTTAACGGGGCATTTTTAAAGCAACCCATATTAGTTAGTCTGTAGTGTATTGTTCTTAGGTGATTTTTTTGTATTTGAGTTGTTCTGGTGACATCTGTGAGCGGTGAAAAACAGTTGGATGTAGTGTTAAAAAAAAAATAAATTAGTTCATTGCATCTGAACCTGACTGTTGCCATTTTATATTTACTAGTGTTCTTAGTTTTTGACAGGGTTTTTATACAAACACCCACATAAATGCCCCTGAAAGAAAAGTACTGTACTTAATAGAGAATCACAGTTGGTAAATTATAGTGGCTCTAATCCAAAGCCCATTGAGGTGAGTGGGGACTGCTCGTATACTTTAAGTTAAATGCATCTGTAAGTGTTGATACAACTGGGCCTTTGTTTTCTGTGATAGCCAGGTGTAAGCAAAGGTCATCTCTCAAATTTTGCTTTTCCTCCTGTCACATTCTGGAGACAACTCTAAGGTGTAACTCAGGGCCAGCTCAGCTGGTATCAGTACAGTTCTGGTGGCTGAAGGGCTCATTTCAGGTGCTAGCGCCGGGTTCTTTGCCTGTAGGCAGTAAAACGTGGCACATCACCACCACTGTTTCAATAACCCTCTGCATTTATACAGACTTCCGTCCTGAGGGCCTTTGAGCATAACCTGAGGAGAATTTACGGGAACGAATTCACTTGCAAATCCTCATGTCATTTGTTTTGCATTTGGCAGCTCTTTGTTACCATAACATAAATAATTGTGGATGAATGTCATTACTTTGATTAAGTGCTACAAGTCCATACATTGGCTGGCCATTATTGCTGTAATGGCTTCAGACTTGACATTCACTGCCACACTATAAGGTATGCATCTCGCTGACGTACTACCATCGTTATTGTGGATAAAGTGCAAGAAGATACTTGTCTTCATTAAATTTTTCTATTAGACCATTGATAATTAATACATATCTCATGTTTCATCTTGAGTCGTTTTTCTGGGGAGTGTTGCTGTTAAGCGACTCAAGGCTGGAGATTTTTGGCTTGAAACCCCTGCCTTGTGTGCATGATGTAATTTATTGACAATGCTCTGCAAACTCACAGGCTTAAGGAGAGCTCAGATTTGGATAAATCTTCAAGAAAAACAATTAAGGATTTAAAGGTTTTATTATTTTTCTGGGCTCACAAAGCCTTTTCTCTCCTTAGCTCCCACACTTGCATCATTTTGTGTCATGCTCTGGAGGACTCGGTGGAGTTCTCACATCCCTCTGGCTGGCTTTTCACCCAGAGGTTAATGTGCAAACATTGGTGAACTCATCAGGAGCTCTTCCAAGGGGTCCTAGTGGGGCTTGTATACCATCGCTTGGACTGCTGCTGAACAGTTTGTTGCAGCTCCTACCTAAAGTGTAAAATAACAAACTTTAGCTAATTTAAAACATGAACTGCAGCTGGCACTGGAACTGTAACCAATGTTCTCACTTTTTCAGTAGAAAGACAAAGGGCTGAACAGGCTGCTGAGGCTGCGCTCCCTTTCCCTGTCTGGAGATGTTTGCAGGTTAGCACCAAAAGGCTCTGGCAGAGCCCGGCAGGAAGCTGAAGTTCATTGCCCTGGTGCTGGATGTTTTGAGGAAGAAGATTTTTCAGCCAGCAAAGGTTGTGCTGTGACTTTTACAAACTTCAAATTAACTTTAAGAACAAAACCCAGACAGAAAAAAAAATCCCAGACTTCAAAAAAAAATCTCAAAAATCAAAATGATGTCTTAACTGAGCAGCCTCCAGTGTTTGGACTAGAGCTTGTCTTGCTCCAATCTGTTTGCCCCCAGGCTCTGCCTTTGAAGGGCTGAGTGGGCAGAGCAGAGAGGAGCCAGTTTACCTGCACAGCCTGATGTGGGGCTTGGACCTTGTTTGGAGACAGGGCTGTGTGCCCACAGGGACCCTGGCTCTGCCCCTTGCTGGCCCAGAGAGGCTGGTGGAAGAGGCTGTCTCTTCCTCCATGATACAGGAGGGGCTCAAGACTAAGCAACCCAAGGGAGTTTGGCACTTGTTGCCAAGTACCCTGGGTGATGGATAAACACCCTCATGCCACTTTTGGTTTGCAGGACATCCTCACTTTGGGTAGAGAAACGAATCCTGGAGGGGAGCAGGTATCAGGAGGGAAATGCCTCTCCCAACATATGTGTGAGCTGGCCTGTCTCCTCCTAAGGAGACTTTCACATCTCTCCTCCACACTCCTGTAGCCAGGGTTTCATCCATTCAAGGACTTCAGCAACGGTATTGTGACTCTTCAGGATCTCCCCTGTAATTTCCTGGGGGAAAGGCTGATTTCCACCCTCAGGCAGGGCTGACTGTGCAGTGGTGCTTCTGTGTGATAGGATCAAACTTTGAGTTTGGGTTGGGATCTGTGCCTGGCTGTGGGATGGCTGCTGCCCAGGAGCGGGGGTCCTCACTGGGTGCAGGATCGCACCCTGCCCTGTGCAGAGAAGGGAGGTTCATTACTCCATTTGTGGAGTCTCATCTGGCAACACCATCCTAAAGCAAGGGGAAGTGGTGACTTCCCCTTATACAGGAAAAGCAAAGCTTAAGAGAAACACAAGAAAAGTCTTTTCCCCCCTCTTAGAACAGAAGACCTGGGAAGAAAAAAACCCAAAAGGAAACATTTTGAAAAAATATCACCTTTTGGGGGAATGCAGGTGAAGCTGCAAAATGGCAGCAACTGTGTTTAATGAGGTTCGGGGACAGGTTGGTGTGGTGAGGGATTGGTGGCAGGGTGGTGGTGATGCCAGTGGTGGTGCGGGGTGATGGCAAGGCGGTGGCAGGGTGGTGTGGGGCGGTGATGGCATGGTGATGCTGTGGTGATGGGTGCGGTGGCAGCGCAGGGTGGTAGCGGGTACAGAGAGGTGGCACTGGGGTGCGGTGGCGGTGTGGTGGCAAGGCCATGCGGGGCAGCCATGGTGCAGGGCGGTGGCGGGGTAACGCAGTGCGGGGTGGTGGCGGTGTGGACTGGTGGGGTGGAGCAGAGTGCGGTGATGGGGGTGGTGGCAGTAGTGGTGCGGGGCGGTGGCAGCGGAGTGGGGCGCAGCGCGGAACGGGGTCGGTGCCGTGGCGAGGCGATGTGGGGCCGTGGTGTGGTGGCGCGGGCGGGTGCGGTGACAAGTGCGGTGGCGGTGCGGAGTGGTGGCCGCGTACGGAGCGGGNCCGCGGTACCTCTAGGAGGAAACCTCAACCTGTGTTGTGTCTGCGGCAGCCGGGCTCCCCGGCGCTGCTGCTCAACTTTTACATTGTAGCTAAGTTGGTACTTTTGATATTTCTAAGTTTTTTTTTTTTTTTCGTTTTTTTTTTTTTTTAAACATTTATGTAGAACACCACATAATTGCAGGAAAGATAATAGTCACATACCCTAGGGCTTGGTGTACACTTATGTTAAAAGTACAGCTTTTATTGGCAACTAAAGTAATAACCTTTCCATGTCAAATTGCTTTAAATTAAACTTAAAAAAAAAAAAAAGCTGGCTGATACCCACACTTAGTAATTGTCAAACATTACCATAATGTGGAATACTAAAGCTGCCTAAATCTTGGGTTTAAAAATAATTATTTACTTAGGTAAATTCTCCATTCAAAAGCATAATATTAGATTTTTTTCTTTTTTTTTCCTTTTTCTTTCTTTTTTTTTTTTTTTTAAACACAGTCTCCTCAATGTATATGTTAAAATGCAGACCTGAGCTTGACATGGAAGTGGGACTGAATGTTACTGCGGCCACTGAGACAAAAAGGAGGATTTTGTACCTTTCGCTCATCCAGCCGTCATTGGTCTCCTGGAAAGAAAGGTGTAAAGGTGACACCTCTGAAGGTATAAGTGCTAAGGGTGACATCTGGTGACCTAAGACCAGTGACCTGGAATACCTGCTGATTGCCCCTGCCCTGCAGCCCTGAAGTGCACACACATCTCTCATGCTGGAGGACGTCTGGGAGACAAGTGTCTTAAGACTGTGGGTATCCAAAGCCAAGGGCAGCAGGTCAGTAAAGTGTTTCATACAGGTGCATTTTACTCACCTCTTTCAGCACCTAACTGGAGCAAATGAGGTGGGGACCATTCCAATTTCTAGCGTGAAGCAGGACAGGAAACTGTGCAATGTGAGGTGTGACTCTTGGGGCTCTCTGCTGCATGTGGAGGGAGCTGGACCTGCCAGGTGCTGTGAGGACGCAAGTCCTTCTAGTCTTCTGCTTTTCGGGAGGCCCAGCCTCTGATGTGCCCTGCTGAGGACTTCCATCCCTCTGATAGGGTCTTTCTGTGGAGTCCACCACAGCACTGAATCCACCAGTTCTTCCTCAGAAACATGCTGGTGTTTTGCTGGAGGCTCCGTTGTGGAACATTTTCGTAAAGAGATCAGCGGTTCACGTAGGGCAAAAGGTTTTGTGGCAAATTCCTGCAGCTTTGACTAGCAAGATAGAAAGGGATTGCCTTTCTCACTCCTTTAGGGAGCAAGACGCTCTGGGAGGCTCTTGCTGCCTTTCCAACCAGCAGACAGAAGAACAGAAGGGAGTGGTAGCACTTGGGAACAAGAGCTTTATGATCTTCAAGAGAGAAACTGTTATTGGGAGGGGAAACGCAAGGAGCTGAGGACTGAAAATTGGATACCTTTCCCAGCCTTGCCTAATACCATATGTGTTTTATGCTGTGACTATAAATCTGATTATATATTAATTTTCACACTGTTTTAATTCTATAAAGCCGGGAAGGAAAATACACGCTCTTCCTCGGAGAGCCACAATATAGTCTTAGAGCATATGCCTTCTCACCGCAATTGGTTGAAATTCTTCAGAACTCTAAAATCACAGTGGGTGTTTGCTGCTAGATCTTCACCTTCCCAGTGTGTTTTCTCCATTTGGTACCTCCTTCCTCCTCCTCTAGAGCTCTCCCTTCCCCTTCTGTCCTATCTGACCTCTTTCCTCTGCTCTGCTGCCACTGCTACTGCTGTTGCCCCCTCACACCAAGGCAAATGGAGAAGAATGGAGAGGGACCAAGCAGTGTACATTGACAGTACACACAGGTTACCCAGTAACACCTCTCAATACCAAGGCCTGGGTTTAGCCTTAATTTACTTGTACCCTAAATGACTCCATCACAATCCATGGAGCTTCTGGTACCAGGGCTGTATCAGTGGTAGCAAATGCAGGAAGACCCTTGTTCATGGGTGAGTACAAGTAGCTCCCTCCTCAATTCCTTCCTGTTTCACATGAAAATGTTCTTGAATTCAGGGGTGGCCTTTAAATATGCATATCCAGGCATAAGGGAAGGTTGTAGATCCTATTCCTACATTTGCTGAAGTCCTTTCCCAAACTGGGGCTTGGTGAGGATGGATTCAGCCCTTGCTGGCCTGGATGTGGGGACAATGTCCCCGCTCCTGGAAGATGTCCTTTGGGACACCACCCTGCACTGCAGCTGCAAGTGCTTGCTGTCATGCTCTGTTTGCTCCCCTTTCACCAGCGTAGCACACTGTGTACAGACGTAATTTGTGTCTTTAGGAAGCCTCATTAATTCACAAGATACATATTTTTTTGCCTGACAGTTTGTAACAGCTTCTTAAATGTGTAAACTAGCATTTTCAGATTTGTATTAAAATAGCGACAAATAGATTTATATTTCCATAGGCTACTTCCTATGTCTGGACAGACTACTGACACTACCTGACATATACAGTTGTTGCATAAATGATATGTTAACAAATGAGAGAAGCCATTGATTTGAAACTCTTTGGAATGATTAAGGGCTTTAATTACAGCCTTGATTAAAACAAGGCTTTTAGTAAACAGCAAAATGGCAAATACTATGCTATTCCATTACAAACCTGTCTTGACAACAGTGTGGTTTGTCTCTACTGCTTCTCTTATTGTCATCACTCATCCAATTCTGATGTTCAAATCCCACCTAAGAAATGGTAACAGGCTTTACTTCAATGCTTACCTGTGAGCAAGGTGTTAGAAGTGTTGATTTACTTTTGACATGCTGCACAGTGCCTGTGCTGTAATAGATGAATTAGTTGTGGGACTAGGTTCACCACCATGTATTACTTTTCCCAGCTCTCAGGTAGATGTACTCACCCATCTTGCATGGAACCATGCTAATGCTCTTCAGTAGGATTTCTCAGGGCAGTGCGATCATCTGGGAGATCAGTTTTCTCTCCCTTTTGCAAGGGACTGTTGCCTCTGGTGGCAGAAATGTTGGTTATATTTAGAGCCTCCAAGCAGCACCACGCAGAGCACAAGCTGCAACAAAACTTCAGCATCTTTCTGTCCAAGCGTTTCACATGCTCCTTAATCTTCTACAGAAGTTTTTTTCTTTTATTTCTAATTTTAAACAGATTTTTCACTGCAGAAATGTTGGGAAGTCTTTTCTGAGTGACAAAAATGGCTTAAGTGGGTCACAAAAGCTAGGAAGTCATCCTCCCTTCTTCTCTCCTCCGGTACTTTCTGGAGTTAGTCTAGTGGTCCTGAAAGAAGCAGCAAATCTTCCCTCTTCCGAAGCTCCTCATAAATGTGCTTGCAGTTAATATGAGTCCTTTTATATTCTCTCCCTTCAAATTCTTTGGATTAAAACAAATACCGTCTGGTTCTTTTAGCTCTTTTGATTATATATTCAGAACTATTGTGTATCCTGGAAAATGAGTTCTTTTCAGTTTTCACTTTTCTTGACAACAAGCTGAAAAATTTCCCCAAATGAAAATTTTCTGCAAAAGTCTTGGTTTGTTCCAAGACCCATTTTTCAAATAAGTAACGTTTTGATGAAAAAATGCCAACCTGTTCTACTTAACAACTGTTCGTGGAACTGACGAGAGAAAAACAAGGAATTGGAGAAAAAAAATTACCGAGTCTTTTATGTAGAGTTAATCTTTGAATATTCCCGTTGTTTCAGTAACAGACAAGATGTTGGTACAAGTAGATGAATATTTAAACATTAGCGTTGACACTGACTTATCTTCTCGATAACATATTGATCGCGTTCTTTCTATAGAGATTATTATGGACTTCCCATAGAGTCAGTGAGCATCTTAATGAAGTCACAGGCTGGATGTTTGTGCAGGTACTTCTTTTGAGGCTGGTCAGACAATCTATGCACTGAATAAGCCCCCACAAATGCACCTCAAGTGTAAAACCAGTCCATGTTTCTGCCTTTTTATCACCACTAGCACGTGTGATTAGTCAGAAAGGTTGGCGGTGTGATGCAGTCCTAGCTTAGTATCTGTTATTCATTGTATTTAAAATGACCAATAGCTTTTCTCTTTACCAAAGCATCTGGAAGCTGATTTAGGCCATCCTTCCAATGGAAATGGATGTTTTTCAGGCATTAAAATTATACCTGAGAACCGAGAAGCTCCATAGCCCTTCCCAGGGACACCTGTAAATTTGTGTCCATGCTTTTGGGAAGTCTCTGAAGGGTGCTGTGCTCACAAGGATGTCTCACTGTGTCCGAAGGACTGCAGCCAGGGAGCTGGTTGCTGCCCCTGACACCCGCTGAGAGGGTGACTGCTGGGTGGCTGTCACTGCCTCGAAATTTAATGACGATAGAAGTATGCTGGTTGTATTGATACAGGATCTGTGTTATGTTAGTGGCACCAAATGAATTTTGCAGTGGATGGAGATGTATGGAAAGAGAGCTTTTAAAATGAGAAACATATTTAGTGCAGTAGAATATATGCTGGTGTCTTTCAAGAGAATTTTTTTTTAAGAAAATGAACAGTACTAGGAAGAAAAAACATAAGTACATAATAAATTATGACTCAGAGCAAAACTCTCATCGATTTTAAGAGGAAGGCAGGATTTAATTTTCACTATAGTTATTAAGAAATGCCTCTCACTGACATGAAGATGAGAGGCGGAGAACACTGATCTGTGGGACAGCGAACAGTTGTTAATTCCATTAATATTTAAACTGGACAGCAGGTTTGGAGTTATTCTTATAAATAGCTGCTTTTTGCAAGTCTTGCAAAGTCACACAAGTACTGCAAGATTCTGAAAATCTTCAAAAAGTAATTTGTCAGCCTTGCAGTTCTCAGCCTACAACTCTCTCTGCACACTTGGCTGAAGAAGAGTGTCATACAGGCAAGAGGAACACTTCCAAAAGGTGCTCAGGACAGTAGCAGTTTTGGGTTGTTGAAACTCTGTTGTGTGGAAAGTGCTCCCCTCTAGGTTGGAGGTGGCAGTTCTTGGTGGGGTGGACATCTGTTCTCCTCATCAGTGCTCTGGGGAACAAGTGGGTGGGTTTCCTGAGGCTGGTTAGTGTGGACTTCTTTGGCATGCAGAAATGTCTCCTTGCTGTTATACTGTGCTCAACACCATCACAAAGGGATATTAGAAACCACCTTTTCCCCAGGGGATTTATGCGCTTCTCTGAGCATCGGCTTTGGGCAGTAGGAGAGACTTTATGTCATGGGACTGCTCTAAATAGAGTTAGCCAAATTATCTTGCTTGGCCACATTCCACGCAGATGTTTTTAGGTTTCAATCCATGTGAGTTTACCCCTAATTTAAGCTCCAGCCTTGAATGAACCCTAGATTTGGAGTCAGACTGGAGATGCATGATACAATTTTTGATAATACAAGGAACTGAAATTTGGACAGTGCCAGAATAAATGCATATATTGATCCAAGGTTGTTTTAAATTAAACTGGGTTTGCTTAAAATATTCATGAACTGGAAAGGGTCAGTTAAAAGCTTCAAGCTGTGAGATTTATACCAGGCTTATCAAAGCAGATGCGTTTTGCATCATTTCTAACTTTTGACTGGTGAGAAGTTTAGATTTTTTTTTTTTTATAAATACATTTATTCTAGCAAATGTGTGTGTGTATTTATATATATATAATTTTTTTTCAAATACATCCCCATATGCACCCTCACTCTCAGAACATTTTGCTTTTACTCTTCCTGCATTTCAGTAGCTTGCCTCAGCTGTGCGCCGTGTTGCCTTCCAAATGCAATGCATCATAAATTCGTGATGGTTTGCCAAGCAAAAGAGGGCACGGCGCTTCTTTATGAAGAGGATATTTTTGCGAACTGGACCTCATCTATATCCCAGTGGAATTTTCTGATGCTTCCATATTACTCCTGTACAAAACTTTTAGGGAGTTATAGATCAGACATCAAAACCAGTAATTAAAGTCCAACTTACTCTTCTTCAATATCTGTCTATCCTTTTCATTAGGGAGCAAAGACATCCCTTTCCTCTCCTAGATCCGTCAGCAGTCAGTTTAATCACCAAGATCCAAGCAGTCAGTTTAATGACCAGCCATCAGTGCTTCTGCTTCTCAGATTTCCAGACCTTCTTGATTGGAGGATGTTGCTTATACTGTTGTATATACCATTGTGTTATCCTGTAGGTCCTATATACGTAGCTGGTATTCAAAAACATTTCCACATATATGATCAAGTGCAAAAAAACAGTTGCCAGGTGAACAGTTTGGTTTTGTGCTTGGAGCCTGGATGCCAGCAGTGGATGTGGACATTGAAACTGCGCTGGCACCCTTTGCTGAGAGTAGTCCCAAGGGACTGGGAAATTCTGAAATGTCTGAAGTAAGGCTGGTCTCTTCTAGGGGGGTAATTCTTTATTCAAGCCTATTTTGAAAGTTCACAATGTTAAATAAAGCTAAAGAGGCCTATATGTAGCACTGAGAAGCAAGCCCGTTTTGATGTTAGAGGTCATAGCATTGTTACAGTTTGCATCACTGTTTGTACCAACTTTGTTGCACAACTGTATGCACTCCACACACAGGTCCTTCTCTCACATAGTCTGCTCTCCTCTGCCCCTACCACCACAGGTCACCACCTGGAAACCTAATGGAAACAATAAGAATGAGAACGCAGTACAATTCTCCTGGCAAACACATGTGCGTTTTGGTTTGGTTTTTTTTCTGAGTGCTGGCAGAACCTCACTTCAGTGACTGTAGCTGGGCACCAAGAAGCTGCTCATAGTCAAGTGGTGGACCTTGTTCCTAGTATTGCTTCAGTGCCTTACAGAAGAAAGGCCACGCTGGGAAAGCAATGTAGGTTTGGTAGACCTGACCTCATACACAGGAAGGGTTTGGCTGTGTAAAGATCTCCCAGACCTCTGAAAGGCCTTTTAACTTTGGGAATGGGGCTGGGAAAACTCTGCACAATGCATCACTCTGGTGTTATCTGTGTTGGTCTTGGAAGGAAGCTTATGATGTTCTGTGGAGAGACTCTAGGTCTCCCTGCTTCAGAAGCCCAGTGAGCCTTTATCACTGTCAGAAGAGAGCTCATGCAGAGGACAGCTGAGAAGCTTTCATCAGTCTGTGGCCTCTGCTTTAATGTCCTCAGGAACACAGAAGCTCCTGAAGCTCTTGCTGGGATGATGTTCCTTTGCAAAGATCTGTTACTTTGCTGCTATTCAAGCCTTAGAGGAGTAATTATACTACAACTGACTCAGAAGCAAGAGAAAGCTTGTAGGCTTTCAGCTGTCTCTAATTTTACATTAGACAAAAAGCGATAAAGAACTTGTTTTCTGTAATCTATGGATTTAACTTTGAATAGCAGGTGGTAAATGTTCCAACAAATATGTATATATATATCAAATCTGTGAGTGCCCAAATATTTACATCTTCAGCCAAACAAAGGCTGGAGACTCACGTTGCCTGAGGGGAAGATTGTTTTAGAGAAACAGGTTGAAAGGAAATCAAGAACGGGAATTACAAATTTTCTTTCAGAGATGAGTGCTTGTGGTAGGGAGGAATCATGCGCCTGATAGATCGCTGGCTTGGAGAGATAAGCCGGCTTGCAAAAAGGGGTGTCCTGTTGTCTTTTGAGCCATGGTCTTGTTTCTTTGAGTACAGTGCACATTTGAATTGAAGTCTGTACAAGGAGCACGCCAACAGTAGTCAAAGTTTGTACGAGCTTTCCCAGCATGGGCTGTCAATCTGGCTATATGGCAAGTGTATATGATCTGTAGCTGATGTATGGATCTGTGTTAGATGGCAACGCTACTAAGTCTATCTGTTCTCCAGTGCTACGGTGGGAATCAGTAGGAGCATCAGTTTATTTATGGTGGTCCATGAGCCCCAAAAGTCTGGGAACTTTAACATTTGTAATGTAAACCCCAACAACAGGGAGATAGGAGCTTTTTGCTTTCCACACTGGTCCACCATTTCAAAGTCTAAGAATGGCTAGAATCATGATGTGTTGTGTTTACCAGATGGCTGTTAAGCAGCGCTAGAATTCCTCTGGATAGTGAAATTTGTTCATATGTCTGATCCCTTCTTGAATCTTTCAAGGTTGTGGGCTTAAAGGACTTTCTGTTGCACTTGAGCAAATTGGGAAAATAGGAGTAATTATCAGTTTTTAGTTTCTTATCTTTTAATGTTCCCCTTGTGTTTTGAGTCAGGGAGACCAGTAGGTCCTCCTAGTCTATTACCCACTTCTCCTCTGTACCCTTTTTTTCAAGGTAAACAATCCCAAGTCATTTCCAGCTCCAGCCAGAAGGCTTTTCCCACTGCTTTGATCATTCTTTCATTCACTTATGAAACTACTTTTGAGTAATACTGGTGTGCTAGCCCATGACAGTGTTTCTGGTCATACGCTGGAATTCACCAAGTTTTGTGGTTTCTTCCCCCAAAGACTGCATCACTTGCAGATGTAGAACTTCAGTTGGACTTTCGGATCTCAGTAGTGTAATTTCCCACTGGAAAACTCCCTGTTTTTTCAGATACTGTTGCATGTCTCTGTTGCCAGATTGGTGCAAGCAGAGGACAAAAAAATCTATGTGTGTCCATGCACTAGTGGGAAGTTTCAAACTTGCAGGTTTTTTAGACTGTCAAGAAAAATCCTGTTAGTATACAAGATAGATAAAGACTGTCCTTGACCTTTGCCTGTGGGCTATTTACAACAAGCTGGAGTTGCACTGCCTAAACGGTGCCAAAACCAAGGCAAGCGCAGGATAAATGCCAGGCCAACAGGTATACTTTGCTATGCTTTTGAAGTGTTCAGTGACAGATGCTGGAGCTTGGGGTTTTGCATCGGTATGTGTCACCTGTCATGAGCCGCAGATAGATCCAGGCCTTTTTTAAAGAATTAGGGAAATGCAGGCAGGTGCAGTACTCTAAAGCAGAAGGAGGAAAACGGTGAAGAATGTCGTGTTTCCTCCCATCACGGCTGATGCAGCCTTTCCTGTACATCAACACACGCTAAATTGCTTTCATCCAGACTTCCATCACCCTTTATCTCCTTTTCTGCCATATCTTTTAGTCTCAGACAAGCTGCTGATTTTCCTACTCAAGGCTCTTCTTGGTCTATCTTGATATATGTGTATACTGGTGAAATTTCACTATACTCTCCCCACAGTGAAGAGAGATGGGGCTCGTAGATAGAGATGGGGCTTTTTTTGCCAGCTTAGTGCAAAGGTATAGAGGCTTCCGTGTATGCTGGTTAAACACTCCATAAGAGTGTGAAAGCCTGATTTTTTTTTTTCCTCCAGCTCCTTTCCTTGCTTCCATGCTTGCAAAAATAGTTATGGCTGGAGTTAGGTGTTACCCACCCATTTTCAAACAGGAATAATTGACAAAACACAATACTGATACCTGGTGCTTCTGGACCAGGATGGCTGAGGTGATAAGGAGTGTATTAGTGATCCAGACAAAAAAGCAGGAGTTTACCTCATATAGAAATAAACCTAGGACATAATTTACTGGCCATGTCACACAGGCAGGATTCCAAATAACTTGGTACAAGAAAAAGAATAGATGGGAAAAATGATATGATTAATTATTGTACATATCTGAAGTATAGTGAGTAAAAAATAACTGTGAAGTTAAAGGGACATGTAATTTTTAAATTTTTTTTTTAAAATTAGATTCCAAAGTATCTGTAACTTCATGAAAAGAAAGATAAAAACATTCTGGAATTCAGCTTTTCAGTTTGCTATATTTTACCATATGATTGAGTTTAAATGTATTGGTGTATTGGATATGTTTTTCCATTTAAGAAGCTCTTGTAAATGAACTATTTATTTACATGAAAGAAAAGGATTCCCAGTGCAGCCCACGATACTTCTCCCTCCAAGCCTGCCTTGAAAGAAGGTTGCCTTTTCAAATTTGGCTCTAGCTTTCAATGTTCTCAAAATTAAAAAAAAAGAAAAAAGTATTCTTAAAACTAAATAAAACATATATATCAGTATTTCTGGCTGAATGAATGAGCACTTCACCTGAATAGACCTATTTGAATGGCTACTCAGTGTTTTGTTAGAAAGTATATTAAAAAGTTGAAACAGCCTGCTGAATGATGGTGAGGGACAGAAACAAAATATAAAATGTGCCATGTGAAAAAAGAGCCCCTTATCCAAGAAGATCTTGGTAAAACTTTAAATGGAAAAGTGACACTCATCAAACGATTTCTATATCATCTGCACTGAATAATTTACTTTTGGGTGAGATTCACTAACATCATTGCAGAGGAAGTGTAATTGAAAATTATGAAAGCTATATCTTTATTGTGTATTACAGCACATGGCTTTGATATGGCGTTATGTCTGCCACAGCGGGAAGTGTTTTTCAGAAAAAGTAAAAATCTCTGGGACAGATTCTCAGTGGTGTAAATCAGTGTTACTCCACTGAGAGCATCCTATGTGAGCAAGCTTCTGCCTGTTCCCCCAGAGTCCCTTATCTCTGTAATCACCCAGACAAATTACTGATTAATTTCAGGGAAAGTTTACATGGGTAGAGCTAAGGAAGAGCTCTGCTACTTTTTTTATAGTGGACAACTCTGATGTGATTTTAAAATTTTGGGGTTTTGTGCTCAAAGCTTATATAAATATATATTTTTTCTAAGTGCAATTTAGGTAAGTCTTGTTAACAATTGCTATACAATGTCACAGGTCCCTGTGGCACTGAGTACATCCTTGATCTAAGCAGCCAGTTATTTGAGGTCTTGGCCATGCACTGGCTTTGATAGCACAGACCTTTCAGCTTCAAAAGCCGCTTTAGAAGTAGAAGCCAGTCTGAATACAGAGCTGGTGTCTAAATCAATGAAGATACACTGGCTAAGGACTGGCTAAACGTGTTTTACAGGGTACATGACAAGTCCAATGCACTTTTTTAATTCCTCCAAGAGTACCTGGTGGGTAAGGCCCCATCCCCGGGTGATTCATAGAAATCCACCCCTTGTCAAGCACTGGCAAAAAAGAGCAATGCTGGTTTAAGGCACTTAGATAATGTTTTAGCAAAGAGTTTTAGCCTGGCCATGTGTGCTGGGGCAAGCTCTGGCTGGGCAGAGCCCCAGTGCCCCAGGAGAACAGTCACCAGCTCTTCCAAGCTCAGCCGCTTCCCAGATGACTTGTGCTGGTGGAGAAAGTCTGCCCAAAGTAGAACACCATGAGTGACATTAGCATTCAGAGAGCATCTGTTCAGTCATCCCCAGTTAGCGTATGACTGTCAAACTGAGACACACGTCTATTCCCAATCCAACTCCTTAACCCCTGCTTTGCCTAACCCACTGCCAACATCTCCCAGGACCGTTTCTCTTGGGAGAAGCAGGCCAGTGCTGTGCTCATCACTAGGCACATGAATTAATTATGAAGGCCTGACTACCTTATTAGGAAGCATCTTGCTTACCAGTGCAAAGAGAGTGTACGTGAACCCCTGTGGACAGTTCTTTGATGTACCATGTATATGCTTTTCTTGGCCATGTGCCCTATGATGCTCAGGGACATGATTTCACTCTACAGGAAGGAGAGGTGAAAATATTGGCAGCCTTGGGAGCTAGGAGGTATTAACCATCATGAGTGAAAATGTGTGAGTGTGATGTAAGGAGCTGAACCTGGTGAGGTGCAGATTTATTTCCGATTTCTTCAGGTAAGCCTTGGCTAAGGAAGGCCAGCAACTGCTCTCCCAGTCCATGTGAAACAGTGCTGAAATGGCCCAGTATGCAGCATTTCCACAATTTACTGGTACTTTTCCACAAAGGGCAAGGGCACAAAGCATGGGCTTCCATGTCTCCTTCATGTAACTTCCATTTCCAATGCTGATGGAAAGCCTTATCTGTCCTCCTCTCCCAAAATATGTGTGTATATGTAGATAAGTAGAATTTGAATGTTAATCAACACTTGCATAGTACTTCAGAGCTCTTTGTGCAGCAGTTGCCTCTTTGGAAGAAAGGATAGCAGGTTTTTTTTTTACTTTTAAAGAGAGGCTGATGGAGAAGAGCTTGTTTTATTGGTGCTGTGTTGGAGATATCTCCAGAGTCTTCATCATTAAATGGTCAGCATTTGCCAAGAGATGCCACAGAGTAATCACGGGTTTTGCTGTGTTACCCACCAGGGAGTGCTGGTTCCCCTGAGGAGCTTGGTGCAGGACCAGGACCTGGCTTTTAAATTCCTCTCAATGGCAGTCATTGCCAGTCCTGTGAGGTTTGTAACACCTTAGTTCACATCGTCACATCATATGCTTCATCCTCAGGCCAGCAAGGACGTTCAGTTAGCACTGGACTTGTGATATGGTATTGGACTGAAACCCTCAGGGCTGCAGATTTGACCATGCAAAGGCCTCCTTGTGTGACCTGGGGCAAATGTCTTAATGCCTCTGCTGATGTGGCCATCTGCATCCTACCCAGACATTTGGAGAGGTTCTGGCACACTTATGCCCAATCTTTTTTTGAGCCCTCACGGTGCAACTGTAGCATGAACGTCAATACTTAGAAGGAGGAACCACAAGCTTTGCTGCTCTTTTAAAGGAAAGAGATTTTGAACTTTCTATGAGTTCATTTATTTATTAGCACAGACTGGTTTTTAATCAAGGTTGCTACTTAAAACTTTGTAATCAATTAAGTGGGTTTTCTCAGCAATGACAAATTATTATTTTCCAAGACCTGTGAACCTGTGAAAAATACCAGTATGCTTATATTTCAGTTCCTGAACTGTTAAAAAACCCCATTCTCATAGGTGTTTTAAATGTAATGCATTTTCAGATACCATTTATAAATGTCCAGTGGATAGAATTTTATTATTTTTTTTTAATTTCCTTCATCTGATCTAGGTCTTTGATAAATACTACAGACAAACTGAGTGCTGTAGGATCAATCTTGACAGTTCTTCAATAAAAGGCTGTGTGGTTCTTCGTCAGTGTCTTCCTTTCAGTGACAGCTGCTTTGTTCTTTTTCAGTCAGATTTTCTAGTTAACACATCAAAAGTGTATCTGTGTACACGCAGTACTGAGAAAACAGTTCAAAGAGGCAGGAGATTCACTTTTAACTCTTCACTGCATCTTCCTGCACTTGTCACAGAAGATAGCTTATACAGAAAGCTTCAGAACAAGGTGAGGAGTTCACCAAGGAGCACTGTGAAGTACAGCACATGTGGATTAGTCTTAAAACACAAATTGGTCAGTCAATCCACTTACCATCCCAAATTAGCTTGCTTTCGAGCCAAGCCATTAAGTGATAAGAAGTTTTCAGGTTTAGGCAGCAAAAGCCTTGCATCGCACACAGATAAAGCCATATGTTTGATCAAGTACTGAAGTCTTGTCTGATGGTTCTTGCTGTGGTGTCAATACCTTAAAACTAATTAAACTGAGTTCGGTGTTCAGTTTAAACTCATTTCTTTGGAGGGTTGCTGTCAGCTTCTAAACCAAGGTAAACAGTAAGGACAAGCAAATGCTTTGCATATCGCTGCTCTTATCTATTGTTGTTGAAAACTATTCCTGACTACATTCTTAATTCACCCACCAGTTCAGCAGCGTCACACACAACTTGGAATGCTTTCTGCTACTTTACGGCTATTAAGCATTGCTCAGTTGAGGACCCAGACCAGCAAAGTGCTAACTCAGGAGAGCATATTCCAAGCATCATGTCCTCATCTGAGCAAGTTTTCAAACCTGTGCTAAAATCCAGTAATGTTAAGTCTTACAGGAAGGTCTGTTTTTGAGTGCTTGTCCTCATGAGCTCTCTCCTAACTAAGGCCAGGGAAAATGGTTGTGATTAGCAGCAATGTAAGCTTTCTCCAAGGTTTCTATCAGCCTCACGGCACTACAACAATCCCAGCTGCAAACGATTGCCTGTACCCTTGGGTAGCTTGTTTGTATGTGGGGTTGTAACCCTCAGGCATCAGTGGAGGCAGCATGGTATTTCCAGCAAGTACTTGTTTCAGTCGGGGGAATCATTCACCTGTCAGGATGCCCCACTTCAAGCCCTGCTGGTGGGCTCACCGTGCCATTAGCTCTCCCCTTTGGAGGCATAGTCCTGTCTGGCAAGTAGGGATAGAAGTGACACCCCATAATGTGGACACAACACAAGGACCCACTTCACAGCTTCATCATCAATAGCTGGGGGGCAAGCACGTCCCCTGCCAGCTTGAGCTACTCCTTTCTCTTTCTGTTGTTCCCTTCATTGCTCTGTTTTCTCTGTTTCATTCTTGCTTGAATTGCACAGCAGTTCAGAGCATCTAGGTGCCTCTGTAACCAAAAGCTACTCTCTGTATCTTAAGCAAGAAGATGTGTCGCACATTGGTGGGAAGCAAGAGGAGATGTCATTGTCCCAGCAGCACCAGGACACAGGAGGTGAGCAGTGACCCCATTCTTTCCTCCTCTGTTCTTCGCCTGGTGCTACTCCACTCCCTTGTGTGGTCTCTGTCTGCAGGTAGGGCTACAGCATCTGCTGGTGAAATTTCCTGTGTTATCCAGACCTTGTCTGTGAAGTGCAAGTTGTTAAAGGCACACAGGAGCTGTGTTTGTTCAGACGCAGCCGTGTTCTCCTTAGCTCAGCACTACCCATCAGCTCGCACTGACACGTCCTCTGTTTGACTCCTGCAGATAATGGAGACCAGAAACATCGTCTTCCTGGAACAAGCCCCAGCAGACAAGCTCTCCTCAGGCTGCCCTTGTTGTACCCTCCTGCGGTACGTACAGCTTCAGACATGAGGCGACAGAGCGTGTGGGAAGACAACATCAAAGCCAGTGCTTGTTACAGACCCTTCCTTGGGTCCTGTCATCTCAGGAGTGGGCTGAGTACCCCGGCGGCAAAATCACCACATTTCCACAGAACAGGACCCACAGTCTGGGGATTTTGTGTAGACCTGGTAGAAATCATCAAAGGAATGACAGCTGGTTGCAGGAACAGATAAGGAGGTATGTACCACAGAATAAGGATTCTTCCAGGAAAACAAGGGGGAGCTGGTGATTTATGTGTGGTGGAAATTAGTCATCATTAAAACAGATGGGTTGGAGGAATGAGAAGGGGAGATCATTCCTAGGGTGGAATCCTGGGAGATGGAGAGTCCGTCCAGCAGACACGTTCTCCAGGAGAAACACAAAACTGTGCTAGGCGGCCCTTGGGTACTAAGGAAGCAGAAACAGCAGGACAAGGCCTCTGGACCTTAGCACCTGGGAATGTCCAATGGCTCTGCAAAAACCAGCGAGCAAAGCACCATCACCTGGCATGGGTCTTTATCCCAGTTTCTGATGGGACATAGAGCTGTAAATGAGGAGGCGTTCTTGGAGCAAGTGGAAAATAGAGATGACCATATCTGAAATTTTGTGTGGACATGATTTGGTTAGAAAGGAAGAATAATACAGTGAAAATGCGTATAATTAAAAGACCAGTGGTAAAGAAAACACTAATGAATGGGGGCCTCTGGTACAGAGGATACATTTTCAATTAAAAAGATAATTTCTAACTTAGTGTTTCTTGAATACATTCTAGTAGGTGACCAGTAATCATTATTTCAGGAAAAATAGGCTTCTCCCTCTCATCTATATCGTATCATCAGATGTTACATGAAATTTGCCTAATCCCAACAAAATAAAAAATATTATTTAGAGTAGAAAATTAGGCACTGAATGGGTGTTATGAATGATTTTAATATTTAAAAATGCCTAGTAGAATACTCCCTTGAGGTAGCTGGATATATTCTTTTGTATATTTGTTTTACGGAAAGATTTCTTTACAGCTAGCTGGTGAGATACAGCACAAGGCAGCTCCCTTCCAGAGAAGATGTGTGGGTGCAAGAAAGAGGTGCTGGAGCAACCAGGTCTATCGCTTTGTCCTCCCCTGACGATTCCTTTGCTCATATTTCCAATAAGCTGGGTGTTGTCCGGCCAGTTTGCATCTCCGTAGCTGATTTCTTGCACCTCCACCCCTGTTTCCCCTTCCTCACACTGCACTGGCAGAGAAATAAAATCTTCAGTGATGGCCCCATTTTAGCCAAATTCCTGAATTGTTTTTCCATGCTGGAAAACATCAGCAGGAATAGTCTCATTGATTTCAGTGGTCCCCTGCCATCAACTGGCATTAGTAATAGTAAGTGAAGGATCTGGAAAAATGTGTTTTATATACTGTCAGCCAGGTAAAAAGGTGGCAAAAGGAGTGCACTAAAAAGTCTGCATTTATTTGTCAATATCAGAGTGTGCACTGTCAGTAACCTCTGGCTTACATTGTTTTATCATGTCAATATTTCATAGCATCATAATGCTATTATACGGCTGACTAATGGGAATGGCTATTAGCAGTGTTGATGTAGTTTGAAAATAGCAATCCATATTTTATGGACCAGAAAGAGACCAAGCCTTTACCTTAGACCTTAGTAAGCGTAAAAAGGGAGATAATGTAAATGAAATTTACCTTCTCATTTCCATCTTCCCCCAATTAGTTCATAATTCACATATTGTCCATCTGCTTTCATGCTTTGAATGCACTTACACAAATTAAAATATCCTGAGGAGGTCTGTTGAAAACTCATCCTTTTCTAGCTTGAAGTAACACAGACTGCTCTGCTCTGCCCAGCTTGAGAGCCTTACTAAATCACAGCTGTCCTTCATATTATGGGCTAGGCAGTGTTTTGAATGATCTACTAAACTTAGCAACTAAGTATATGGACTGTTGCTGAGAAGTCTCTTGGCTATGACTTCTCAAGGTCTCAGCTGCTGACCATATCTGTGACCAGTCAGTTTTGGTGCAGACAGGATCGTTTAATTGTGAATGCACGTGACCCAGGCCTTACTGAGAGGGAATACATGCTGATGGACTAATCCACAACATGCTTGGCTTGAACCCTTGCTCCAGCACCCATCTCATCTGAAATCCACAGTTGTGAGCACAGACTCTTCCTCTTGGTGCTCACTGCAGTGCTGGACCTGCTCTTGTTGCTCCATCCTTTCTGCTGAGTGCATGAGTAGCAGATGAAAGGTGCTTGTCCCTGAGCATGAGCAGGAGCTTGCATGCAGCTGTCTTCTTGATTAGGAGTGTGGAATCACAATGTTCTGACGTAGTGGGGTGCAGAACTGGGGTTGTACACATCATGGACGAGTATGCCCTTGCCTGTGGCCCTAACAGGAGCTGAGGTAGGAATATAAGAGGTAACATATTGTGCATTACATTGGATGTAAAGGCCTCCCACAGTGGATGGGACTCTGTTGGTTCCACGGGCACTAGGTGTAAGGCACTGGCCCTGTTTACATGCCTGAGTATCCAAACATATTAGACACTTCGGTGTCTTGCAGAGTGCCATGTAGTTCTGCCTGAAATCCCAGTTCCTCTCACCCAAAATGCTGCTCCCTCTTACCTCGGAGGCCAGGAGGAGATAGACACGTTGCTGCTCTGAATCTGTGCAGGTTTCTTATACACACTGTGGAGGGGCCAAGAAAAAAATACCCGATTAGGCTATAATCGTCAATCTTCTGCACTAACCTGCTCTCTAGACCCTCATGAAGTTAAGCCTATGACATTAAAGAGAGAAGAGAAATGAAAATTGCAAATGGTCTGTGAATAGCCTGACTCTGAAAAGCTGCCATAATGTGGTTTTGCACAGGCTGACTAAATACACTTTAATAGTAACCTAATGGTGGAGCTAGAAATTAAATAGATTGTGTGTTAATTAGGTATTGGTTAATGCTATTATTTCACTTCATTATTCCGTATTCCACCCCTGAACACTGGAGTCCACCCCTGTGCTGAAAGGCTGAAGTTTTCCTAGGCAGTGCAGACCTGAAGAAGACCCTATGCATGTATCACTGACACCCTACTGAAGCTTTCAGTGTGCGACATGAGCACATTTACTCAGTGAGAACATCTGGAATAACACATCTGAACTTTGCTACTTCAGCAATTAGCAGCATATTATTAGCACATTATGAACTTGTTTCTAAGAAAAAAAAATAACCTCCCCAAGCTAGAAGATCATTAGTAAAGTATTTAGGAAAGGTGGTAGGACGCTTCCACCAAGACATCCCATTAAAATATTTTACCTTTTTTACCTTGGCCTTTGTTGTCCTTATTACACTGTATGCATTATTTATTAAAAATGCTGTCCACACAGTGGTGGGCAGAAAATTGCCCTTTAAGCTAAGTATTAATGAACAAGTGTAAAAACTTCCTGAGAAGGGGAGGACTTGGAAACCCAATGGTCAGCCTGCTGCTTCCCAGATGTGTTGTCAAAGTTCATCTTACAGTTATAAACATGATGTGAACGCAATGGGTTGTCAGTGCTGGGGTGAGCTTGCTGGAAAGAGCGGTAAAGTAGTATAAATTAGTGAAGCTGAATTAATCCCAAGGCTTCTTAAAACTTCTATGTCATTTATGTTTCCCTTTGAATAAGGTTCCTAACCATATGTGGCGTTTTCTTTTTGGTACAGTCATTGATGGTCCAGTAATGGGCAAGAGTTGTACTACATTGTTGCAACAGTCAATTGTAGAATGAAAAGGAAAGGAATGTAAAAGATAACTGGGTTTTCCAAGGGAAAAAAAAAAGTTTAATGTATTTGAGTCAGCATTGTAAGTGCTCAAAAATGAGATAATTTTCTAGTGGGATTTTGCAAAAAAAAAACACCATATTTTCTTTCACCCCCCAAAATCAGATACTGTTATTGTACTGACTATGGACAAAACCTGCTGCTGCTTTTTTTTTTTTTCTTTTTTGTGTAGTCATGTCATGTTTAAAAGCCTACACTTTCAAAAACATCTGGCGTGCCTTCACATGTCCCTTGGGACGTTTTATTAGTTCCTGATTCACAGTGAGCCCAAGCCTTTGCTCTCTGGCAATCAATTCTCTCGGGCAGCCACCCAAAAAGAGCAACTAAAACCAGCAATCGTGTTCTGAAATTTAGAGCGAGGTGCAGTTTGTACCATCAGCTGTGCTAGGGTGGATTTTAGCTTTCCTTTAACACCTGCGTGGAGGTGCTGGCTCCCCCTGTGAACGGACATAAGGATCCAACAGGAGAGGACAGAACTCTTCAAGTCCAGTGACACGATTTTTGTACCCCTCTGGGATCTTACCCAGCCTGAGCAATTGCAGATGTAAGTTTGGAGGACAGGAAGACCAGATTATTTTCTTCCTTGACTGTTTTACTACTAGCCCCACTTAAACATTTTGTTTCATCTATGTGACTGGAGTCTATATTCTTCCTAAACTTTATAAAAACATCCTTTGCATACCTCAAGCGTTTAGCACCACGGCACTTGCCATGTTAATTTTCAGTCTTTTCTTAGTCACTCCTGGCATATAATTTCCTGACTCCTGCCCTGACACAGTTATAAATCCTCTGATTCAAAGTCTGCACCATCAGAGACCAACAGCAGCTTATCTGAGTGAGAAGGTGGGACCTAGTCTTCAGTAATTAAGGTAGGAACCATCAGATCATATGAGATTCCAGGCAATGGAGGCCTAATTTTGTAGGTAAAAATGACCTGCAAGAACTGCCCTGGAGCTAAATGCAGTAATCTTTACAGTAGTTCAGAACAAAAGAGCAGGCCAAATGAAGTGCCTCCTCCTTGCTCATGTTCTTTACAGGCTGGATCATGTCTTATATTTTAAGACATTTCAAGCCCTTTCTACTCTAATTATGTTCAATGGACTCTTCCTCCCATCTCCTTTTTCTTTTTAAACTTTTTAAAGATCCTTCTTTCAGGGATGTCTTTTGCCAATAGGCTTCATCAGCAGCCTCTGTGCGGCATTTCTGCTTTATCTGTTCCAAACTAGTGTTGCTCTATTAGAACAACTCTATTGCCCTTCATCCCTCTCAGCTAGCTGCGTTGGAGTGCTGCAGGAAAAGTGTCTTGGTCAGAGAGTGCGGCTTAAAGGAGCATGATTTAATCTAGGAAATCTGAATGGAATTATTTTAGGGCAATGCTTTCACTTTTGTGGTAGTTAAAAGAAAATGGGAAATTTTAGCTTGGAGAACAGAGTGCAAATTGAGCATTTGTACAACATAGACAAATTATTACCATCCCAGGTCAGTGAAACAGAAATTGTAAGTTTTGTTTTTTTAAAAAAGGAAATAGTAAATATGAATTTGTAATCCAATATTTATTGGCCTTGGTTTCTTCAAAATACATAGTTTCCACATCTGAATTTAAATATTTATGTGGTAGCACATATTCCTGTTATAGCTAATATAAGTAATATACTTATCTTTCAAGGCAGCAATATTTTTTCACTCAACCTTGACTTTTAAGTTTAAATATGCGGATAGGAAGTGGTGTTATCTAGAAGCTGTTGTCACTTATTTCTATGTACAAATCAAGATAATTCAGATTGCTCTTTTAAGAAGTAGCATTTTTTATTTCTTTGCTCCAGCTGATCAAGTAGATTATGATGGTGTATTGTCAGTTTTCATTTTTCTTTCTTGAGTTAGACAAATTTCTACATGTACCTTCCAAAATGAGGAGATTAATTTCTGCAGCCAGGGGAACTGCTGGAAAAAAGTTTAATGATAAATTATGCGTTTCCCTTTAAAAATCCAGGATAAGATTTTCACACACGTGAAGCCTGTCTTGCATCCGTCTCACACTTTAGAGGGCATATGATGGGTTTATATTTAGAAGAGCATGAAAGGGATTTAGGGTAACTGAGACTCTTGTCCATATCTCTGAGTAGGTGGAAACATCTGTTTCTGTAGGACATTTTTGATAGAACCCTGACATATTCTTGTCTGGTATTAAATCCAGTGCAGTTACAGCCATTTACTCCTGCTGAAGAAATGATCTTGAGACCCTTCCATTGTGTTTCCAATCCTTAGTTTTGCTTTGACACTGACTTTTCTTTTTATCCATCGGAATCCCTTGATACAATAAATTTTACTTTATTATTCCAGTGCTTGAGGGACAACTTTTCCCTTAGAGCCAGAAGGTTTTCTTCCTTTTCTTTGTCTTTCACCCAGTTATACAGCAAGAGCAGGTGGCAATGGAATATAGTTTTTCCCCCTCTGGAATAGGCCAGTTTTCCCTGCATTGGTATCTTAGCCAATGAACCCCTGCCAGGGACCAGGAGCTCACTGCCTGGGGAAGGGCCCAGGCCTGTGCTACAGCTGATGACTGGCTGGGTGTGTGAGGAGGGAACACGTCAAATGGCACCCTTGTCTTGCGAAGCACTTTTGTTCTCTTTTGGGAGATGGCAATGTTGGTTTTTTCCTGTCCTGCCGGGGAGGTTTGAGCCAGCTCTGGGAAACACCACAGTCAACTCTGAAAGAAGTGTTGCTCCAAAATTGACCCTTGGCCTTATGGTCCTCATAGCACAATACATAAAAAGCCTCATTTTCAGAGGTGCTGGTTTGTAAAGGGAGCTCCCACTGGTTTTCACTGAATTTTTGAGTACATAACCCACCAATTAGTTAAAAACTAATTTCATGGACTGTGGCTGCACCCCATTCACTTGAGCTCTTCATCCAAGATGACAGCAGTATGAGAGCCCTCCCTTCCCTCTTCCCGAAAAGGAAAGTCTCTCATACACCAGCATTGCAACAGAAGTATTATTCTGTCAATACAGTGGCCCTTGGGATGTCAGTGGAAAAAGTTAAAACACCCGAAGTCAAGAGAAAAGCCTAATACAGTTGCACTGACTTTGCATACACTTTGAATGAGCCATCACTGTGTCAATCAAGTGTCTAAGATTGAGCCATCTCACAATGTCAATGCAAGCTTCTGTGCTAAAATCAATGGCAGAGTTCCTATTAATATGAGGAATTTCTATTTTCTTAGACTCTTAAAGCTATTTTCATATCTTTTGAATATTCAGTAATGCATGTGAGAAATATTGCTGCTCTTTGGCAGCCTTCTTGTTTTCTGCATTAGAAGTTGTGTGACAGTAAAGGGTTTTATATGAACCCACTTGCTGTCTCCTTTTTGTACAAGAGTGCCTTGAAAAGATCTCTATCAGCTCTGTGCACATATACTATAAGAACAAAACGTTCCCTGTGATGTGGTGAAACTCCCTGTGCTTTCTAAACCTATCATCACTGCCCCTTGCTTGCTAAGGCCTAGAGGAAAAGTCCAAGGAACCTGAGAGAAGATTTACTTTGCAAAGGCAGACTGGCAGTTTGTTGGTACTGGCAGACTTCTTTCTGCTCCTGTACAGAGGACAGCCTTGACCTAAATGCCTGTGAGAACTTACTGAATAAGCCAAACCACCTGGAATTATCTGACTTCTCTCATAATTTTGTAAACTATAGGGGCACTTATCAATGGCTTTAAAATCATTATCCAATGCCCCATTAAATCTCCCTGCAGTTGAGTTATAAGATGGGAAATAAGAGTCAGCAAGCAGAGGATATTGTTCCTCAGCATGGTATAGCCACCTACCATACCAAGAGAACAGAAGGCGAAGCAACACTGGGTTTCTGGAGATAATACCGACACATCAGCATTAGGCAATAATGGAGAATGTATTCCTCATCCTTCTTCTGCCCTAGACAGCTAGAGGTGATATATCTTTTGGCACTGTCAGCCTAATCTAGGTCAGTCCTATTGTCAGGCTCCTCAAATAGTACCTGTCCACAGTTAAAATTTATGTTGGAAAAGCATTAATGCAAGCTTTTAATAAGATGAAGAATTTAACAGTATGCTGTTATCTGGAGATGATATATTTTATATACAGGAGACATATTTAATTAGCTTTGGAATAGTCAAAGTGGCTCATGCAGAGGCAGGCGTAGCTGCACCTCCACTCCTTCCCTCCTGTAATTAGAGACAGCAAATGCAAAGCACATATTAACTTTTCTAGTGGCTGAGCTGCCTTGCGTAGACCTTCATACACACTGCTGCTCAAATATAAATTAGCCCTTAAAAAGCACGCTTGGTGGATAAGTAAAAAGAATGAAAAGAACGCCCTGAAGTTTCATGGTTAGGTACCCACAGGAAGGGAGAAAGATAGGAGCTGCATGACCTGTAAATGGCTCAGATCCTGCAGGGAGGATGACAACCCAAAGTGGTGGGTGAGATACTCTGGGTTTGAGGCCCTCCCTGGACCCAGGGCTTTACTACAGCCCAACCTTTCACAGACATCACTTTGATGTTGTGGGCCCAGCAGGGATGCAGGGAGCTTGGTTGTTCCCATCCTTGGGGAACCCTCCATTTCCTCCTGCTCAGCCTGCTTTAGAGTAATGATGCTCAGGCACCTGACAGAAGTGAGTCTGTCACCTCCCTCCTGCCTGGGAGATGCGTTGGAGTCAACAATGTGGGTAAACTCAATGACACTGTTGACTAGAGCTACCATTAATGATTCTGTGCAGGTCATTATGAACAACACTTCAACTGATCCCATTTCTCTCTCAGCTTTCATCTCTTCCTCTCTGTGTGCGCCAGAGCCTGTCAGGAAAAAACACACTCCACTGCCGTGTGAATCTGGAAGGCTCCATGCAGAGCAATGGCCAAGGACATCCTTGAAACCCTGTGAGCATTTCTGTTCTTCAAGTACAGCATGCACAAAGGCTCTGCTCTGGATTATCACCCATCTGTGCACCAAAACGCAGGTCCACAGGAGTAAGAAGTTTACAGGGGTGAATGTGATGCTAAATGACACTACGCGTGGTTTCTCCTGCCTTATCTTTTCCTGCCTAGGAGATGGTGGACACTTTTCACTAGCAAGATGATGCATCTTGGAGCTGCATTCAGCCTGCTCACCTCACGTGCATAGCCCAGGCATCTGGGTGCTCTGTACTGCCATGGATAGGGTCACATCTGCCAGCTAATGGCTCAGTGACATTGAGACCCCGAAGCACTGTGACAGCCAAGGTAAGCACAGCTTTGCCATGACCTTTGTCTTTGGGACAGCTTCCTGAGAAGGTTTTAACAATCTATGGGGGAGAACTTACTAGGTTTTTAATCCAAAGAGTTTTTCAAGGATTGGTGCTAAACACCAAGTCTGTTTCAGAGTAGTCACCTTTATTAATGCATAGCAAGGAAATATCTGTGAAAAGGAAAGTCAGGAAAAATGCTTTAGTCCTCTCATAATGATGATACATCTGAGGTTAAATAGACAAACATGTTTTATAAATACAGTCTTCTAGGCTATTAAGGCTTTTCTCCTGGCTGAAAAGAGACAAGAAATCACCATAAACTAACTAAATTTCAATGGCTTCTGTTAGAAAAAAAACAGTTCGCTATTAATAAGTTGTTGAATAACAGGCATTTAAAGAAAGACATAACTATGATATTAAATAGATAAATGTAAAATACTCTGTGTGCATTTAAATGTGAAGATCACATTAGGAGTAGAAAATTACAAAAATTTAAATACTGTGGGAGGTTGTTATGTAGGTAGTCTATAAAAAACAGGCAATTTGGAATTCCTCTAAAGAACATAAACCCTAGATAGAGCTGCTAGTTCCTTTGATAAAGACAGGTCTCAAGCTGAAGGTTTGATGTTTAAAACCCCCAAAAGGTGTCTGAGCTATCTTTTTCTGAGGGATTATATAAGATAAAAGCTTGCACTGTAAGTCCCTATTTTAAGAAACAGAGTTGCTAGGAAGTTGCTAATATGAAAGGCCAATTGTGCATGCAATAAAAGTATTGCTCCATTCACAAAATAAAGGGCTAACATTTTAATAAGGGTTGAAAATTGTCTGCTCAGGAGCTGCTGTGGGGTGTATGCTACTCAGGGCATGCTGCCTTGTCCTCTCAGCCCTATGGCTGGTCCTAGTCCAGTTTCAGCACTGGAATGTCCCCTGGAGATCATGGAAGCGCTGTTGTTACTTACTGCAATGTTGAGGGAATAAGAGGGTGACATATCCAGGTTTTGAAATGTTCAGTCTTCCCAAACTGTTCCCATCTCAGTTACCTACTTCTCTTACCCAGTTCATCATGTTTTCTTTGCCTTCAAACCTCCACTTTCTCCCCAAGTAGTTCCCATCTGCCTGCATCAAATATCTTGTTTGCCCTGGTATAATTTTCTCTTTCAGATGTCAGGACCCAGGTGTCCAGATACAACACAGTTACTCAACACCCCTCTGCCATTAGTGAAAAGAGGTTTGTACCCCTTGTGTAAGATGCTTTGTATCTTCAAAGGGCTGCATCCCCTTCTGGTTGTGCCTGCCCCTTGCTATGGATTAGGAGTACAAACCTGGACTGCTAATTTAAGCACCACAGTTAGTTGAATTTCTACAGTTTGGTGAACTTAATCTAGGTTTCAAGGGCTGAATCCAAAGCTGGGGTGAAATGTCATTCCTCCATTGGATCTGCTGATTTATGTGAGCTAGATCCAGGAGGAGGCATGTATTTTAATGTGGGAAGAAGGAAAAAAGTGCTGAGTACGACTGGAAGAGTGGAGACCCTACACCCAACACCACTGCATGGCCTCATGGCACAGGGCAGACCCCTCTCCTTTCCTTTCCTCTTCCTAGGCTAATGAAAGCATCTGGCTCAGATGGTGCAGTCATGTGTTCCCACCCACAGCTCTTCTCAAGGGCTTGTTTCAATCATCAGGGTCTTGTATTCCTGGCGATGCAGCAAGTTGTCTCTGTGTACCAGAACATGTATCAGAGTTAGGAACCAGATCCTCATCTGATGTGAATGGGCATCACTTCGTTACTGTGGCTACCCCAGTGCTATCAGGGTAGCTGGGTTGATTTGCAGCAGCTGAAAATTGGGCCCCAGAGCTTCCTTTTATTAAAACATTCTTGATCTGTAAAATAAAGTTGTGAATAAGATGATGGTGACAGAAGGGGATAGCCTGCTTTGTAGTACCTTGTTCACGAACATTATAAATGATATGGAAATTCAGTTGATGTTTTGCCTTTAAAATATTAGTTAAATCATTCTGTCAACACATATTTTTTAATACATATCCTCCCTGTCAGATTTTACACTTAATCTTAGAGTCTGTAGACAGCTCAAGAGCATCGCTTTCTGCAGCGACTCCTGCATCAAGGTCTCCTTTTCTGTTATATTCAGCTTGCATCTGTTTAAACACAAGATACGAGATAACTGATAGTGCCAAGCTTAAACATACATCATCAGGACTCTGATGTGAGGCTCTGGAAATGGCAGGCCAGATGGTGTAACGCAAGACTCAGACATCACAGTTTGTCATGCCGTGCTCCAGTCCACTGTGCTAAAAATGGACTTCCCTGCTCACTTAGTCAATCATCTCTCTTGTGACCAGAAAGCAGGGGTCAAAACAAGAGATGTCATGAAACAAAGGTTGTGGTCCTGCTCGGCAGCTGTTCAGCCTTCCAAATCTGGACAACGTCCTTGCTAGCTACAGAGATAACAGTAATAGTGGAAGAAGGTTATCCTAGATTATATTAGTGGGTGTGAATAGTGACTCTAATGTGTTTTTTAAAATTAACATAAAAGAAAATGTGCTTACTAATTTTGTAGAACAGAGACAAAAAATATAAGGACTTTTCTGGAATAATGTATTAAAGAACTGGTTTATTGGAGGACACCAGAGAGATCAATACATAACTAAGTTCCCATGATGTCTGTTGCAGAGGAACTACGTAAATGTCATCCAGAGCAAAAGAAATCAGCAACTACCTCACTATATTTATGAGAAAATAATTAATCAGAGAGAAGAATGGCAGAATCAAAAGACACTAAAGGGAATGAAAGTTTTTGGCGTTAGTTTTGATTTGTGATATACAACTGCATTTGAAATGTGGCCACACTTTGCAGTTTTTGCATGCTGACCTGAAGATTATATTTAGAAACTAGTCTTGCTGCTGAGCAGGAGCCAAGATTGTATATATGAAACTGCTAGGAGTAATTGTATTTCATACTCATTAATAATCAAAACACTTGTGCTTGGAGGATAATTCATCACCACATTACTTCAGGTCTCTGTGTATGCAATTTCAGTGGAACCTGACAGTTCAATCCTTTTGAAATCATTTGAAAAGAGCCAGCAGTGATGATCCTTTGCTCCACTTTTGTAGCAGTGGAAATCGTGGAGTAACATGGTAGTGAACGGAGCTTTCTGGTGCTAAAGGCAAGCAAGGAAAGGAAAGTAACCGCAGCTTGCATCAGCAGATCAAACGCTCCTCAAACCCACTGAATTTGAGATGTTGCTGTTAGTTATCACAAGAACATTTGTCATATTATGCAGAGCACGTTTGTTTGCTAAACTCTGCCAGCTGAGGAAAACATTGTATGCTGAATTTGTTTTGATTTAGCAAGGTAGGTTACTGCTTGCACTGTTACGCTTTGTGATAGAAAAGAATGTTTCTTAGCTCGTAAAATGCTCGTCTCTGCTCTGTGAGCAACTTCAGCATGTGTGTGAGGAGTGGAAAAGATCCAAATAGAACACACTGGCCTTTTAAAAATTTCTTTCAATTTACTATTCTTTTTGTATTGTCAAACTGCCCGAGCATAGACAGGGCTGAGTAAGAGGCCAACGTACCTTAGAGCTTGTTCACCGGCATTGACCTATGCTATGAAATCCAGTTTAACCTAGAACAGGATGACAAGGAACTTAAATGCTTTACCTAGGCTCCTGTTATCTCCACACAGAGTTTATACTTGCCCAGCTGGGCATGTCCTTTGAATGAGGTAAAGGATGCGCCAGAGCAGCAAAATACTGTCTAGTCTGAAAAGAAAAAAAAAAAAAAAGAGAGATTGAGAGTCATTCCCTGAATACAAGTAAATGGAATTGGTTTTGATTCTTTAATTTACAAGGTACGGATTTTTTGTTGCCAAAAAAGAGATTTTTGGACATACACATTGACTATACAGTGAACGTGGTGGAACAGGCCAGTAAATATAGACTCAGCCTGTTTTGGAAGCGTAGAGTTAAGCTGAATTGTATTTGTGGGAGCAAAACACCAAGAACCCATTGGTATTTTATAGAGCTTTGATTCGATAGGTTATTGATTTTGGCTTCGGGGGATATAGCCCCTGTTGAGAAAGTATCAAACTCACACTGAATAAAATTGTCAAAAGCCTTAAAACCAGCAGCAAGGGACTGGCTAGCTCTAGCTGTAGTGCTTCAAATGGAGTGGGGAAGATATGCCTTATTGCCTCCAGACCTCTGGAAGCAGTTATGTGTATTAAATACTGGAATAACTTGATATTTTAAAAGCTTATATGCTCATCCAAGTAAAATGGGTTTAGAAGACTGCTGGGAGTTTCATTATTTTATGGCTAAATCGATACCTAGATTTATGCCTTTTGGACGTAGAAACTTGAATTTAATTGAGAAAATGGATCTAATGAGGATAGACATTTTTTATGCAGGTGCCCTTGTTTAAAAACACACATGCACACAGTTCTCTGCCACATGCAAAAAAAAAAAAAGAAACTTGGTTTTAAGGGTCAAATATATCCACCAAAGTGGGTGATACACCCAAAACACTGGGGAACAGGCAACAGCAAAGATACAGTAGTGCTTCTGAACACCTGAGAAACCAAAGTATTCTTTTTTTTTTCCCCTGAATACAAAATTAATTAGTTAACACAGAAAAGTACATTATTTTCCTATGTACCAGCAGAACTAATGGCCAGATGGCAATAACCTGGCCATCAACATCAGCACTACTACTGATTCAAGTGCACCATCAGTATTTCCTATTTGCCCATTCTCTGGCAAATATGTGATATTTATGGTACATTTTTCCTAATACAAGCTATTATCTATAGTGATGAAAATCAGAAGGAAACTGTATTTAATATATTTAGCTAAATTCTGCTCACTATATGGAATCAATTTAAAGAAAAGCCCCAGACAAGTATGTATGAATGTGCTTAATTTTATTCCTGTCTCCAAGACCAACTTTAGACGACACGCTTTGCCAAATAGAAATCAAAATGTAGAGTAACCCCACTGACTTCAGCAAAATAACTTGTGATTCAGTCCCATGCATTTGTCTCAATATGTGTTTCATTGGCTATAATAGGCAGAAACTATTTATGACACAAATTTCCTGGACTTTTACAGCACAATTAGCACTCTGAAGAGTAGAAGAACACTAGTAGGAAATGCTAGCAAGTATAGAAACGTAGATGGAGATGTCATTAACATTTCATTTCTTCTATACATATACTCACAAACACACACAAATGACTCTCCGCTGGGAACGTACATACGCATCTTGAAAATCTCAATTACACACTGAGAATAGGTTTGTGTTACAATGTACTGCAAGAAATTTTCAAGTTTATAGTTGGCAAGAAATTAGCATTTACTATATAGAGAGACAACATGATGGAGTATATTTTGCTCTTTATGCTAAACTTCCATTGATTGCCATGGGAATATCCTATGTGTGGAAAGGCGGCAGGAGCTGTGCCTTTAACAGTAAACAACAGTGATAGTGATGTTTCTGTCTGCACTGAAATAAAGTGCTAATAAAAAAAAAAAATCTGTGTTCTTATTGTTTAAAAGCCACAGTCGATAGATTTTTATCTTCCCTACTGACTTGAACAGTAAACTTCTGTAAACAAAATCTGACGTGCCTATCTTATTAAATGTAATTCAAATGAGCTCTCTGAAAAGAACCAAAGATGCTTTCAGTGAAAAGATGCAACACTGTTTTTCCCAGATAATTTCAGGTATGGTTCTTGACTTTTCTGTTTCTTGCAGGAATATCGCAGAGCAGCGTTAACATGAGGTGCCTGGAACAGCATGAGCTGTGATGGGACTCGGCATCGTGCCCACCAGAGCTGCTGTGGTTGTGGGTCCCGTGCTTTGGTGAGCTGTGCCCAAACCAGGTTTGACCCATAGGAACCCCCTTCCAGCAGACCAGGAGCCTAAGCAGGAGCCACATATTTCCCCAATGCCTCCTCCCTTTGCCTGAACTCCCCTGCATACCAATCAATGTCTATTTTTCTTCCAACACCAGCTGGGAATTTTAATGACCGTTAATGGGATTTATGGGTAGGTTTCAAGGGTAATGCAGACCCTGCAGTGGCACATGGCATGTACTCCACCTACCCAGCCAACCAGACCAGACATCGCTGTTACTTGGCAGCCAAATTTGCCCCTAAAGTTCACGGCAGATTTGGGTGCAGGTATAAGCCTGCACATAGCAGGCAGAGCACTGGCTGCAGCATATAAAGATGAGGAGAGGAGCCAGCGTGCCTCTGCTGTGCTCGGGATCACGCCTGGGGAAATGCTCTGCGGTCCAGGCTGGCCTGAGCATCTGCAAATGTGCAGCTGCAGATCCTTCTGTAAATAGCTCCCAATAAAAATAAATCTCCAGAATGAATAACTGCAGGCTCTACGCTTTGTATCTATTACTGCTCACTGTGCTGATAGAAATTCCCCAGCAAGTCTTTCTTGTTTTATTCAGGCGAGCAGATTTCTATTGGAGTTAATGGCATGACTGTCATGTACAGTGAGCTGGATTTGTGCATCCTTTTGCCTCAAGTAATTTTATAGGCAAGTGAATCCCCTGACAAGCCGATTGGGTGTCCTGCACAAAGCAAGCTGTGTAACTTTGTCCCGTGACTCCTGCATGAAGCCTGACTGTTGCTAACTAGTTCTGCAAGTGTGGCATGCTCAGGAGGAATTAGCTGCTTTTTAAAAATAGATTACTTCCCATCACATTCCAGTACTTCTACCGAGTGTTTTTCGCATTGATTTTCCGTGTCTAACTGATACAAACATTTCTGAAGTTTTTTTTTTTTTTTCATAAACAGCATACAATTAAAAAGAAAACCCCACCCAAACCCTGGAAGAAAATCTGTAAGGACAGTGCCAAGGAACTGCAGGGTACTGGAAGAATTGACATGAGTTCAAAATGGATCTCATTTTCCTGAAGTGTTTGCATGAAACAGGAACATAGAGGAATGAGATTGCTGTAATGGCAAATAAAACCTTTGAGACAGGTTGTGCCCATAAGATGTGCTGCAAGGACTGGTTCAGCATCTCCATGTCAGGGACAATTCTGAGGTGGCATCACCCAGTGAGGGCTTATGAGTGATGGAAGATGTCTGCACAGGGGATACAGGACCAGGCTAAAGCCTAAACTTCTGCCATACCATCACCTTAAGGAACCCACCCACAGCCTCTCTTACACTGACAGTAGGATGTAAAATATACTTTGGAAGGTAAAGGATACACTTTAGCCTGTTAGCAGTCTGTAATGGGATATTCAGAACGACTCCAATGGTCACATGCTCTCTCCCCTTCAAACACTGAAGCAGAGGTATTCATTTGGCCTCTTCTCAGAGAAGAAGGAGGCTTTCAGATTCATGGTTAGGTCTATCTAAACTCCTTAAAAAAGAGTTTCCACTTTCATGCTACAGAAATCTGCATCAAGTTTTTGCCAAGGAATTTTTCTTTTTTTTTTTTCCAGGCATTTTTTTTGCTTTATTCTGTACATGAATAGAGTCCAGGTAAAATATTTTTAATTCATTTCAGCCTGGATTAGTTATTGGAAAAAAAGAAGTGTTTTTTTTTTTTTTTCCCTTGTTGTTACTTGATTTAATTAGTGCTCTGTTTTTAAAGTGGCAAACCAAGCTTTGCCAAGTCTGACTCTCTGACTCATGCTAACAGGGTTTTACAGCCCCACCTGCACCTAAGAGAAGGAAAAAAGCCCCAAAGCTTTATTTTTACTCCACGTACATACCTTGTCCATTCCATTAAAACACACACACATGTTCCAGTGCCCACTGTTTGCCCAGCACTGGTCTGCAAGGGGCTGAGCCAGAGCCCACCAAAACCCACAGCCCTGGTGATCCCCAGGATCTGCCGAAGACTGCAGACAGAGATGGAGACAGGCAAAGACCTCATTGATGTACCTTGTTGGCTGTAGACAGTGTGTAAGTGAGCTTGAGGGATAAAGAGCTTTTAATTTTGTATTAATATTCTTCTTCTCTTATAGGAATTTGTGCCTTTGCACTCCTCCAGTAGCTGAGCACCGTGCAGGTGGATCCAGGACTGCCTGCAGTGGGTGACCCAAAACCTCCATGTGAGATCTGGGAGAGAGAGAAAAGATGCAACTGCAATTCCTTTATTTTCTTATTATTTATTTATTTGCATTTCTTCTCCCTTTCTCAAACCAGAGGCCTGTATTTGTAGCTGTGCTTTGCACTCCTGGACCAGGCACAGATGCTGATGGAGGCTGTGGGGATGAGCGTGTTGATGTACACAAGTTTGCGGAGCCGGCCCCAGCTCTGCACGCCCCTTCCCACCTCACTGACCCCGAGGCAGGTCTCCCTCCTTGGGCTCACTAAGAATCTGGGGTGCTTGTTTTAACCCCATTGGGAAAACATCATCTTGACTATTGCTGAGGCTTTTTGCAGAAGGAGCCTGTTGGGGCAAATCTTTTGTGTTTGAAAAGGTTTTGGATATGAAAGATTTTTTTGAATTGTGAAAACTGTCCAGGTTTCGACATTTTAAAGTTTTCCTTTTTGCTCTGAAATTTTTGTTAATTTAGGCTACAACCAGTAAAAATGCTGTAAGGTAAACAACTGAAGAAAAGCTTTCAAAATTATCAAGATAAGTGATTTGCTTTAACTCTGCTTTTTCCTTGGTCAGCTAAGAATTTATTTTTTTTAATCACTTCTTTCTTTATCCTGAACAGGGGCAGAAAAAAACACTGAGAAGTCAAAACCTCTGAGAAGTTGAGAGAACCCTGTCTTCCTAGGCTCTGCACAGAACAACCTTCACATGAAGGTATCTGAGTTTCCTCCCTCTCTCCCTCCCTGTGTAGGTCCCAAACGCCCATGCTGGAGGATGTGGGATGGAGAAGGATGCTCCCAGAGGTGGCTGATTCCCTCTTCCCACATCTGTCAGGGCCAGGATAACCTGATATGGGACTTCCTTGTCCACTCTCCCACCACCTTGCCTCATCCTGTTGGCCCACGAGGGCCCTGATCTTGCTCTTCCCAATGCCGCTGGCAACTTCCCCACTGGCTTTGGCAGGAACAGGCCTTTCACTGTTGATTTTTCCCTGTCAATCATTTACTTTGACATCTAAATGTCAAATGACACCACATGGCATTTTTTTTGTGTGTGTGTGTGTGTGCTTGTAATTTAATTGCAAGCACAAAAAGGTGGGTGCAACGCGAAGGATTTCGAGAGAATGTATCATTAGCAAATTCAATTAGCTGGCACTTGCGCTTGCTGGCATGGAGGGCTCTGAGGATGGTGCCAGGGAGGCTGCTGCCGCACAGAGGGGCTCACAGCAGAGCGGCAGCTCTCCCAGCCTTTCTGGCTCACCTTCTCTTCCTAGCCTTCAGGAGCCGGAGAGCCATCCCCCACTAAACAGCTCAGGAGAAGAGGCCATACAGTCAAATTCTCTCTCTCTAATGATAATATACAAGGGTCTGTCCTGCTTCCAGGAATTGTCTTACTGTACCAGCAAATCAGCATTTCTTCAATTGTAACATCATTCCTGGAAATAGTGTTACATGACATGCCCTTGCTGCCTGTCTCTGTGTGAATGAGAATACAGCAAAGCTCATGTTTTCCATTGTTGAAACACTAGCATAAATCTTTCACTAATGCACTGCTGTCTTTTATTATAACAGTCACTGCAGCATAGAAAAGTACGTCAAATCTCTCCTTGTTGGTACAGTCAGTTGTTGGCATCGCCCTGACATGTTGTTTCTTTCCTCAAAATGGCTTTGTAAAGGGACTAAAATGAGTTGCTCAGCCTCTGGCAGCACCTTTGCGTGTTTTGACAAATACGAGGCTTCAATGTTATATGTAAGGAGGTTCAAAACACTGAGGAAACAAGAGTCCTAATGATAGGTTTTGACAAAAGTCAGCCCATGTCAGAAGCGACGGTCCCGGATCTCATTATCAGGGCAGGTTCTGCACTGGTGCCTGCACAGTGAGAGGGAAGTGATGTGAGGGACGAGGGCAGGCACCAGGGCAGGGATGTCCCTTTGACTGTGGGGTGGCTGGGAACACCCTCTCTGTGCCGTCAGGATGCATGAGCATCCTGTGTAACACCTGTGGATGCAGAGGACTAAGTCCTCTCCTAACAAGGACCCTCACTTCAGCATGTGGATGTCAGCTTGCAGGAGCCAAGGATAAGGCACAGTTATGTTTAAGTCAAAATGAGCTGTCCTTTGCAAAGGATGGAGGCAGGGCAGCAGTCTGGGACCTGCATTTGCCTGTGCTTTCTGAGGGATGCTGAGGCTGCTCAGAGATGTGAAGGCACCTTTGTGTTTCCACTTCAGAACAGAGTATTTCTGTTGTGTTGGAAGGGGAGCTAACAGTTGGAGACTTGAGGCTTGTTAAGCAAATCATTATATAGAGAAATAATAAAACCACACTGAAGTGAGGCATTAATGACTGCCTGCCTGAACCCCAGAGCATCCTGTATCCCTCTGTCTGTGCCTCCTTCCATCGTTTCTCTCGTGTTGTTGTTGCCTGCCTATGTTCTAAAGTCCTCAAACAGGCTTATGACTTCTTGGATGTCTGTGTGGACCCTTCTGGTTTTGAATGCTCCCTGAATAGAAGAAATACTCTTTCATGGTGAAAGGCTTCACTGCAGCTTCCAGCAGCACCAGGAGCTGGGGCTGCCCTGCTGCCAGGCGAAGGGCTGCTGAGGCAAAAGCACCCGGTGCTTCACCCCAGGCTGCCATGACCAGCCGGTGGGGAATGACCACTGGCAAAGCAAACAACACACAGAGAGGGAAAGTTAATTGGGATAAAGCCTATTCATCTGCAAAGTGCTTCTCTTCACAGCTCTTCCTCTGAGCAGTTCTTGGCTGATATCTTGCTGTCTCTCTCACTAGACCTGCAGTGCAGGGTTTTCCCAACCACCTGCCCCAACCAGGACACTGGCTTTTGTCTACTGCTTAAAAATTACTGTGCTTAAAACTGTCTCTTCTTTATCTGCAATGGGTGAGTGTGGCTCCTCTCATCATTTTTCAAAACAGCAGAGCACACAGCCTAAGTCAGCTCTCCCCTTGGTTCACTTTCTTCAACCTTTGTTCCTTCTAGGCAAGGAACTTTTTACCTATAAGACCCTCCTTCTATGTCCCAGATTGGGAAAAGCTGCTTCTCCCAAAGCTAAAGATTCTAGTTAGGTGTGGAGTGTGGAGAAGAGCTTGTCTCATAGATCCATACAAGACAGTGTGGGCAGCAATGCCAAACCGCTGCAGAAGCTCAAGTCCTCTTCAAAAGAGGATAGTTTATGTCCTGTACTTGTTTGTGTCTCTGCTTCTTCATTTCCAAACTATGTGATTCAGACATAGATATCACTTCAGTGCCCAAGACAGCTGTGTGAAGGACATACAAACTTTTTTTCCGGATAGGGAAACTGAGGCAGGAGTCTTGTGTGTCAGCAGGGCTACAAATGAATTCTGTGGCAGGACTGGAATTAAGGTGCTCTTCTGGTGGAAGTTTTCTCCCCAGGGGCAGCAGACAGTCTAATCTCTATGCAGACACCTCAAGACTACTTCAGTTCCTTGGGAGCATGGGCTCTGCCCCAGCCGTTCTCCAAGGATGCTGGCAGAAGGGACATCCCCGCTTCCTGGGGCTGCCGCGGGGGAATTTTCTGGTGCCCTTGCAAAAGACTGCAAAGCATTTGGCACAGGTGCAATAAGCAGAAAGTGTTTGGCAAAGCTGCTTGGCATTTTTAATCCCCCCCCCTCCTCCACAAGATGTTTTACAGCCTTTGTGAGCCCGTATAGATGCTGGTTTCTGGCATGTGGTGTGCTGGAGACTGCAGGCTGTTGCCGAAGCCTCGGGAGTGCAGCTGGCCTTTAAACCCAGCTTTATAGGAAGGAAACTCTCTGGTCCCACTGGAGGGATGTACAAGCTTGTGACACTTTAGTGGAAATAGAGCAGGTTTATTTTGGTCAGAGGGGGAGTATTTCCAAGGAAACATGAGGTTTTTAGGAGTGTTCCAAAGCCAAGGCAAATCCCAAAATTTTCAGTCCAATTGTTTTGCTTTCTATCCTGGTTTGAGTGTCCTCAACACTTTCCCAGGCTAATTTTATGAGGAGGCCCTAAGATGTGAATGAGGAGTGACCTTGTTCAGCCTGAAAAATAAAATTAACACCAGTATGACAAGAATTGAAGCCCAGAGAACTGGAAGTGTCTTTTAAATTGTTTTTATTATCTGATGGATACAAAGACCCGGCTCAGGATGTAACTGGAGTTCATTTGGAATAATGTATTTCATACTTGCCTATGAGAAGAAAGTCAAGTAATATCCCTTTGGATGGAGGCAAGCCTGTTTTTAGTGCAATAAAGAATGGGGATGTTCTTTTTCTTCCTTCCCTGGTAGGACTTCTACCCTGTCCTGGGTTCTTTCCCCTCAACCTGCCATTTCTCTCTCTTTAAGGTAGGTAACTCCATTGGTCACAAGTCAACCTGTCCTTCATTTTCTTTCCACTTCAGTGCTTAGCACCATTACAGTTCTCAGACAAAGTTAAAAAAAAACTGCATCCAACTAACCAGGAACTAAGCCTGGACTGTTCAACCTCCCTCTTCAAAACCAATGGCCATATTTCTCTTTCTTTCCAGCAACTTTGGAATTCATCTTGAGTCTTTGTACTTTGTTTTGTGCCTTATATGCATTTTGATCCTCTCTCTTTCTCTTTCCCACTCCAGCCCCACACACACACTCACCTTCTCACTGTAGGCATCCCTGAGATGTCAACTCCGGCTTTGCAGAGAGGTTGTTAGAGAGCAGTAATTGACAAAACCAAGGTAACCCGTGTTGTGATGGATGGCTGCGGTGTCTGCCAGCAGTGGCTGTGGTAGGTAAACCAGAGCACTGATAATTATACCACCTAAGTGACCTCATTCCCTTGAGTGAACTTCCACAGAGGTGCTTTCCTAGGTATGACTGTTTAGAGTACAGTCCTCCCTGTAAGTTAAAAATTCAGCAATAAAATAGACTTCAGAAACTTCATTGCTATATATAAAGTTTTCCCTCAAACCTTTCCTGAACTAAGTCCTGTCTCCTCCCTAGGAAGCATCTGCTTCCCATTGCCAAATTCTTCTGTGTTCCTGTCCCTTTGGTCGTGTTTTCTCTGAATCCTTTAAAAAATGTGCATTTTGGCTGCGCGGTCATGCCAAGGAGTGTGAGAGTTTGCACATTTTGAGCAGGGATTGGCCCGTCTCGAATTGGTGTATCCAGAGAACCTGTCACAAGTTCCTTGAAGCACTTCTGCCTTCTGTTGTGCTGGCACCAAGCTGACGGGCGCTCATTTTGCATGTCTCGGCTCCGCGCTTGGCTGGGGAGGATATTTGCAAAGCTGGATATTTCTGGTTCTACTCCACAGAAGCCTTAAATGGAGTATTCGTTGTGCCCTGCCTTACAAAAAGGAGCCTAGTAATAAAACTTTGAAGGCTCCTGTTCAAAACCCTTATGTCAGACCTGCCTGGGTGGTGGTATGTCTCTCTCCCTCTTTGCTGAAGGAATTTCTGAATTTTTTGGCTGTCATCACACTCCTTTAGCTCCCCTGCAGCTCTCCTTGCTTTGCCTTACCAGTGGGTTTCGTAGGGCTTATGAGTGCCATTTCTTCCTATACCGTTCAAGCCATTTTTCACGTGTGGATTCAAAGATTTGGAAGTGGCGTGAAAGGCAGTTCGGACTATTTGTCACTGTGCAGGACTGTACTGATGCTGTTTCCCACGCGTTGAACCACACCGTAGGGCTGACAGCAGAAAACGCTTATGGTCTGAAATTCCAGAGCAGCTCCTTTTCCATGAGATGATGACTTTGGAGCCTGAAAGCTCCATTTCTGCTCAGCCCCTTAGGACTTCTCCATCAGGCCGTGGCAGAAGGAGTCTCTGCTGACCGATTAGCAAACACCAGCAGCTGTAGATGACTATCGTTCAGCATGAGGCACATCCCTTGAGGTTACCAAACTAGAAGTGAAAGCACATAGATGCAGGTCTATCACCTGTCTCATCTGTCAGTGGTGACTTAATTATCTGGCACTTGGAACCCTCTTGCTGCCCAAACAGAAGTGAGAGGAAAGAATGATTGATTTAAAACCTCCTTTCTCCAAGCAGATGCCAATCTTGTGCTGCCAGATAATTTTAATGGTGCCTTCTGACCTTAAGAGGGATGAATCTAAGCTAAATATCAGGCATTTGGATCTTGGCAAAGTTCAAATTTCCAAAATGAAGAAATACAAATAGCTTGAAAGGCGACGCTGCGCCTTCTCTGGATGGCTGAACAAGTGCCATTAGCGCTTGAGTGTATTCCCAACTAGATATAAAAGGAATCAGGAGTGTTAAGGAAAAACAGAGTAAAGTGAATGCCTATTACAGCTGTCGCAATAGGAAAGTTGCAACATTTGCTTGTAGGAAAAGATGCAGAAGCACACAGAGTACCTGTTAGTGCGAGCGAAGCCAGACTTGGGCAGGATTTCAAGTGTTACAGACACAATCCTGAAGGCTATATGCAGAGCAGCGTGACTTTTCCATGATTCTGGGTAAGAAGACGTGCCATTGCAAGATCTCTTTTCTTTTTTTAAGGCTGTATAAGTTTTCTTGGGCCTTTATAGAATAGACACAGCTTGAACACACTTGGGGACTAAACTGAGGTAACAGTGTCCTTAGCTGTGTTATAAATACAGCTTGTCCCTTGCCCCTCCTTGCTGCAGATCAGATTTCTAGCTGAGAGATAAAGTTCTCAGAGGAAAAAATCCACCCTTGGTCCCTTTGTTCTGCTTTCCTGTTTGCAGACTGTACAGTCTTATACTTCTCCCTCTTTCATCTTTAAAATTAGGAGCTCTCTGGGCCACACTTAGTCTCCTCCCATGCCTATAAAACACTGGTTGTGACAGAGCCATTATGGGAAAAGATAGGGGATGTTATTCCACCAGAGATTCTGGAGTGTGGGGAAAAATACTGGTTCAGATAGATGTTAGAAAATGAAAGAACTCATGTAGAAGGATCATGAAAGAAAATGAATTCTGGAAAAAAAAGAAGGTCTCTGTGCTATTTCTTATTTTATATCTTAATAAAATGGGACAGACGGTTGACTTGAATCTCAAGGACTTCCCAAGCTCCTAGGAAAATGCCTGGGTCGTTCTTCCTTCTGTGGGCTGCCAAAGCCCTGTGGAACCATCCGGGGAAATGAGCAGCTCCCAATGCTACCTTGAATGTAATGCTGCAAGCTCTGCTTTAGCAAATGATCACTCTGCCATGAATAACCATTTTACTGGAAAATTTCTGCTCAACCTTACCTCTGATAATTATACAGCTTCTAAAGGTATTAACAAATAATGTTGGTTCTGGTTTTGTCTTAAGAAGGTTTATGTCACGATGAATCTTTGCCCACTCTCCATCCTTTCTTGCTTCTTGGAACATGGAGGCATTGCTATAAATATCTGTGAATATAAATATGGATTTCTATGTACATATATATACTTAAGTGCACAAATTTGTATTTTATCATATCATACTGTACTGCGTCATATAGCTTTATATAATACTGTGTGCCTGCAATGAGAAGACACATTCTTCTGTCCTATTTAGTCAAAGTGAAGCATGAAAGGTTAATTTCCTTCTGTCTGAAATTTGCACAAAGTTAGATCTGACTTTCCCATGCCATGATAAACTTTGCATAGTATATCTTATATAAAGGTAAAATACATTTTCCATTACTTAAACTTTTGTGGATCAGTGCTATGCTAAGGGCAATTAGATTTAACATCCCTGGAAGCTCCAAAGGCATTTTAAAGGACTCGCTCTTTTGTTCCAACTCTAGCGCTCAGAGAGACGGAGACATTTTTGGAATGGGTTTTGATGGACTTACATGAAAATTTATACGACTAAGAATTGGATTTGTTCCTCTGGAATATTATGGATTATTTTTATGTTGGAATTACATAAGTGTGCAGAGCTGCATGCAGTTGGCTTAATGTAGCTAAAAATATATCTTCTGATTTCCATTTGGAAAGGTAGCTGGATTTTTCCAGCTTCCACTCTCAGCGATGACTTTATGGTGTGTACGGGTTACAGATTATAGGAAAAAATGAAATGCATAGTAAAAAAAATGAAATGCATAGTAAAATCAAGGGGGTTAAAGGGGATTAATATTTGATTATATCTTTGAGAAGATGAATATTGATGCATGTCCCTCTCCACTCCTGATTTTGAACTGTGTTGAAATCCCTTACAAATGAAACTTACTTCAGAGAGACCATCTGTATGTAAACGAGGACAGGAGTGGGCAGCGCATGAGGAAGCAGAAATCTCCAGGAGCTGGGGCAAAGGCCTGCTGATGCTTATCCTGCTTTCATACCATGGCTCATTTGGCTCTCCCTGACAGGAGAAAACTGTTCCAGGCAGCAATCGGAAATCACAAGCTGGTAACGACTGCTATCAGTTACATCACCCAAAGCTACCCCAACTCTTTCTGCTTCTTAATCCTTTACCTGACTCTCTCTAAATATCTATAGAGTAGACTTCATTGAACACTGTACTATCAAAAAATGCTGCTTGGAGAGAAACTTTTCTCGCTACATTTTTGATGAAAAGACTCAGGAAGTGCAGGGTGAGCTCTCCCACTCCAGAAGAGAACAGGTTAGAACACCGCATCCTTTTATTTTAACCAGTTAACTGCCCCATTTAACACCAACCTTCAGCACATTTTGCTTCACCCTCCATGAGGACTAAAGACACATTACAACACCCCAAAAGTTTTTAGGAGCTGAAACTATGTTTCCGTGGGCAGCTCCCTCTGTAGAAGAGTTTGTGTGTATGACGACTGTATCAAGTGGTAAGGTATGTTGGCTCTCTGAGGGGATGAAGGATGCAACTATATTGTAATAAAGATGAACAAAAGGTGTCCCTGTAAATTAACTGCATGTGTATTTACCTAGAACAAGTACAATATAAAATTGAGGAGCTAACAGGATGATTCCATCAGGTTTTTAAATACTGTGTAAGATGGAACATATTTTACAGCATAAAACCAACATGCTACTTTTGCTTCTTCCATCCCTGCTCTGGATGTTTTCTAAAATGGACATGTCACTTTGGCTGTATAATCTTATCATATTTAGATTTGATTTAAATCCTGTCTTTTCTCAGCTGTGCTTGTTAATGGAATCACTCATGCTTTTTATACAGTTGATCTAATAATCTTTTCTTCACTGCTCTCTGGCATTATTTTTACTTCGTAGAAATAATGGCAAAAGTGGCAATATAAATTGAGTCTACATTTTAATGATATTGATAGCGATTTTCTTGTGCGTTTGTATAAGGTGTTGGGTTTTTTTATCTTTCTCTTTTATACCATGGTCATTTTAATATGCTGTGACATGAACATGTGAATGACTGTTTCAGTTGCAGGATTCTCTAATAAGGAAGCAGACTTTTCCAATATTACTTCTTCACTTCAACAGATCTGCTCAGGCAAGCCATCACCAGAATATCCATGAGACATCTTCTTTTTTTTTGCTTTTTGTTTTATAATCAGGATACTCTTGTGGCCTGTGAACTGGCCTGTTGAAAGTCCATGGTGCCTCCTCAATACAAGGAGAATGATGGCTCACCACTACTGGAAAGCTCTAGGAGATGATAAATCAGTGACTTTCGGCATTTTCTGATTTGTAGATTTCTTACATTTGTGAGGAATGATGAATAAACACTTTTTATTTAGTGACGATATATATATATTTTTTTTTCTGGATAGACTTAGAAAGAGGACAAATAACACACCTTAACAACAACTGTCTCTGCTCCATTTTATACTTGTGCAACCTTCATGATTACTTTAATGGGTGCAGGGGGAAGAGGCAACGTGAACGTGTACCTTAAGAGTGAATTTTCTCCTTATTTTAAGGGGATATGAGATGCCAACTGCTACCTCAGGAGAGTGAAGCCCTTTACAAAGGCAGCAGATGCAGTCCAGCATTGCTCTTTCTATTGTGCTTCAACTCTGACCACAGAAGAGCTAGCTTTTGGGACAGAAAGTGCTCTGTTTACACTCAGACCTTGGCATTTTTCCTAAGGATGCCAATTATAATGGTGTTTTTTGTGATATGGGCACACGTCCATTATGAATTGGCTTGCACCCACTAACTCATTTTGCACAGGCCATGGAACATGTATCAGATGGCAACGATTCCTGTTCATGTGCAGTGGTAAGGAAATCTAGATCTTTACCAGCAGAATAATGAATTCCATAGAACCGTTCCATTGCGCAATTATATGAAGTATGCTGAGAGAAAGTGCAGTTTCTCAATAATTCCTTTCCTTTTTTTTTTAAGCCACAGGAATGGTGGGTTATTAATTGTGATGAATACTTAGTTACTGTGAATTATAGTGGAGCAGTGCCTGGAAATCCCAGTCTGTTTGGTAAACTTATTCTCTTGCATAATAGGAAACCTACCTTGCATTTCAGAGGCCTAAAATCTGGCTTGACATAGATGAAGATTAAAGCAGTGGAACCACCCGTTTCATCTAATTAAAAGAAAAATTTAATAGATACATAAATTCTTAGTCCAACACCATTGAACATTTTTTGATACTGTACAAGCATAGCTATAGGAGAAAAACAATCTCATCCTAATTGTTTCCATATTTTGCTTTCTTCCTGAGAACCAAAGTCTTCTAGAGCTCAGCTCTAGCACTCAGCCTGGATCTCTAAGGAGCACTGGAGTTAAGGCAGAGCTGTGCATTGTCTTGACATTTGGAAGATCTTGGTCATTCTGGTGGTGATTGCTTAAGAGAGTATGATCAATCAAAACGCTCTAGGAAGCAGAGGAAAGTCAGAGAAGATAATATAATATGCTCCATCCCTGCATTTAGGGGTGTACATGGGCTAATTTTTGTTAGCCCCATGTCTAAAGGGACTCATAGTGTGCATGGAGAGTAAGGCACCGGAATGACATTATGGAAGGGCTCATGTTCCATCAGATAATTTAATTTCCTTTGAGATAACTGGTCTTCAACTTTTTGGAAGCACCTTGAGGCCTTTCACATTCAGTCCTCTGTGTGCAGTACAATATTTAGCAGATGACAATTTCTGCTGTAAAGAGTGTACATCCTAGTCTATATTGTGTCCCGAGAACACAGTGAAAGGAGATGAAAGACATTTTTCTCTCAAGGATGAGACTGCTGGGTCATTTCCAAGAGGAGATCCTTAGAGAGCATCCCATGGTCCCCTCCTGTAGAAGGTAGCAATATAGCTCTTCATTATTATCTCTGTCTCTCTCTTCCCCCAATCAATCTGTCATTGCATTTATGGTGCTGAGGAAGGCGTCGTGTCAGAGCGGTGTTCCTGTTTGCAAAATGATAACTTCTATTTGTTGTTCTGAGGAGCTGGTTTCACACGCTGCAGAGCTGACATCTCCCTGGGAGCACAGCTGAGTCCAACATGTTCAGAACAGCCATGCACCCAAACGCCTCCTACTCAAGCGCTTCCTTCCCCGTAAATAAAAAACACAGAGACAGCCTTGAATTGCTCCAGAGATTTTTGTTTCGTTGGGATGTCTACTCATGTTCAAATCTGATAAATGAGTATTTCTCTGGCCTAGGAAGTCAGTTTAGTGTGGGAGCAGGATGGCTCTCCAAAGGGGAAACCCAGTTTCTGGAATAGTTAAGGGAAAAGTCTGACCGACTTTCTCTGGTGTCAATGTATTGAAGGGTTCCTGTGTGTCATGAAAATACAATGTTGCAATTAACAATTTTATGACAGAAGACAAAGTCATCATAAGCTGCAGCTTCTGCTACGTTGTACAAAATAACGTGTTTTTCGAGGTTTCATCGCTCATGCAGAAGGCCTCTAAAAATCTACTTCCTAAAACAGGAAACCAAGCAATGTGTCATTGTACACTTTAGGCAATGAGATATTGCTGCGTTATTTAAAACACCACCATTCACTAGACACTCTCAATATATCCCACAGAGTGATTTAATTCATATTGTTGGGACATCCTGTCTAGCCATGGCTGTGGCTGTAACCATTGTAATTCTATTTTTGACCTTACCCATGCCCTATAGCAGACATGACCTCAGTTTGCCAACCTATAGATTACAACATGAAAAGAAGCTCTTTTGAATAATTATTCCTAGGGAAAGAGTTGGGAAAAAACCCAACCAAAAAAATAAAAATCATTTGTGTCAGTAGTCTCTAACCAGCTCCACAGCAGATGCATGGAGACCTCACTTGCTATGGGTGATCCCTGTATGGTCAATGTGTATTACTTTGCATGATCAGAGCTGGAATAAGACATCCTGGCTTGCAAGACAAGTTCCTCAACTCTGGGTCCCTCACCACCAGCATGTTTGGGGTATGCCACTCCCTGGTTTCCTCTCTTGGGCTACTTCCAGCCATTGCATGTGACATCTCCCCTTTTGGACAGCAGCATCAAGAGCAAAAACTGCCAATGTGCATCTTTATTGGTACTTCTCTAAGAAATGGTATGTGGGGAAAGCTTTCTCCTTTTCTCTGCTTTATGTCAGTGTCTTTATTCATACATGCCCACTTGCCACTTTGTCAAGGACAACCTGTGGTAGAAAGAGGAATGATCTAAACCTCTGTGGCCCGATATGTTGCACTGAGAGTTCAGTTTTGAGGCTCAGCATTGAGAGATTTAAGATCAAAAGTCTGTGGGAGAGTGAAAATTGGAGCACTAAAACTCATCCTTGTCCAGCTCACTGTGTGCAAAACCAGTGCCTCCTGGGTGGTGGTGGTTAGTGCTTCTGGGAGCTGGGTCCAGACACAGCTGGCAGGCTGGTACAGGTGTGCCAATTAAGGACTAATGACTTTATTCCTTTAAGTGGCCACAGTTCGTAGTGTGATGCCACAATTAAAACAAGAAAACCTCTTTTAGTCCACACGAATGTCCTGGAAGGAGCACAGAAACAAGGTAGGCTGGGCTGCTTGCTGCATTTCTAAGGTTTGTTGTCCTTAGGTCACAAAACTTTGCAAGATACCTGTACAAAGATGGTTAGCAGTTCTACCTCCTTCCTACTTTCTGCTTTTTGTTTTTTGGGGTTTTTTTTTGCTTTTGAAAATGTGAATTTTCCAGAAGTGGGGTTTGGGGGGGGGAGGAAATTAATGTGGATTTTTGTTTCCGTTAAATATTCTTGTGTCAGGATTACAGATTTGAAACTCAGATTATTTAAAAAATGGCTTCAATGATTTCAGCAATGCTGAAATGCAAAGTGCATCTTGTCCAGGACCCTTGTTTGGATTCCCCAAATCTGTGCTGAGATCAGTGCAATTTTGGGGAGAAGTTTTAGTGCCTGTACAAAGCAAATACTTGTCTTTGGTGTCAGGCTATAAATATCTAACTTGAGCAAGCAACTCTGTATTTTCCTCTGTGCTTGATATGTGTGTTCTGCATCCCCAGGCAGCTGGATTTACATGCTTTTGTTGCCATATGTGTAATGTGCAACATGTATTTCCCTTTTATTAATCAGACATGCCATTAGAAAAGAGATAGAGGAGGTTTGAAAGCAGGACCAGGATAGATACTGTCATTTTGTAATCTTTTGTGCACAGGCGGTAGTGCCTGTTTCCAAGAGAATAGGTGGCAATATTCTGCTGCTTGCAGAAATCTTACAAATGAAAAGCAGGCAAAGGACTTACTGGTTATCCACGGGGTAATTCTCCTCTGGAAGTGTGCAGTCAATTCCCGTTTAGGCTAATTACACTTAAGGAGACCTTTCCTACAACTAATGAACAATAGGCATAACCTGTTATTACATAACCATAGGCACGCACATTAATACACTGTCGAATTGCACTACCCTGTTAAAATGCTTCCCCTACAAAATTCACTGGAGGTTTTTAGAGGCATTTGCTGTAATTACTGCTAGCATGGTTTCTAATTAATTTAATTTTCTTTTCTACCTAAATTGAGCATATAAGTGTATTTTAAGAGATTGAATAAATAAATTTTTAATTATAAAATGATGCTATATCATACATTATTAATAATAACCAACAATGTGTAATACATGTTTAGGTATGAATCCATTAGGAAGATGAACTAATACATATCAGTCCTAAAATAATGTCCTAATTTGTCCTGTGTTTATGAATGGGGAAATCCGTGTTTAAAGCAATTAGAGGTTTATAAAAGCCTTGGATTGACAGTGGGTAAAGCATTGAGCACGCTTGGCACTTAGGAATTCTGTTGTCATCTATGGCAAAGGAGAAGACCATTTTTTGCCCTTTATTGGTTTCAGCAGTTCATGACATCATACAGCCAGGATGGTACGGATATACAGACCTCCAGGGTGGGAGCAGCATGATGCGTATAGTCCTGGTTGGCAAACATTCCAGTTATTTTTGTTAAAAAAAAAAAAAAAATTGTTTGTACTCTGTCAGTTCATTTTCAGGCAGTTTTGAAGAATTTTGTCACTTATTTTCTTATTAGCGATAGCAGACTTCAGAAATCTCCATGGCAAGTTCCAGGCATTCACCAGTCTCATGGCAGGACTCAAAAAGGCTGCAATCAATGTCACAGTCACAGTTGCAGTCATTGTTGGCATGGTCTTCATCAGAGGTCTGGTAGTATCTATTGGATGGACAACAGGTATCTGTCAGCCAATGTTCACAGGTATCAGGCAGCATTATAAGAAAGTCCCAAAACTGGCAGAACAAGCAGGCCAGGATAAGTGTTGCACATTCATCTGAGAAAAAGGAAAAGCAACAAGACATAAGAAAAAGGGTGTGCTTGATTACCCAGGTTCAGGCTGGTGTGACTACACAGAAATGAGACACAGGACAGCACACATAGTAGGCTAAAAACACATTGATGATAAGTGCTTCCATAAAGTCAAAGGAAAGGATTTATTTTCTATGATACTTGTTCTGGAAAAACAACAGTGGCACAAAAATAATTTCAGTGAAAATATTCTGTGTCAGTGAAGTTTAGAGAAATAAGTGCTCTGAGCTAACTTTATGGTTGGACTCAATGATCTTAAAGGTCTTTTCCAACCTAAATGATTCTATGATTCTACACTTGCAGTGTTTAGGCTATAAATTTTAGCAGAGAAGTGAACCTCACATAGCTGGGATGCTCTTCTGGGGGGTTTGCTGCCTTGCAGGAGTTTAGAAGTGCTGCTGCTTTGTGGTGCCTCATGTGCTACCTGACCAACACTTGTGACAGTGGAGTTTGTTTCTATTTTCACAGGAGACTGCAATTAAACATAAAAATCATCAGGCTGCTCCTGCTATTTCTAGGAAGGAAAAACCTAACAACAACAAAAATCCCTAAAAACTTCCAGGGTCACTTTTATCTGCATATGAAGAGCTTAGAACTTCTTATATAAACAACTCCTTTCTGAGCTGTAAGACTGTTAGGATCTGAATCAATCCATGCTATAAGCCAGTGCTCAAACTCCTAAAGCTTTTGTGGAGAGTGGGTCAGGCCCTCAGACTCTCCAGGTCTAGTTCTTCCTTTTCTACGTGGTCAGTCTGGGTGAATGGGATAGTGTGTCCCTGGCTCATGAAGTCCACATGGCGTCTGGATAAGGACTGAGATGATCTTATGAGCAAGGCCAAATCCACACACACAGAGGGGAAAAAAAAAGAGTGCAGATTGATCATCTGCTTGTAGTTTGGTTTCTGTAAGTAGTCTGTTTCAGTAAAAATGTTTAATGACAGCAAGATTGCCTAACCGAAGACAGGGAGGAAAAACAAGTCATGGGGAGCAGAATCGACCAAAGGCAACTTGCTGATCAATTCTCAGCCCAGGAGGCTGGACGCCCTTCCACGTGCCCACCAAAATGGGTTTCTCACCTTTTCATTTGCAGACTTGTTAATTTTTAAAAGAAGACCAATGTTCAGAAAATACCATCAGCTAGGATGTGTGTCTGGAGCCAGTGAATATTCCTGAAAACTTGGTCACCATGGCAAAAACTTTCTGTTATATTTGTTCCCCTCAAAAGCCAACTAATTAACTTCCTACTGTTCAAACTCCAGCATCTGGGGCGGCTGCCTCCGGGTGCAGCAGGGCTCGGAGCAGGTGTGAGATTCCAACTGTGTGAATCCAGTTGGAGTGCAAAGACCCAGACCTTTCAATTATTTCTTTTTTTTTCCCTCTTTGTTTTTGGAAAGGAAAAATGCCTTCAACAATATGAATGCCTTTTCATTGGTTCCTTCAGGAAAGCATATGGTTATAAGCACATTTCTTGCCCTAGGATGACTAACTGTGAACTCATTCAACTGCATTGGTTCTGTTGTGGCATTTTCTATCTCACGTAACATAAAGTTCACTGCCAAGAAGTTTCCAGAATTATGCTCTTTTTTTTTCTTCTTTTCAAGAAAGCTTTCTTGGTGAAAAACAAAATGAAAAAATCATTTTATCTTCTGTATATATATAAAAAAGCAGTTAAAGCAGGTAGCAAGAATAAATAGCATGTGATTGAACTTCTTTCTAAGTAGCATATCATCACCAATGTTATCAATTTTAATACTTATTTAAATATGTCAAGATCTATTTAAGTTCAGACAAGCACAACTAACTTCTAAGTCAGTTCAGCAGAATAAGAATGACTAGATTTCAGTGATACTTAGTAAATTCATGCTTATATTTTTTTCTAACTAAATGAACTGAGATAATTATAAAATTGAAACATTTTATAAGGTGACATGCTGCATTTAATTGTACGAAATTTACACTGTAGAAAATGTAATCATTTTATTCAGTAGTCCTTGGCATAATTAAGACTATTCTTTTTAGATCTCTTATGTTTATGAAATTTCCTTCCTATACATAGGTGTGAGAGAAAAAAAATCCAAAGTCATATAACAGTTAAGGATTTTTCAGGGTTTTTTTTCCCTCTTCAAAGATCTGTTTTCTAATAGCAGTTTTTTTTTCCCGAATGTGTTAACCCTAATGGTGCTTATGTAATCTGGAGAGAATAGATATGATTCTTAGGGCTTCATCCAGGAAAGAGAGCACACAAAGCACAAGATTTTAATAATAAAATAATGTTTCAGCACAGAGACTGTGATGTGCAGTGAAGATGCTTTTAAATTCCCATCAGAGCACACACCATGAACTGTGATAATGGATGTAACACATTTCAAAAAATCTGCATGTGTGAGGCTTTTTTGTCCTGTTTTAAGTGGGGTAATGTATATAATTAATAGATATTAGCAATTAAACATCCATTCCTATGCATTCATTTATATATTTGAAAATAAATTAGCCACAAACTGCATAAAAGCAGATGCAATCTCCTGTTTTCTCCTCTGTTTTCCCTGCTGTTTGCAAAACAGCATTATTGCATTTATCTCGGTGAGAACAACGACCTCAGCTCTCATTCTCCACATTAGTAGATTAATTAGCACAAAAGAAGAACTTCTAATAATTTTGCTAGCCTGCCTCATCTCTAAACTTTCCAGCTCTTATTTGGCGGCTTTCAGCTCACCCTCTGCTCATGCAGATGATGCCTTGAACACAGCAGGTCCAAAGCTCACTGAAGCCACAATGGCCACCCTTGGTGAGACCTATGAGCTTTGGATCTCCTTTCTGAGGATCAGACCATTGGTTTCCTCAGCTATGGCTCTGCCTTCAGAGGTTCTCCATGCACCAGTGCACAGGATTTGGCCTCATGTGTGTGAGTAAGCAGTAAGTTGTCAAAGTAGAGTGAGCAGAGTATGCAGTGGCAACCACAAATCTGGCTTCCTTTGGTTTTCTTGGCTTCCATCCAACCCTTAACATTATTAATTGAGCACAGATTGGGGTTTTTTTGTTGTTGTTAATTTCCTTCACTTTTAGCTTTTTTAAGGAGTATGAAATCTGTTATTTGCATCACATGGTACACACCTGTGTGCCAGTAATGGTTGAGGGGCCCGATCAGAGAATGAGCAAACTCAGAAAATAGTGAGTGTCTGGACTGGGACACAAGTCCCCTAAGTTAAATAAATACTTGAGATCCTTCATTGAAATGAAATATAGTCTAACAGACATATCAGAGACATCCTTTTTATTACAGGATCAATGATACAAGTGATGGTTATGGTTCCTGGAGAGCATGGTGGTTTATTGTGTTGATCTGTATTTAGAAATTCTCAATTTAGGAACTGTTAAATGATAGACACTATAGATCCCAGCTCCCTGGGATGTAACACACTAATCCATTACTGCAAAAGGCACATGTAAGAAACTTCAAATATGCTTCACAGAAGTCCTTTTTTTCCCATCCAGTGGAATAACCAGAAATAGATGGTTCTCAGCATAATTTCACTAAAATCAAGGGTGTTTTATTATTTAAATTCACAGGAGTCATGCCCCTGTAACGAGTGTTCACAACCCGTTCTATTCCTTAACTCTTGGTTGCACTATTTCCTCCTAAACTCTTACAAAAAATAATGCAGGTATTTGGCTCTTTGACTTGTGGTTTCACAAAATAAAAAGGATCAGCTTCTTTTTGGAAGAAGACAGACAGCTCTGACTATTAGCCCCAGAACAAGTCATTTTTTAGCAATGCTTGTTTCTGAAAATTCACCTGAACTATTGGGCTTCTGCTGAAATTTTGGTTTGTAACTACCTTTCATAGCACTTGGTTTTCAAATATGTTTTTTCAAAATGCAGAGCATACTGCACTGAACCAGAAGTCCTATGCACCTGCATCCATCTGGCTTGATTACCAGACAGTTTTCTGCAGAAGCAGAGCAGAGTATGAAGAGAGCCCCTCATCCTGATCCACGTGAGTTTTGCTGTGTAGTCAGCAGAGGGGGGATTTGGTGATGGGTCAGCAGAATGGAAGGGTTGGATGTAATGGTCATAGAATCATAGAATTGTTTAGGCTGGAAAAGACCTTTAAGAACATGGAGTCCAGCTGTTAATTTAGCACAGCCAAGCCCACCACTAAACCAAGTCCCTAAGTGCCACATCTACATGACTTTTAAATACCTTCAGGTTGTTTAAAGCCTGTCCCAGGCCTTAACAACCCTTTCAATGAAGAAGATTTTTCCTAATGTCCAACTTAAACCTCCCCTGGAGCAACTTGGGGCCATTTCGTCTTGGTCTGTACTGGAACTGCATATACAAGTCCATAGAACTAATATGCTGACCACCAAATACAGCACCTATTCAACAACCAAAGCGGGCTGCTGCAGGACCAATGGCGAAAATAACAGCCTCTGCTATTGGGGAGGAATGTGAGATACTCTGTACATCTGATACCGACACGAGCACCTCTGTGCAAACACTCATTACAAAAGTACAAATGTTCTGTCGCACCTCTTCCATGATGTTAATATCACTGACAGTTTAAAACACACCTCGACTGATTGTCATCTATCACAAAAATGTCTGCAAGGCAACTTACTGCTGGTTTTGGATAGGTTCTTGAACCTTTCGTACAGCTTGTAGGCATTTATTTTAAGGTAGATACACGTAGTTCTCTCGCAAAGGGCATTATTTAGAAATTGGCTTAAATGTGATCTGTTTTATAAAACATACCGTCACTGTCTCTCTGATGTACTGATGCGTCATCTTCAATATAAGTGAATTCTCTGCATTTCTCCAGGGAAGAAATGGATGATGTGCTCGCATCTGACAAGTTCTTCTCATTTTTAGTACCTTTTGATGATGCGTCTGTGATGCTGAATTCAGCGACAGAACTCATAACAATACCTTTCCTGGGCTTTTCATCTGTATGTTTTTCATTTGTAAGCTGGTTATCTGGTGGGATTAGGAAAAGAAAGACTTGTTTGCGATACTAAGACGGAGATCTGAAAGAATAACATATGCAGAATTTCCATGCCTACCTACAGCTGTTTACTTCTAAGGCCTAACCCTACTTACCTAGTGATTTCAGTCTCTTTACACAAATAAAGCTTATTCATAGTATAAGTATTTGTGAACTTGCATTCTAAGGTTTTTCTCTTTAAAAAATCAGACTTAAAGGCTAAGTGATAATTCACTTCCACTGGGTGGTATCAGGTTGGGAGAGAGAACAGAACTATTGCCTCAGTCAATATCTATTTTGAGCGTGATATCCTATCTTCAATTTGTGATATAAGAGAAGGCAAAATAGTTATCTTGTTATTTTTCAACAGCAGCTCTGTTTCCCTAAATTTACAGCCAACAATGTGTGTGTAGGTGGTACCTAGATGCAGATGTGCCAGCTCACCAGGGCTCATAATCTTGTAGCAAAGAAAGCCAGATGGTTTCTCTTTAACATCCAGATTCATTATCTCATAACTTCATCCACACTTGTGTTGTTGGCCTGGAAGTCAGCTAGAAGATGGGATACTTCATATGCTGTCAGCACGCCAGAGAGTCAGCTCAAAAAGCATAGGGAGAGCTTAATTTAAAGCCCCAACTAGGGGAAAGGTTAAGGAGAGTGCTGAGCAAAATTTATTCTTGAAGAACTTCTCAGGCACAGATAAACATGGGTTGATATATAGTTGCACTTACTCTCCAAAGTGACCAGGAGGGCAAGAAACACAGTTGTTCTCTCTATGGCTAGGATGATAAAACCTCGTCAGTTCTTATCTACAGCTGATTAACTCCTGCACCTCACATCAAGCACAGCCTCACTTTTTATCTTACTTAAATCTTGTGATATGCTTGCTCTTGAGCTATATACAGAAAATCAATCCTTACAAACACCTCAGTTTTGCAAACATTACTTTCTAAGAGGAACAATAAGTGCTCTAAAGCAGTTAGTTTGCACTCTGCTGCAAGGAGCCAGAAAAGAGACCCTGCATATCTCTTGTTTTTCGGGTACATTTGACCCCTGACATATATTAAGGAAAATCCAAGAGAGTGAAACCTTGATGAGATTGCAGTTGTGTCCTGTAGTATCCTTGCAGCCAAAATGAGGAAATGTGGATGGAATGGGTGGATTGCAAGGTAGGTGAAAAACCACTGGGACCATCAGGCTCAAAGTGAGGGGAAGCAAGGATTCTGGGTCTAACTGGTATCTTGAGTAAGTTCAGTGAAGGTTACTAAGGTGGTGAGGGGTCAGGAACATCTGATGTCAGAGGAGAGACTCAGGGAGCTAGTCTTGGCTGGCCTGGAGAAGAAAAGGGAAAGAGCGGTACTGGCTGATGTCTTTCACTTTATAACCAGGGTAATGAAGAAGTCAAACCCCAACTGATGCCAGCAGTGCACAGAGGTAAAATGACAAGAAGCAACTGTCACGAGCTGCAGCAAGGGCAATTGGGATTGCGTGTCGGAACAAATTCTTTATCACGGGTAGTGTAAAGCACCAGGGCAGCCCCTTGCAAACCTGGGGAAGTGGGGAGAGCTCAGCTTGGCATGGACCGCAACAACCTGCTCTTACTGCAATTAGCCTTGGTTTGAGGCAAAGGCCAGACAGGGTGACTTCTAGAAGTCCCTTCCAAGCTAATTTTTTAATGATTTCTATGATTCTATTCACTTATAGAATAAGTGAGCAATTCATTTACACTTTTATTGAAAGTCAGATTTCATGCTGGTTTAGATCATCTTCATGTGGTGAAATATGTAGAAGCAGAAAAGCTGAGTAGAGGTTAGCAGAGTAAGACCTTGGGATAAGAAGAAATACTAAGAATACTAAGCTATCATTTTCATTTTAACTTCAAATCACTGCTTTAAAAATGTGTGTTGGTAGATGTTTTGGCTTGAATTTGAACTTGTAATAACTGGCAAAGTCTGCTATGAGGGAAATGTGGATCTTCTCTGTCCAGAGAGTTTACAGGTTAGTCTTAGGCAGGGAGTAACTGGTCAGACAGAGAGAAGTGGAGGGAAGGAGACAGTAAGACAGCAGTGGCACAGAAAGGAGTCTCAGAAATCTATAACTGTCAGGTTTTGTGAGCATTATGACAGAGGGAAGCCACAGGTGAGACTTGGGAAGTACAGGAGAGGCTGTGGCTCCTCTGGGTGTAAATGAGAAGTGCAAAGCACGGCGGTGCTCACCTGCAGGTTGTACACTTGGTTTTAGGAAACCAGCTTCCTGGGCAAAGCATATGTGATTTTGTCCATCTGTGATAATTTCTTATTCCCCCCCCCCCACACACCTCGAGTAAGTAAATATAGATTTTTTTTTTTTAATCATCTCTCTGACTTATTGGCCAACCTCTTGAGTCTAAAATGCGAAAATTCTTACATTTTGGATGTACTTACATGTACAGTAACTACTGTTTTCCAGTGTTGATAAATCAATGACATACTACAATTTTTCCTGCACTTTCATTCAATAACATATCGTCTCCAGGAAAAGTTGTGCTGATTGAAGTAGCAGAGCTTTGGAGGAAGCAATGTCCTGCTTATTCACTGAATTTATTGTATAGTAATTGATTTGTGAGTCCAAAAGACACATGCCCCACCTGTTATTCAAGTGTCAATCTTACAAATGGATCTTGTTTGTCCAGGCTGAGAGCTACACATGGGCTGAGCAGTTGAATACACACAGATCAGATTGAAAGACCTGGGCAAGGATGATGATTTCTATCATTTTCCACTTTCAAAATTGACCCAAAAGCCTAAACCAGATATATTTTAAATTGCAATATATCTGTTGAGTTCCCCATTTCTGCAACAATACAATGGCCCACAGAATGCATTTAAGCATTCAACAAATGAGACTGAAAAAAATCAGACGGAAGTAATCAGTAAATGCCAGACTAACATTTACTGTATCCATCGACTTCTACTATTCATGCTTCGAGTCAATTTTTATTCTTGAAGTGCTGTTGAAGAGAAATCAAAACCCAAAATAGAAAAGCATAGACATAACCTGAATTTTTCAATACAGCACCATCAAACAAAAGGGTAACAAAAGCTGTCATTCAAGGACTCTTCTGTTTGTTAAAGCATACTACATCTTTGAAAATACAGTACATTTTAGTGTCAGACTCTTAGTTTGAAAAGCTCCCTTTAAGTAATGTTATACTTGTCGTGTACAGCTAGATCAAGTCTTCATGCAATCACTGTAACAAGCAACTCGCTATGACAAGCGAGATGCTTGCTTCCAGAAAACAGTGTGATGGAGGCTAAAGCAGTGTACAGTTATAGGTCTCCATTTCATTTTTATGCAATTACCTCCAGTTCAGCTGTGGGTCCGTCTACATTATGTCTTTCATCAATTTAATATTTGCACAACCTGTCTAAAGAAATAAAGATTATGCTAGACCAGCATAAATAGTGGCTGGCAGTTCTTTGGTTGGTTGTTTTGGGTTTTTTTTATTATAGTTTGTTGCTGCATGGAACAGGAGTAGGTTGAGAGTTTGGAACAAGTAAGTGGAGCCGAATAGGCTTAAAAAAGATATGATGTACAACTGATATTATTTATGATTACTATTAAACGAGAATGTAAAAATAATAAATTACAATTTGAGATGGGCAGAGGGTCAAACTTTGTTACTGCCTTTAAAGAGGCTGTGTTCAGCTTCAGATGTCCACAGATGTCTGTGGTTTTAATGTGTAGAAATAATCTACTGAAGTGTACTTCTAGGTGAAGAAATCTCAGACTGCTGGGCAGAGGCAGTTAGAGGTAAACCCTTACAATGTGCCATTTAAAAATAGTATTGTGAAGTAGCAACTTTCTTCCTCATACTGGGAAGCTGAGGCTTGCCTTGGCTGTTGCAGTAGAAGACTGGGATCAGTCACCTATGTATGTATTAAAGATAGAGATAGTCTCAATACTCACATGAAATTTCTTTTTCAGTTGGATGATTCAAGTGGCTACTACAGTGTCTAAATTCATGAAAGCACAAAGTAAATCGCTTATTTTCCACTGATGCCAGCCCCACATCCCTCTGGTTAATAGCGAGGAGTAGTGGTAGCAAGACTGGCATTTACAGTAGATCCCCTGACCTCTATTTTCCTGCACTGGCTTAGTCACAAACCAGGGCCTTGCAACCCTGGAGAATTGGAGGCTGGAGTTTCCTAGCATGCTTTCAAAATTAGCTTTTATACAGTGGCCTGTAAGGGCTCTAAGTCCTTCTTCGGCAAAGGAGAGGAGGATAAGAGAGGACAGGGGATAAGAGATGCTCTCTTCTGCTGGACAGGGATTGCAGCAATACGAGTAATGCCAAAGAACTCTTTGGAGCAACTGGTCAGGTGGAGTTGCCACTGAAAATGGAGGAGAACTGATCTTTTGCCCTGTGTAGGGCTCATACACATCTTAGAAGCAAAGGACAAAGGAGCCTATGGCTCTACCCGCCAGTGGCATTTGTTCCCACTCCATCCTGACAGTGGCCCTTTGGCTCACAGCCCTGTGGCAAAGAGTCCCAAGGGTTAATGATGAACTGTGTGGAAAACTCTAGCAGTTTAAGATGTGTAACTTTTTAATTTCACCATGAGGTGTCTTCATGTATCAGTGCAGTGAAAGAACCAAAGGAACGCCTGGCTGATCTCCCTGCTATTCATTATCCCATGCACCACTGTTGCTACCTGTCTATTTAATCCATTACATGCTCATCACTGCAAGAGCTGTGTGCCACATCCCTTCAGTCCTGAGATGATGCAGGCAGAGCTACATCGGACCTGATGGATGATAACTTGTAAGAATAAAAGCTCGAACAGAACTCACTTGTTTTGAAAAGACTCATAGTAAAATGAAAGCCAAACCCCAGATTTTGATGGCCGCGTTTCAAAAAAGTAAAAAGAAGAACAAAATACTTTTTTCTTTCCCCTCTAAAAGATGTCATTTGTCTGCCAGCAGCAATGGGAAAGGATGCTAGGGGTATGTCTGCACAGTGTGACGTGTGCACGGGGCCAACAGCTTACCTGGATGGTCCTCACTGCTCAGCGTCACCCTGGGGAGGGTTGGGAGAGGCAGGGAGCTTCTGCAACTGTCTTGGTGGAAGAACAAAACAACATTACAGAGGGACACCATAAATAAATGTGGTCTGGCACATATATCACCCCCAGCCAAATAATGACAGTCATTGACCAGGAGTTGTTGCTTTAGGGGTAAATAGAAGCAAGTGTGCTTCATTGCAGGGGGAGGTTATATGTGATGATGCACTGCTTCCGGTACCCTTTGTCTCATTTCTGGAAATGAAGCAAAAAAAAACCCCACAGAAGTTCCTATTTCAAGCAGGTACAGAACATGTGAGGGCTGGGAGGTCTGATATGAAATGTAGGGCATCATCCATGCCCAAGCACCCAAGAAACCCTAGAGGAGGTTTACAAATCGTGAGCGATGGAGGAGAGAAGAAGTTGCAGCCCAAGCTCCAACCTCTATGGCTTAGCCCAAGGTCCTCATGGTGGCAAGCCCAGGTCCCCAGATGGGTGCTGAGCTCCTCCACCACTGGCTATGCATGCCAGGCTATTCAATCCGTGCATAGGGCTTGGAGGCTAAAATCTTCCTTCCCTCTCTCTTCCAAGGTCAAGGAGACAAAGTAGGAGGGGGTGTGGGACTATCCCTATAGTGAGTGCAGCAGACGGAATAAACTCCATGGGAACTGCTCTCATCTACGCAGGAGAGGCTAAAGGGAGAGTGGGCGTCACAGCCGACCTGAAGCAAGCTGCTCTAGACTAATATATCATGGGTGCTTTCATGGTTTCATGCACATAGCATTTTGCTAAGCTCAAGCATAAGGATACAGGGGCTTTAGAGACTGTTTATTTTTGTCATAAGGAAACAGGAAATAGTACACAAGGCTATAAATATATATTGGTCTTCATATGACATCACGAACTTGCGCAAGTGCTTCTCTTCTGATTTAAGATGATGGACTGGTAGTTCACAGGAGCTTTAGGCTTGCTTTATTTTGCTGTTGCAGTAACAAAGCTAATGGTACAATCCCAGGAGGGGATATTTTATCAATAGTGAATTTTTGACCTCATTGCATACGTTTTAACTTCATGAATTAGTGACCTAGCTGACTGTAAAGCCTTCTATTGGCCTATTATAAATCTATCACAGGACTGGCAAAAAATTTTGGCCCAAATCCTAAACTCTGACAGGCATGTGTTGATGGACTGCATAGCAAGCACTTCCACTAATATTTCTCACTAATTATACCATATATTAAGAAAAATGAATGAAGCCAATGTTTATATGCAGCTTTAACTGCTTTAGATATAAGAAAGCAACACAATCCCTAATAAATTTTCACCTTCAACATTTCTATTCATTATAATTTTTACCATGATGAATGAAGTTAGAACTGGAGAGGGAGGGGGTTCATCTTGAAATCTGTTCAGTGAATGACTGAGTTTACTTCCCTTCCCCAACTTGTGTTGAGGAAGGAGGGAACAGATGGACACAGGAAGAAGAGGGAGGCGAGTGCGGAACGAAGGAGATGGGTGAGGAACAGATGGAGTCGGGGGAAAGCAAAGAGGAGAGTCAGCAAGGATGGGAGGAAAGTTTTCCACTTGACCTTGAGTTGAAACAAAGATCTGCATACACCATGGGGCAGCTAGATTTTGGGATCTATCCTTTTTTCTCTCTGTCTTGTTTATGCCTCAAAGATTTGTGGGCCATCTCAGCAGATCTGCAGAGCCAGTGCCTAGATTCTCTCAAGGGGGACGGCTGCTGCAGAGGGGCACCTGTACTCTGTTCAAGTCCTGTAATGATAGGGGAGAGATGTGTGCACAGTACCCAAAATGGGTTGGGATGTGGTAAAGTCTCCCAGGCATTCCAGCCAATCCAGAAATTGGAGCTTACGACTTTGAAAAGGTGTTTGTTAGAATCCAGTGGCCAAAATACTCAAAGTGATTTATGATTTTACCTGCTTAAAGTAAGACATTTGAGATGGCCTGATTTTCAGAATATGCTGAGCATCTGTGCTTTGAGATGTATTGAATTATATGGCCCAAATCACCAGTAAGACCTGGAAAATCTTGATTATATTCTTAATTCTATTAAATTGCCTGCATATAGTCCATTGGTTCTGGCTTTGCTAGCTGAAGAATGGGAGAGGTGAAAGTTAAATATTGGCCATGTGTGTCACTCCCTTTGAAGAAAATAGGAGCCATGTGCAGTCACCTAACAGCAAAGTTTGGCCCCAGCTATGATTTCACAGCTGGGCCCTAACTTCAGGAATGCCAAAGCACTAAATGACTCAATTGGAGTAATCTGATCAATGCTGTATTTTCACTGTGGATTTAAATTGCACACACAGCAAGAGCAGAGTTAGTTTTCTTCTCTCCCAAAATCGCTTTTCTCTACAGATTTGATAGCATAAAAATGAAGTTTCATTCTCATCACACAAATAAGTGAAATGGCAGAAAACGTATGTCAAATAAAATGCACAACATTACGTCCTTTTTACTTTTTGGAGGCTGTTTAAGAAAATGGCTTCATTAATTTTGACTGAATAAAAGGTTCCTTTAAGGGATTTCAATAGGTGACATGAAAAAAGTTAATACGAATGATCAAGACAATGGAGGTTAAAACTGTTTTGAAAATATGTTTCTTTTATAGATCTCAGCTGTTGGAAGAGTTACAGAATAAATATACAGTAGTGCTGACATTCAATGCTGTTTCATCTTAGCAAAAGGGTTTTTAATAAAGAAAATTCTTTTCAAGGAACGCTTTCTGCAACCAGTCTTCAAAAAGAGGTTTTCCCCCCTCCTAGTTTAATAAAATTAATTGATGTCATATTGATATGTCGATATGTTTTTCAATAAACTTTTTCACAGAGATTTTTAAAAAATTCTCTTCACTTTAAAAATTGTAATTATATGTCTTCCTCCCACTTTGAAAATGGCACAAGGTGCTCATTTGCAGAGCTCTACTGTTCAAATCTTCACTGAGAATAGAAATGTCATGACTCAGTTAACAATGCTTTATTATTCACATTGATCTTTTTTTATAGTGTTCTTTATCTCAAAAACATTGTAAATCAGATATCTTCCTCCCACTCTTTTGTTCATTTGCAAATTTTTATTATTCTAGTTTAAAAAAGCAATGGAGTGTCAAGAGTCAGTGTATATTGTTTATGTTCTTTTTTGCTTTAAAATTACTTTTAACTATAAAAAGTAAGATGTACAGCAGGAAAAAAAAAAGCTGGATTTAAGGATGCTTTAAAAAGAATTGAAAGGATCAGTGAGAATTTTATGTTGCTCCCTTACACTTTAGAGTTGTAACAGACTTTGCAAGAAAGGGGACCAAACGCTTTATGAAAAGGTTTTTATGTGCTAATTCAGAAGTCCCTATTGCATCAGACATCATCATCTGCATTAGACACCGGACATAATTCATGCTCTCAAGGAACACACTAGCAAAATTCACCACTGTTTTTGTAACATATTCACTGGATAGTTTACAGGTGCCTGCCCAGAGACCTGCACTCTCCATGGCTCTGTGTCAGAGCTTGGCGCCAGGTCCTCGGGAGCCCTCGGCTGATAAGCACCAAGATAAATCACCACATTTTCACAGGAACTTCACAGCCTTGGTATCAAGTGTTAACTGCAGCAGAAACATAACCTCAGCTGGTCAACAGGCAATGCAGTCACTGAAACCAGTGGGCAAGGGTGTGGAATACAGTAGTGCACCCTCTTGGAGAGCCATGCTGGAGCCCCCGGGGCTTGTTTCTACATTTGATCTTCCAAATTCTCCTTCAGCCACTGTTTTCTTTCCTACCAAGTTTTTCTTTAGGTCTGTATTTCTGTCTTGGCTGTTGTGAGTGTAGGAAATGGCCTCCATGAAATAACTCCATTATATTAATTGGGGTTAGTCTGGAGACCAGCGGGATCTTGTGGCATTTCGTGTACTACTTGCTGATAGGTAATATTTTTTTTTTCTTTTGTCTGTTTTGAATTAATTTCCTCCAGTTTATGATCAGGGCATCCTGGCACCCTGTTGTTACTCCAGCAGCTCTTGAAAGAGATCATCCTCTCTGGGAGTCTCTGAGAAGGAGTGTCTATTTCTGAAGTTGAATTTAAGCCCCAGATTGGATTTTTGGATCTTGTAAGTGCTAAAACAGCCCTAAAAAGCTTTTGTAAAGAAAAACAAAGTCTTCCTTCCACATTCTTTTGTTTTTTTTCTTCCTGTTTCAAGGCTCCATTCTCCTGATATTTTACTAAAAGGGATAATTAAACTCAGAGCAAGTAAGTCTCAAACTGAACTTGAACTGAAAACACACAGGCTTGTCCTTTCCCCTTCCAGTGGAGGGCTGAGCATCTATTTGTTTTTATTAATGTCAGTAGGTCACCCCAGTCACTATTAGGCTGTGCCAGTCCCAGTTCCCTCCCTGGGCTGCAGGGATCTTGGATGCAGAGCCCCACGCAGAGCCCCCAAGGCCACCCCACTGATGGGGCTGCATGGACATCCTGCACCGGGTGCTGGGGCAGGTCCATCCCAGCGCTCACAGACAGTTGCTTGTTGTATTGCAGGGATAACTCAAAACTCTCCTAATTCTCTTTATTCCTCACTGCAGTGTGAAGCTGGAGACATTGATGCATTTTCTTATCTGAACTGATCATGTTGCTTTCATTTTAAAGGAAAAATAAATATTATTATTATAGAATAATATATTATATTATTCCATTCTACTATATTTATTCTATTCTGTATATTGTTCGAATATATTCTATTATTCTATTATTCTATTATTATTTAGTCCTCCTTCCTTCCTCTCCCAGTTAATTACTCAGCCCATCAATGAGGTTAAGCCTGTCTGCCAATATGATCAAGTTTCAGAAACAAAATCCTAACCAGAACAGAGTAGACAGAAAGTGGACAGGGCTTTATTTATTACCTTGGCACACTAACTAAAGGCAGGTCTCACCCATGGGTGTGCTTGTGTAATTGCTCACTCTGTTTAGTTTGGGAAATTTATAGGTAATGTAGAAGAGAAAATACTGAGTTTATTACAGAAGAATTTTTTTTTTCCATGTAAAACTCTGTGCCACCCTATTTGGAAAGCACGTAAAACTCTAGGTTTTATTTTTGGTAAGCACTATCTATTGAAAAGTGAAAATATCAGGGAGATTTCTAGGCAGAATTTGTGAACTTTCCAATGAAAAGACAGCACAGTGTCTTTCTTTGATGTTCCAAGGTCTTTGGCAACTGTGCTACTTTCTGAATGACACTGAAGTTATGTGCCAAGAGCTTATTCCCAAAGCAGGTATTATACGTGGTTATGGTCACAAAGATATCCTTGCACATCATTAATGCCAGAGGAGCTCTGAGGCTGTCAGCATTTTAATTTGGTGGGGGGAAACACCAATAAAACCACATATATTCTTAAAATATATCCAAACAGTTCAAATGCCATGAAATATTGCTGCAAATCACAGAAGATGCAACATTTCTTATAGATGGTCCTTAGAGCTCTACTGGTGGTAAATTGGCATGTGGTAATATATGACTATAAAACCCCATGTCTTCTAACAAGTTACAAAAGCTTTTCTTTGATTCGAATCCAATGATGAGTGGCAATCTGTGAGACTCTCACGTCTTCTAGAGACTTTTCTAGCCAACGCTTCCACGTTTTTCTCTCTCATTTGCATGCTTATACTAGAACACAACTGGCAGTTGGACTTGTCCACTGTAGCAAACATTATTAATCTTATTACCATCTGAGCATGTCCCTGGGTGCTGCTGAGCAGTCTTTGCTGCACTGTGCTGGAAAACCATTTATTTATCTCCACGAGGGCTTAAACCAGTATCAGCAGATGTCTGTGGAAAGACTTCCAGAGAGCTCAACAGATCAAGCTCCAAACCAGCTTCCACTATGGTAGTGTTCTCTGGGTTTCTTTGCTCTTTTCGTCAGAAAGAGTTGTAGACAAAGCAACTCGCAATATCTGATGTAGAAGGTGTACCATGCTATACATCTTTTCACAAAACATTCTTTTCCTAGGGGATGACAAAGACACAGACCATCAATTTCGGGGGTACATAGATGACATCCACTGTTTCTCACTTATGTGATAAGTACTTTTAGGACAGTGTAGTGTTGCCAGCTCTTGCAAAGGCAAACGTGGTAACTGTTCTGCTCACAGTATTAAATACACTTCTCTCACTGTGCAGTGGAAGGATGTGTTTAAACTCGCAGTCTATCACTATTCCTGGATAGTGTAGGAGAGTCCAGGAACACTCAAGATGTCTTTTTCTGTGTGTGTATTAACTTGTTCAGTACAAAATAGAGTTCTTAGAAAACATGAATCTTACGGCAGAAGAAAGTTTCCTCAAGTTGCACCAGGGGAGGTTTAGATTGGATATCACGAAGAAATTCTTTACTGAAAGAGTGGTTAGCCATTGGAACAGGCTGCTCAGGGAGGTGGTGGAGTCACCATCCCTGGAGGTGTTAAAAAAATGGGTAGGTGTGGCACTCTGGGACATGGTCTGCGGGTTAGGGAGATGTTGGACTAGATGATCCTTCCTAGAGGTCTTTTCCAACCTAAATGGTACTATGACCGTACCACAAAGGTTTCCAAACAGCTGCTTGTTCATTTTGGTGCATGAAATATTAGGTTCAGCCTGCTCACAAGCACAAACGCATAATTTCTCCTCACCATGACGCCTTCACTGTGATCATTTCTGCCTGGCTTTGTAATGTTGGCAAGTGCAGTACCAGCACAATGTCTTCATTGTACAAGCTTTCAGAGGAGAGCTACTGAGTTCCTGCAACCTCCGTGAAATTTCAGCCTCTCCTCAATGCTGGCTGTTTGTCCTGCTTTGCAAGGAACCACACACCCAGGGAGTTTTGCTAGTGTCTGATGTGAGCAGTGAGGTTTCAGGTGTTGCTAGATGGGAGGTCAGCACACTCCCACCCATCTGTGGACCATGCACAAGGATCAAAGGGTTGGTTGGGCAACCTTCAGTTGCCAAAGCCCCAGCAGCAGCACCCCTCATCCATCCCCCTCAGAAATGCCAGGCATGGGGTCGGATGAGAGTGCAACACTTCCTCACATCAAAACTTTCACTGAAGCTTTTGCTCAAGGCTCAGGTGTATAACACCTTTGAAACAAGGAGGTCACAGCCCAGGCCCTGAGAGGAAAAAGTGGTTGTCAGTGAAATAGAAGAGGTGTCACTGTTTTAACACAGATTAGGCAAAATCTAACCCTCATTAATCCTTCAGAGCAGGGCCTCTGGTTTGTTCTTTTTTCAATCTATTCTGTATTCAAAGCAAGTACATTTTTTCTGTCACTATACCGCTATTGTTAACAACTATAAATGTATTAAAAACACAGGGGCATTTTAGTATGTGTATTGTGCATAAGAAATATTGTTACATGACAAGCTCCAATTGGCAAGTGAAAAGAGGTTTTATTGAAGGAAATAGCAGTAGCAAACAGTGAACTATGCAGAATAATGGTAATTTTTCCTTTAACATTGGCAGCGCACGTTCACTTAATATGACTGCTCCTCTGTCTCTGCCTCATCCAGACCCAGAGGACCTGTTAGACAAGCAGGCAGCCACCTCTCTCTGGGATCAAGCTGTCAATGCAAACTTGCTTTCTTTCTATTTCTCGTAGCTAAGCTATACCCCCAGAGCTCCTGAAGCTTTTCCTGAGTGAAAGCTTTAAAAAAGCTCCCTTCTAAATTACATCACACGAGCTGTTCTCTTCAGACTGACAGAACAAAAGCAGGGAGGGGGAAATGCCAAAAGTACCATCTGAATGACTTCTGAGTTGCATAGAATGATTTACCTCCTCATGCTTTATCAGAGCAGACTAACGTCTTGACCTTGCCTACCAAAGCCCCAGCAGCGTCCTCTCACTAGCAGAGAAAGTTTGCATTGTGTGCATTTGCAATGCAAATAAATGCAGAGATGTTGGGTGCAGGCTTTTTGCTTGCAACAACAGTGTCTTGGGTGCCCTGTTAAGAAAGGTCCTAATGGGAGCATTGTGCTTTCTAAACTTTTTTAGATTACATGGTGTCTAACACAGCCAGCTTATTGTTACTGGAAGAGCCCAGCCTGCAGGTGATACACAGCCTGGTGTGCACACCCTCTAATCAGTGACACCTCAATTAATGGTCATGGTGAGGACTGCTGAGGGCCACTGCCAAAATCGGAGAGATCTCTCAGGTTGGCTCCAGCTGGCACTCTCTAATTAGAGGTCATCATCAGAAGTAAAGGGAGCAGATCAACACTACCCATTTCTGCTGTGGCTGAGTAGGAAGCAGATAAATTGGCATGTCTCCCCTTTCTAAAGGTTTTCAGGTGGTATGGACTGGTTTGAGAACCCTCAATCAGGAAAACATCCTCAGCTGGAAAGGGAGGGGGCCATGGGCCTTCCTCCTTCTTTCAGCAGATAAATGAAGATAGGAGGAAGAGAATAATGCTTCAGTTGTTCTCCAGGTAAGGTACAGAGTTGCTGGTGTTTGTAAGGTGGTTTGGTATCAGTGGGGGTTGCCTGATCCTGAAGTAGTCCACTGAGCTCCTGTGAATTGAAACATGCAGATTTTGTGTGGCTTATACATGCCATTTTGGGGTTCTTACTCAATTTTCATAAGAAAGCTTTTGTGAGGTTAAGAGCTTGTTGTCTTAATACTCAAAAGCTTATAGGCTTAGTCCACAACACAGCACTTCTATGCTTGGCTGTTTTGAGTAAACCTTAAAATATTTCTTTAAGTCATTAATACAGATAATAGTCACATTTTAAAGACGGGCTGGAGGCTGAAACAGATGTTGAATAACTGAGCTCATTTTCTTGCATGAAAAACACCACTTCAGTAACTGAAAGATGCGGCTCCATGTCCTTCTACTGTGGGGAGAAGGAGCTGAGAAGGTGGCAACTCACCTGAGCCTTCAAGGGGCTGTATGATGGGGCTGCCCAGTTCTGGAAAACTAGAATGGGAGAGGGAGGCTTCACTAAGCAGGAGAAGTTCTTCACCTGGTGGGGTGGTTACACCATCCCACATACGCACTAGCATTTTGTAAATGCCTCAAAATTGTATTGTTATCAAGCTACTTGGGCTGGAGACTTAGTCCCCTAACTGACTTCAGAAGTGTGGAAAAAAACAGCTCTTAATAGAAGCTTGGAGATACCCCTTCCTTTTAAGGACCCAGTGTCCTCTGGCCTCTCACTGAGACAACTTTTTCCCCAGGGGACACAAGCAGTTTTCATATGGTCAACAAAACTTGTCTTATCCAGAGAAGCAAAGACTCCCTGAGGATTCTGACTTGCTAATGCAACGTTCATCCCTGAGTTTCTGAGTGAGTAAAGTTTATGGGTATTTCTATATCTTTTTGGTGGCTCATGTCTGAGTTGTCTTCCCATATCTGATAAGTGAAATGGCTCTGCCTTGATCCATAAGGGACAATCCTAATGCCCATTAAAGCTGATGGAAATGTTTGGCTTCAGGGCATGCTATATCAGGTGTTGTATCTGCTTCCTAAGCCAAATCGTGAAAATCTTAATTAAGCAAAATCTTCATTAAAATAATTGCGACTGAGGAAAACAGTGGTAATGAACCTGAATACAGACCTCATCTCTGTGTGCTTCATTACATCCCTGTTCCTACTAGAGGTATATATGAAGGTGCTGAACTTTCTGTTTTTGAAGCTGGCAGAAGAAGTTATTAAATATAACCACTGTAATAGGTGTAGTCTATTTTTCTGACGAATGGTTTTAGGATGTGATTGAGGTTCAAGTTTAGCTCATATATCTTTATTTTTCTCTTTTAGCATGGCAGTGCTTTCTGTGCTTTTAGGTGTATTAGGGTTTTGCACTGCCTTTTGCCACTGTGGTAGCTGAGTATCTCAAAATCAAGAATAATGCAAAGCAGAAAACTTCATGGTGGTTGTAGCACTACATGTTCCTCCTCTGGTTGGAGGTGAAGACATAGGTCTTATCCAAATGACTAAATACTTGAGTGGTATTGTGATGCCACTGGATGTGGGATTTTGTGCCACACAGAAGATGCTCAAAGAAGTAATGTTTTGTAGTCTTTTCGGTAAATATGGATCTGAATGCAAATTGTGAAAAATACCTACCTTGTAAATCTTGAGTTGTGGTTATAATAGTGGCCATCAGAAGCTTGCTTGCTTATAAAATAAGGAAAACATGACCTTGAAATAATTTCAAGATGACAGGGTTCCATAGTCCTGACAGCAGCAAAGCTCCTCATGGCATGTGGACAAGTGTGCTTGTAAGCAAAGAGCTTGAGTCTCTGACACTGCACCACAAGCAAGACCTGGACTCCCTGGGGCAGCATGTGGCTGAGGAGAGATTAATTTTCCTATGCCACTGTACAGACCATACTACCCTCTGCTCCTACCTTGCAGTGATTCACGTCCTGTATTACTCTTTCTGGTACACTGCTAGCTACGTGCTTTGGGGACATACATGGTGAATTATTTGGTCTCATCTGGGCTGAATGCAGAAAGTGTTACTTAGAAATCTGTACATAAGTTATCTTCCTTTTCTTCTACAAGTATGTGTAAGCTCAGCACTGTCTGAGCTTTACTAAAAAGAGAACAGAAACTTATGCCTTTTTGTGTGTATTTATTTCAAGCCATGATTCTTCTGGGAAGTGTGATTTGTTTGTCTTTCCATAACAAATGACAATGGTTAAGGTTGCATCTCTGCCAACCTCTTTCTAAGTGGTTTCAAGTAGTTTACTTAAAAAGGGATTATTTCATCTGCCACAGCATATGAGGCAGCTCTGAGGTAGTGTCTATATTGGACAGAACAAGACCACTGAACATTAGTGTAAGGCAGGAAATTTAAGGTCCAACAGACAGTAGGATCACAAGAGCAATAATTTGCAAGTGTGCTGCACCTGAAGAAAAGAAATTGCTTGAGTTTTCCTTTCCTGATGGAACCAGAAAGACTGGGAAAAGCTAGCAACATCAACTGCCTGTTGGAGTTGCTGACTGCTTAAATCCTTAAATTCTTGTGTGCCTCAATTCCCTAGAAAGTGGGGACATGTATAGTTTCTAATCATATATGATTGTTTGGGTGCTGAAGTTACATCTGTAAGTTAATATACGCTCTGTAAATGCAGTTGTCAATGTCTGGTGGTTGCCTTGTTCAGCTTCAGAAGGAGTCTTAGGTTTTTATTCAGCAAACTTCTAGAGTTATTACAGCTTATGGTCACTATGTAGCTACAGCAGGAGGGTCAAACTTTGGAAACTAGTTTCTTTTCAGGCTGTAGATTTCCTCCTCCTCCAAGTCTGTTTTCTACTCTTGCCAGTACTCTGCCTTCTGTTTAAAGGCATTAGTAATACCAAATAAAGCTAAAGATGCTTGTTATAACAACTAAGTTGTTTCCTTTTTAATCAGAGCACATGCTTGTGCCAGGTTTGGCATGAAGAATCTGTCTGTGTCTAGCTTAGGGCACAGTAAGCTGATCATTTGTTAGAAGACTAGTGCATTACATATAATTTTGCTTTTAGTTATACAGTTTACTGGGAGGTTGGTATGAGTGTTGGCAATCTAATTTTTGCCTAGTTGGAGGTGGTGGAAATACAAAGAATGAGAAATAAAAGGCTATTGCCATGTGTGCTGGATTGTGCTGTGATAGCAGCAGTTGTCCTGTAGTTAAATGGCCATCAAAACCTGTCTTGGGGTGGCAGTAAATTAAAAAAAAATCTTCAGAAAATATATCAGTTTTCAAAGAGTAAAGAAAGATGCAGCAATTATTGTGACACAGGTTTGCAATCTGTTTCTGATTATTTTTTGGCTGGAGAGTTGGGGTTTCTAATTGTAAGGTTAAGGAATCCTTTTTATCTATCTCTTGCCTCCTAATCCTATGCTAGACAGTATTGTTTTCTGTGCCTTTTGTCTTCTGGGGAAGGAGACAATCTCTGGCTCATGTGAACATCTTGTTAAAGTCTGCTGAGGATTAAGGGGTGTGACAGTTTTCTTGCTGAGCCTTTTTATTGGGGATTTTTATGCTTGCTTTTCTGGGAGGTCTTTGAAACGTCTTTTATGTAGCAATCATTTCACTCTTTCTTTGTTGTCTCAAATGTTGAGGCTGTATTCTTCTCATCTGTTCCTGTTTATATTCCATACTAGCTGGTCATAACTGTTTAGCTTGAAACCCTCATCACGCAGTGTGCTTCTGAATCGCAGAAGTGTTGCTAACTGCTCTAGGACAATTGCAAATTTGAGCTTTATTTTTGAAGCATCTGAAGCTTTAGCATGGCTGTTTGGTATGAATTACTGTTAAAGAGGTTCCAGATGAAAAATAATAATCTGGGAGTTGGACATTTCAAGTGTCCACAGCTAGGTATGGGCATTTAAAAAAATGTTCTACTATAATGAGATAGGTGCCCCTTAGGATGGTGTTTGTATACCTTCTGTAGCTGTAGGATGCATGTTCAGTCTGGCCTAAACTGCAATAATGAATGGAAGGGACAAACCTGTCCTGCTGGCAAGTTATCCCATCTTGAGAGAAGAGCTTAAGCCAGTAAAATATTGCTCTTTGGAAGACTTGTTTTGTCCATGATCTCATTGCACCCCCCTGCAGCCGACTACAGACAAAATATAGATAATTATCCAGACCAGAAACTGAACTTCTAGGTGACCAGAGTTAGGTAATAAAAAGACTAATCTGGGCCAAAGAAATGAAAGAATTTATATTTTCATGAGACATTTTAAAAACTTTTCTCATTTCACATTTTGGTTTCAGAAAGCTAAAAGATTGGTCAATGTACTTAAGTACAGATATAGCATAAGACCTTGTTTCCTAAAATTTTTATTAAATCAATGCTTCTATATCTTGAGTGGCTATCTTAAGACACATGGACTTCTCATATTACTTTTTTTAAATGAGATTGTAAGAACATTTTTGCTGATTTCCCACAGTGCTTATTTCTGACACTATGTAAGCTTAGTTACTGGCTGGGTAGATCCCAGATTCAATGTTAAGCAAGGAACCAGGGTCATGTGGTCTTGCTGATAATGAAGGTATCAGAGGCAGGTTTCTGAAACATTTGTATAGGAAAACTGATTGTATCACCTTCTTCTTTGAGAAGACTGAGGTAAAAAATTGTTTTTGTGAAGTCATTACCAAAACAGTGACTAATGTGCACAAGATGCTGTTTTGATTTTTAAACCTAGCTAAACTCATTTATTTCACTAAACAGTATGTATCATATTTTTACAGAGGAAGAAGCTACCTGTTTAGATGTTTATCTTTTGCTCCAATAAATACCTTCTTAAAAGCTGTTTTCCTATCAAAAATTTGCCCAGTGTAACACATTTCTACCTATCTTTGCTTGCAGCCTCTCTAGCTTAATTTTCAGTGTCTAAAGCCATATATAATATCATTCCATTTCACACTTAACCACAAAACCCACTCTTCCAGATATGCCCTCAGTTTATTTTATATCGCACATCTTTTTCTTAAAGTATTTTATACATAGCATAATATGCAATGATACGGCACTGATGTTTATCAAAATTGTTTCACACTGTACTTATTTCTATTCCTGTCTCTTGGATCAAGTACAATACAGCTGCAGATTAATACCACCTTTAAAAATAGGTTTAATGTGTTTTTGTTACCACTTTCACTCCATCCACTAACTTGTTATATGGATTATATTTAATGAGAATCTTGTGGGACTATCAAAGGGCATTTATTTTCTATTGAAATAACAATTAAGATAACACGCAAACTAATATAGCAATCAAATAAACCTGACAACAAACTTTTTTAAAGCTGCAGAGGCATGCTAACAAATCTATTTGATCAATATACGGGATGCGAAAAAAGAGGAGACAAGATTGACTGATGAATAAAATGGAACTGACACAAATAGGCTGACAGCCAGTTGCAAGTCTCTTTAGGGCAAATGCAATTAACTTAGAATAATAGACTCAAATTTGATGGTTAGAAATGCATTTTTATTAACAATCACAGCCTGAATCATTATGCACTCTTATGAATAAAATTGTAGTTATACTGAAAGTCTGTGTGTACATGTATGCGTGTACATACAAAGAAGCCTTGTTGAAGGGGAGCTTTATTTTTGTGACAGAATTAGCTGTATGAGATCTAAAATATAAAGCACACAGAAGTATAAATCTAAATATTCAAACTAGTGGTATAAAAATCACATATGTGGTATGTTAGCATTAATGATAAAGGCAATAAGCATCAGTCCCAGGACTGCTTGTTCTTTTGGGATGTGAAATTGCAGTCAGGGATTTACAGATTTCATTCTGAGGCAGAGAAGTCATTACTAGAAACATAAGCTCATTCTCTTCACTTTAATAGCTATTTTAAATCATTCATTTAGAAAATACATTAACTATTTATTGTATAGGCAGTACATTTCTATTGGAATTCCATTTTCATGCTTCTTTATAATCCTTTTTAACAAATTATTTTATTAAAAGAAGATTAGAATTAGCAAAACGATTCTACCAATTTTTGAAAATGCTACTCTTGAAGCAGGATATTTCCCATTATTAACAGGTACGCGGTATTAAAACTTTAAAGGGAGGGAAGATATTCAATTGCTAATGTGTCCTTTTTCTTTTGACCTTCATTGCAGAGGCTGATTGCTATTTGTAAATTGCTTTCAAAATTATTAATCTCATTTAATTTCTGAATAAATATATAATCTTCTTTTTAACCCCCCAAATCCTTGGGATTTAAATATGAAAAGAGCTGCCTATAGGATATGTTATAGCGCAGATGTCTCTACTTGTGGGAAAAGATAAAATACGTCACTTAATGCAGAGAAACTCTACATAGTATTAGCAAAGTATAACATGAAGATGAAACCATGATACCTGCAATGCTTGGTGCTTAAATAACTTGAGAAAATGGTATGAAATAAAACTGCACTGGAAACTATTCAAATCCAGTGTTCTCCAGCTCAGTGTCCTTGGTGGACTTCTGGCTGGTCAGGGACAGAATAGCAGCAAAACATGATGCTCTGTAGCATTAAGAAGGTGTAAAACACCATTGTGGTTCTCAGAGTTTCTGGGGTTGCTGAATTGGATCCAAGAAACAACTACATGCAGTTTTCTCCACTTCAAAGGTGGTTTTAATCCTCCTTATTTCCCAGAGGTTAGAAGTGTGCAAATATACTGGGAAGGCACACTGCCTACTATCTGATAGGGGAGAGATCCATGAAAGCCATTGAGAACAGGGACAATGTGTGGCTGAAGAACAGATTTTTCTGGTAAACATCTGATGTCTAGGGAATCTGTAGGCTGCCATTCTGGTTTTCTGATTCTAATTAGCCTTAAAGTCATTGCCATGAGGGAAAAACTTCTCAGGGACTCCAACAGTTGCTGTAGACTTCATAGCTGGTTTTTTTTGCTCTTATCTATTCTAGATATTCACAGAAGCTCACCACATTTCCTGAGCTGGCTTCTTGAATAGCTGATATTGCCTATTCTTAGAGATAAGATGGATGGATCACATGTTCTAGCATCACCAAACCTGGAGTGTGCCTAAAAAGGAAATAATACTGTCAGGTCTGGCATAGGTGTTTTACACAAATAGTTGCAAAATGCTCAGAGACTTGGACTGCTAAAGATTTCCCACAGAACCATGTTTGGTGTAGAGGGAGCTTGGGTAGTCAAATATACATTATCTTTTAAATTTCTCCTTACCATCTCTGTAGGTATGTCACTGGAGACCAATGGAAAGAAGTTACTTCTTGAATGGGATGCCAGAAAAAGAATATGTGCTCTTTTATGACCACAGTCACTTAATATTTCATATGAGAAACAGGTCTTAAAATAACTTATATGGAAGGTTTGGTAGGTAAACAGACCAAGGAAGGAAGATCAGATGATCTATTGGTTTAAAAGTCAATGCACAACCAGTATAAGGGACTGGGCTGTGGGCTCAGTTCTTCTGTTTTGTTGGTTTTAGGCTAGTGAAATACTGGTGAACTCCACACAGTATTTCCTGATGTATGGTGATGTGAGAGAAAGAAGACTCAGGTCCTGCATGATGATGGAATAATTCACTGATGTAATAATCCAACCAGAAGAAGAATGACTCACTCCATCCATAAATATCTTGTGGTCTGTTTCTGATCACTTCTAAATTTGTCACACCAGCCTCATCTAATTTGTGTGAATGGGCTCACTCCTGAGGTAGAATGATACATGTAAGAGAAAATCCAGGTCCTTAAAAATCAAATCATAATTAGTTTCTCTTAATATCTACTCTATTAAGGCCAGATCTTAAAAAAAATATATTAGAAAGCAAAAGATGTTTTTAAGTGCATTATGTTTCTTCTTATGTTTCAACCTGTTGTTGGAGTATCACGCTTACAATATGTTTCTATCAGCATTCAGGTTCCATGTTTTTATATTGCCTTTTCAGAAGTTATTTCATTAAGAGATGATTAGAACTAACAAAATGCAACTACTAGGTTTTGAAAACACTTATCATGAAAAGGATATTTCTTCCCAGCACCTGTCATTTTGTTGTACTCCATCTTAAACCTGTTCAAGTTCAGATTGTTTCATGCTCACAGAATATTGAAAGATTCCATTCATAATCAGTTCCCAGTTTCCTCAATTTTTTTATCTTCTACAAATATGGCTTGGCCAAGATGGTCTTGATGAAACAAAAATACTTTTGCTTTACTTTCTGTTCACCTCATCCTCGAGCAGGTGCCAGACAATCTGTGATAGCTGTTCTGCTACCTGAGGAGCGTTCATATATAGAAACACCAGGCCAACCTCCGTTGTCACAGCGTGGAAAGCTGAAAATAGATGACATGAGAACATATTTCTTCCTATGAAGATTTCTGCAGCTACGTGGAGTCTTCAGATAAGCAGATTTTAGTGTTAGAAAAGAATAGTGTTGGAGTAAAGAATCTAGACTACATATTTGTAATATAAAAATAGTCTCTATAATCTGTACATGTCTGACTAGGCAGGGATAGACAGACATATTTGAATATTCCTTCCTCCCCCTGTGATGAAAAGTTGTGCTGACAGCTGGCCCCCCATGTCAGGTGTGTGCTGCTTCATCCTATTAGCCTGCTTGGAAAGCCACAAAAAAAGTAAATTGCTTACAAAAGCCATATTTGTGACTTATTTAAACACAAACACACAGGTTTGCTGTGATTCAAGACTATTCTGAAGGTTTAGCTGCAGTTGACATCATGTTGTGTTAGTGGTACTGGCGTGGAGGAAGATGGTGTATTTTAAAGCTGAGGAACAGTGCCAAAAAGAATTACAGATGATCCATCTGGAAAGGACCTCCTAGTGCAGCTAGTCCCAGCCTACGTGACACAAAAACACCTATAGGGTAAACCCTTAGGTGTTCTCCCTCTCATTTCTTCTTAGACATCAAGTGAGAGTGTGTGAAATGCTTCCTGAGGCAGACTAATCTTCTGTGCTTGGAAGATATTTCCCTACCATCCAAGTTACATTTTTTCTTTTCCCAAATAAGCATAAGAGCAGGTGTCCAGCTGCGGAAGTGGAAAGAAATACAATGGGGTAAGCAATTCCAAGTGGAGTAAAGCAGTCAGCACTGCAGAATATTCAAAACTTGATTTTTCTGGAATAATTCGTTTCCTCCTTTGTCTTGGTGGTGCCACTTACTTATGCTTTTCTTCACAGTAAAGGACCACAATTTGTTCTCTCATGTGGACTTGATTTTAAATCAAATTGCTCTTAAAGACACCAAGACAATTGCTATTTCAGCTAGGACCTAAATTTGCTAAGGTTTGATATACATGTTATTTATAACAGGCAGTGCCAGTGATGACAGAGCAAGGGATTAGTTCTGCTTTAGTTTTTACAACAGGGCTAATAAAATTCTGCCTCCCAGATAACATCTAACAGGCACTATACTGCAGTGCAAAATTATGGTTAAGGCTCAGCTGGTGGTTGTTGCCCAGTAAATGTTCAACGTATCTTAGTAGTGCGTTAGTAGAAAGTTAACTGTAATGACTGGTGACTTCTGCTGTAGCCAGAAATCTGTCAAGCTAGATGCTCAGTGCAGATACATTTGAAACTTTCCTGTCCCTGAAAACCTGAGGTCTACATAGGTAGCTGAATTGCGATGATTTTAGGGATGACAAGCTGAGATGTGGACATGGAAATTTTTTTATGATGATGATTTTTCAAAAAAACGCAAAGGCAGCCTAGGAATGACCAGGTACAAAACCTTTGTTCTTTTGAGTGTTAAATGGATTGTAAAAAGTGTATTTTTTTTTTTTCCCCAGTTTTAAATAGTTTTAGTTATACTATTTATCTATATTTCTTAAAAATCCTTGCTTCATTTTCTTCTGTAATCAGGGACAGGACTACATTGATTCACTTTCTAGGCGGCTTTCCAGCTGTGTACAGTATATCTTTAATTCCTTTAGGTTCAATTTGAATTGTTCATAGAAGAAGACTTACGTAATTTCAGTGAAACTTCTAATGTTCTCCCTAGAGAAGGTGAATTTGTGAAGGTTGCCATTATGCTTCTCTTCAAACAATCTCTCCCAAAATACTAAGGAAGAAAAACCACAAAATTGCGCTAAAATGGCAAAACCCACCTATATAAAATGTTACTTTCTTGTGAAACTAAGCACAAGAACTGTAACTGCCTTGGAATTCAGAGTAGTCTGTGGAGTTTTATGATTTTTTGGGAACAAGCTAGTCCAGGACAATTATCCTGTCTGACGGGAACTCGTAGAACCATCCTCAGTAATTTTTCCTTTAGAGGGATTTATTCTTTGCTGCATTAATGGATACAGTCAAACCCACCACAGATCACCAGAGGCCCCCCCCTCTTTGAAGCTAGGTGCTGCTCCCTGAAAGCCAAAGGGAGTTTTGCCATCAACTTTGAAAGTAGGAACAAGCCCTTTATTTGCAACTTAAAGCACGTAGGTTAGAACTATGAAGAATGATTATTTAAAATAGCAATGATGTAATATCGGTGTCAATTCCATTATTTTAACAGATGTAAATTTGCTCTGCTCTTGAACTCTGGTGAATTTTAATGGCAATATTAAAGAGACACTATTAAGACTACTTAAAAGAACTATTTGTAAAAAGTGTCTCCTGTTGGAGGGGAAGTTTAAATTGCTTTTTTATTCAGTCTACACAATTATTTATTTGAATAGTTTTGTATATTGCAAACTAATATGGATTAGAAGCTGAAAAGACCACACAATCTCAGTTGTCATTGGATATGAGAGAGCTTGCACTATTTAGACAAAGCGAATAGACTTCTTATCCAGCCATAATTTTGGTAATCTTCACCACAGGACAAGTAAGGCTTTTATGATGTACATTATGGACAATGTAGATGAAGAAAGTAGTTGAGAATCAGCTGTTTAAACTTCAGAGTAAATTCACATACATTCCAAAGCATGTTCCATGTCAATAACTTCAGTGTTATCTAGCTACTGTTGCTTTCCTGGTAGTACAAGAGAACTGAAGATTCGGAAGTACTTACAGGATCTGCTTCTAATTTTACATGCAACCTGCATTTGCATGGGACACTGATGGGAGGAGGAGGTCAATGTGGCCAGTACTGGAAACAGACCTCTTAAAACTTATGTAGAATGTACAAGGCTGTTATCTGCTGTCTCAAAAGTGATGTATTTTGTGCAGAGAAAGTTTAGTTGTTTTAAAACCAACTCTAGGCCCACAGTCCAAAGCTCATAAAATTAAATGGAAGATTTCGAACAGGCTGGCATTGCACAAACTGGGTTATCACAGGCCAAAAAAAGATGTTGCCACTTGGATTTTTTGGAAGAGTAATAAAATACTAGAAAAATGAGACTGAGAATCAGAGAAAGCCAGATTCTAATAATTCAGTACTGGAGTTTTTATTAAGGGCTTGACCTTTCTGCCATTAAAGTCAATGGCAACCCTTTGAGCTTTACCTCATCTACAGCTACTAATTTTAGGTGCTACAGTTATTTCTGGTTTTTTTTCTTGGAAACTTGCAGAGCCTATCTTCATTACGAAGTGTTGGGCACTGGCAACTGCAGTGAAGGGTGTCAGCTACCTGGAAAGCTGGATATTTAGAATATTTAAGTATTACATACATCTAATTTAGCATTGGGTATAAAAGTTTGCTTTGTTACTGTCTTAACTTGTAGGATGTCTCAGTTCCTCAAGATAAGTGGTGGCATAGGGAAAGATAAAACAAGGCTGCAAAGTTGCTACCTGAACTGTTTTGAAGTTTAAAACTGTTCTGGGCTGAGCTTTCACTTGGCTCACTGTGAGAGGATGCTCCTGTACCAGTGTCCAAATCTAGAAAAGTATTCATTTCACACCTCTGCTTCACCTCTGCTCCTATTAATCACCTTCATGGATAAAAATAGGATATTTAAAATAAGCTGGTTTGGAGGTTAATGAAAAGTAAAAATTAGTCATATTTTTTACCTGATTAGGAAAGACAAACAGAAAATGCCTGAGCAGAGTGGGATATGATAAATCGTTTGACCTAGCAGTTGTTTTTTCTAAGTATTTATGACTTTATTCCGAGAACGCATTCTTGGAAGTATTCCGTTTTGATGCAAGAAGAAATGTCTCTTCCCATTAGTTTTTATTTCCTCCTTTTGCTGCAGACAAACTAGAATATTATAAAGGGCAAATCCATGAAACTTTCACCCACTTTCCCTTGGGGGTGAAAGCAGGCTTTTTCATCTTAAAATGACAGTCTTTCAGTTGTGCAAAGAATGTCTTTCATTTCTGTAAAATCCACCACATGGCAAAATCTAGGCTGACCTATTGTGGCAGGAGGGAAGGTGAGGGTGTAGTTGACCGTAGCATGCTTGCGTAAACTCGCATGTAGATAGATTTAGACATTGCTGTGTATAAATACAATCTCCATGGGCAGAGAGCTTTTTTTTTTTTACTTGTCAATGGAAGCACACCATGACTAACATTTTTTTGCTGTTATCTCTGGATATAGCAAAGTTTCTACATTATGCAACAAACCAAAGTGCTCAGCTGCCCAGAGCACATCTCCTCAGCCATCAGGTCACCCTAATTTTGACACCACTGACCCAGGCCAGAGTGCTCAGGGCAGCCTGTTCTGTAGCACAGTGGACCAAAGCAACTTTAGCTCAGCATAAAGTTTTAAAGCAGAACCAAATGCAGCATAACAGGTAAGCTTGGAGGAGATCTGCCAGAATTCAAATTCTGATCTGCCAGTCTGCTTGTACCTTATTAGTACAGTCTACACAGAGCTCTTGAGATTAATAAATATATAATACCATATCCCACAGTCCATACATACAGTGTTTGAAACATTTCCCCTTAACAAAACACAGCACGTGCAAATAAAAATACTAATGCATCTCATTAGAGTGGAGGGGGAAAGGGGAAGAAAAGGAAAATATGCATTATATTAAGGCCAAGTTTTGGACTCTTATGCAAAGTTTGAGGGGAAAAAAATGTATTTCTCCAGGTGGTCTTTAAAGTGGAGGGAAGGATACAGTTTCTTGGCTACACTAGCAATTGAAAACAGGACAACACTATACTCAAGATGTAGCCTCTAATCTAGGCCAAAGCATTCTTCATCCTCCTCTTTCAGAAGCAGATTTGGCAACATGCTTGAGCCTGAGTCTGACTTCAAGCATATGAGTAATTCTAGTGACTTTTCTCTTGAAATCTTGGTCAAAAGAATCATATCCAATGTTTGCTTTCTTCCAGCATTGCATAGGTTGTTTCAGGTTGCACAGCAACCCGTAGTCCTGTGCTCTGATTTTCTTCAGCAATAATAAAGAACTTGTGTGTGACAAAGAAATGGAGGTGGGCCTAAAGTATGGAGGAATTGAACCCTTGGGAAACATCATGCAGGAAAACTGTATGTGATGAATATATGCATTGCAGACTCATGACATGAAAAGCAAACAAGCCAAACCACCCGAGCCTTTGTGTGATAAAAAATCTTTTTCTTCCCACTTTAGAGGAATGCTTGAGACCAAACTCAGTGCTTGCAAAATACTGTTGGTGGCAATGGAGGAGGAACACTGGCATTATTAATTTCAATGAGCATCTTATGTTCTCTAGGTCTTGATTGTTGACCCTCTGTTGAACCAGCTTGTCTGGGCACACATGCTCAGTTTTTGTACTTGGTCCAGAAGGGAGGTTGGTAGCACTCTCTCTGAAGGGGAGATTCAAATGGACCAAAGTCCTCTCATTCCTGTGAGTAGAAAACCAGCTCTTACCTACTCTTTCAGTCCCTGGGTTGAAATAAACCCATAATTCAGTAGGTGTTTTTTAAGGAAGCAGACCTATTTAATGTACATTTATAGAATTGTGTATATACTATTTCTTGGAAAAATGCAAGCATGTAGAGTATCCTAACAGGTTTCCTACCATGCTATAAGATGCCTTAGGCAAAACCTAGTGTATCAGCTTCTACCTGGGATCTTTCTACCTCACTGCACTGTTAAGGTAGTGTTTCTGGAAAGTTCTTTAATCTATGGGAAAAAAAATAGCCAAAAAAATTAGAAGCTTGGAATGGGAGGTCTGTTGGTCTTCTGCTCACATAAATCGCCTGCAAAACACACGTGGCCTTTAAAGGGCTGTGCTAGGGGAATAATTCCCTGGCAGAGCAGCACCACATGTTCCTGCTAGCCCATACACTCCATGCAGCTGCACAACATATCACATAACGCCATCAACTGCGAGCACGCTAGCTTGCTGTTCCAGTGGGGCTCCCAAAACTGTAAACAGCAATAGGCAAGAAATCACCCTTAGACACAGCACTTGCTGTGGGAGCGTGATTGCTTGAGCCAACTGCCCAAAGCTTGTGTTCGGTGCCTAAGACTTAACAGGCAGCCATGCCTGGCCCAAGGCACTTAGTTTGTCCCAGGTTCTTGCCATGGTTGCATACCCTGGTCTTGAATCCAGAGCCTGGATGTCTGCCAGCTTGGAGGCAAGCACTTGGGAAGCACTGTGACCTGCAGACCTAAGGCCAGGCTCCTTGTGGGGTGCTGAGAATAATTTGGGCTCCCAAATCCTCTTGCTGAGATTAAAATGAAAAATATTTCAATGGGCAGAAGGGGCACACAGTGCGTATGTGTGTGCAACTAAAATTTTACTGTTAGTCCAGCTAATGTTTTAACAGTCCAGATCAGTTAATCGAGAAAAGCCTTGGTTATATAGAATCATAGAATGGTTTAGATTGGAAGGGACCTTTTAAAAGTCACCTAGTCCACCCCCCTAGCAGTGAGCGGGGAAATCTTCAATAAGATCAGGTTACTCAGTGACCTGTTCAACCTGACCTTGAATGTTTCCAGGGATGGAGTTTCTTCCACCCCTCTGGGCAACCTATTCCACTGTTTCACCACCCTAGTCAGAACTGTTGTACAATCTAAACCCAATTTTCCCACTACCTACCCTCTTTTGTGGTGGTGTGCTCATCCTTCTAACATATGATGTCCCATGCCACATGAGGTACTGGAGCTCATGCTGTGTTCCCACCTTGTTTATCTTATCCTGTCTCCAAGTAACCCTGGGTACTGCCTACACCCAGGGATCCAAAAGAGATGAAGGCACTTCAGTAGAGCCAGCAGGGCTACCTGGCTGTGGGGTTTGACCTTGAGTAATGCATCAGGTTATGCAGCAGGAGAGCATGAAGAAGTGATGTCAGCCTCTGATGTGATGGTACAAGGGTGTTTTCTCCTGTCTGCCTCTTTGTCTTCATCCTTCCTCAAACTTGATCACTTCAGGAAATTACATATGAATCACTGCAATATTGCCAGTAACAGTTGTCTTAGGCCATCAGTGGTAAGCCCAAATCTTCATCCAGAACCATTGCTGGTGACTGTGCACTGGGCAGTGCCATTCAAGATGTTCAAAGGCAAATAGTAGTGACTTGAGGTGTGCAGATTTGAAGAGAACTTGCCTTAGTATTGGTGGGCTGTAGCAAGGAATACCAAGAAGAGGAAATCCTATGAATCCAACATCTGCCCTGCATACAGTAGAGAGCACAGTTCTCTCTGGACATTCCTGTTCATATCCAGGTGGGCAGGAGGTGGGTGAAGTGTGGCTGAGAGCTGCCAGAGGCTTGGCTCTTCTCTTCTGAGCTTCTTGCAAGAGTAAGTAGACTAGTATGAGACAGAAAATAAATTAAATTACACCTTTCTAGCTCTGTAGGAACATACCTTCTCTCGTGAAGCAAGAAGGGGAGTGGTGCGGTGCTTGGTAGGACTTCTGGCAGGCAGCCCAGGAGAAGGTTAGGTTAGACGCTGGCCCAAAAGGCACTACCTAGATACATGCATCACTTGCAGCCTGGGAAAAGATGGTAAGTTTTTGTTTTATGAAAAAGTATGTTCATAGATTAAGAAAAAAAACAGCCTGGGAAAACTATGGCATTTTATATATAAAACTGTTTTATTTTGTGTGAAATTTAACTGAAATGATCTTAATGATTTATGTGAAGAGAAATATTGGGTTTTCCTTTTTCTTTCTCTTTTAGCCCTGGTCTCATACAGGCACATTAATGATTATTTGTCAAAGTCACACTGTTTGCTTACAAGGTACGAAGGCTTTTTAGACACTGTAATGACAGCTTTTGATTCACTTGATAATATTTAGAATAAGCCATAAAAGCCAATCTCTGAACGAACAGACCGCTTTTATTGGCTTTTAGTGCTATTACTGCTATCGCAAGTGGTAAATTGGCCTAATGCAAGTAATACTGCTGTGTCATACTGTACAAACCACTGCTTAGTTTTATATTTTATTTATTTTACATGAAAAAATTTTAAGGCATGGAGACTGTACTATCCTTCTACAACTTTTGGTGATTCCCTTCAAGTGAGAGCTGGGGAAGCTTCCACTGCTTCTTGGACTTTCTTTGCTTAGTGATTACCAGCTCTGGAACAAGACCCATCATAAAGTTAGGGACCAAGAAAGTGAGCCAAGTGAATATCTACCTGAAGCTCATAGGCTATTTATTTAAACGATAAATAAACTAGAAAAAATCATTGCTTAACTGGAAGTTGAAATGGATATATTTCAGCTACTTTATGCTGGATATTTTTATATGCCTTCTTTTATAACAGGAATAGTATTTTTCAAAAATAGTAAAAATTTAAAATATTTGAAGACAATACATCTGGTCATAACTTTATCTAACTACCAGTATTGACTACCAGGTGCCATAATTTTTTTTCCTATGATTCTTTTGACGACTTCTGCCTCTCACCATCTCTTCTATTGCTTTGCCTATTCCTGGAATACAAGCAGATTTTAAATTCTAGTAACATAAACTTCTTTTTCTTTTAATTGGGAAAAGTTTAGCATAAAGCTTTATTTCATTTTGTAGTATTTATATGTGAGGGAAATTGTTGCGAAGAAGCAAAGTGATGAGGCTTAAATTGACTTTTGAGTTTCCAGTCTTTTATCTACCCTTTTGTTCCCCTTTGCCCATGTATTCTCATAGTGAATTCTTTTCAGTCAGGAACACTGACTGATTTGACAGCCATGATGTAAATTTAGGACCAGCAGTCACCGTAGGTGATATGTCTATATGACAATCTAAAAAGGCATAAAACTTCAACTTGGTCTGAGTCAAATTCAAATTGTTATACGTGCAACGGCATGGATTACCCACCGTGCTAGCTTCTGTTAATCAGCAAGAGCGAAGCTGGGATTCAGTTTAGTATTGACTCCTTTGGTATTCAAAGTGTGCAGAGTGAGTGCAGCTCACAAGGTGGAAAGCTGCAAGAACAGCATCTGATAGACGTGTGTTACATGAAGCAGCCCTACGAAATTGTAATAACCTGAGGATGTGCTCTGTTTTTCTAAAACTCCTCCCAACTTATTTCTAAGGTCTATTTAGGACGAGTGAGTGTCATGCAGAAGGGTGGAATGAAGTGTAGGTTAAGAGAATTAAATTAGCCTCAAAGACCCCTTTGCTGACTGTCAACACACACAGAGGTCAGAAACCTGAGGAAGGCTGGAGACAGGAAATACTGGTCTGAATTTCGCTTTAGTGATACATCATAAGAACATGCAGCTGGGGCTGTTTTATCTGACAACCAAGAATGAGGCAACAAAGATGATAAATGATTCTTGTTTGGGGGTAAAAGTGTAGTGTGTTTTACGTTTAGCTAAAACTTGAATGTATCAAAGCCAAATATAACGTTGTCGTGGTATACTATATGACCATTAAAAAATTAGTCTAATGACAGAGAAAAGTCTGACTAATAATCACTAATTTATCTGAATGTGTGTTTGACATAATAATTATTTACTTTTAATGTGCTGTGGGAACAGGAAGAATCGTATTCCAATTTTAATTTTGGCATCCAAGTATTTGTGGACCATGTGATAACATTTTGGCAAGTGTGTTAGTTGCCATGGGCATGTAACAAAAGAGACATTTTAAGACAACTATCTTTGTGAAGATCATGCAGTAAAACACTCTTCTCTGTAAATCTGATGTCTGATAAGTTTGCTCCAGTTGGAAGATATTGATTTGACTTGTATTTTACTCTGAGGAACTCCAGTGATCTTATTTACCCAGAATATACACTTCCACTCTTGAATTACAGGTGCAGTGGTAGAGTCAAACAGTGATCCTAACTGTATATTTGCTGCAATAGCATTTTCTTGCTTTCAAAACTGCATGTAGGCATATTTCAGCAAGAAGAACGTAATTTGTCAGTAATCAGTTCTCGGATGTCTCAACACTCTCGTGGCAATGTTTGTGTGTTTCTGTACAGTACAACAGTGAGCAGCTCATCTACTTCACTGTCTCTGGAGTTTACTGATGTATTCAGGCAGAAGTTTCTCTTCCTGCACATTTCTGTACTGTGTGTATTCATTTATGTGAGAGAAGAAAACATTATCATGTTTAACTGCTGCAATCATAAACACATTAAGTAGATGGATAATAAACAATCCATCTGAATTTATGATTAAGTTAATTGTGTCTGTGTTTTTCTAACATGTTTATTCAGACTAAAGACTGAAATTAGAATGAGACTATGTCACCAGGAGACCCTAAGAGAATTTGTGACACCTAGAAAATAATTAGTTTAGGAGGATAGTAAAGATCTCTGTAACATTTAAATATCCCTTATGTGGTAAAGACATCTCGTACAATTCTCTTCAAAGAGGTGAATCTCCTTAAAGTACTCCATCTAGACACAGACTCTTGGGAGTCTCCAAACCATGATATTACATAGAGCACCTGATAGGTGGGGCTGAGAGCTTTCTTCTGGAAGGTGTGAATTTGAGTCCTCCCATACAATCATGTGCTCTCAGCCCAGATTTGAAGTCACAGAACTACTTGCTAATCACTAAGCTGCTCTGATAAGGGTCTTATGTCCACTAATTTATTATTGAACACTTAAAGCAGCCACTCTTAATATCTAAGTATCTTTTCACTTGGACTTAGTTCTAAATACTTATTTAAAGAGTTGATGGAAAAAGAAATCCTTTGAACCTCATCTAATAATAAATATTTGAACTAATTCCACTTTTGGACTTTCAACTTTTCCTGTAATATCTTCCATAAGCAACAGATAACCAGCATGCTTAGGATTTAGCTCATCCACTGCATTTTGTTTTGAGTACTTAGAAGCAGTTGTATTTTGGAAAATGGTTGCAAATCTTCAATGAAACAAGAAGAGGGTTTTTTTTTCATAATCTAATGATCTTTAAATATTGAGCCCCTCCAATAGTGAGGATTCTGTTACATCTCTAAGTGACTCATTCTGGCTCTACACAACAGTGTATAATCTTGCGGGCCTATAAAACACCTTCTGAAAACTGGCACTGAACTGCTTACATCCATGATTATCCTGTCTTCAAGCTCAGAGTAAATCAGGCCTGCATAGTAGCTATTTTGATGGGATTTCTATCAAGGAATTAAGTTCTGTAAATGAATGAAATGTTCATTAATAAGTTTGAAAAAAGTCTGGTTTTTTATAGTTTTTAAACATCTAATATCCAATTAGATTCAAAGGTCTTACTGTCTCCCTCCAGAAGAAACTCATAATAGCCCTGTGGACATTTGCATTACTACTCCAGATTAGAAGGAATACAAATAATAATTGATTTCTGAGTTTTCAAATATGTAAAGTTGACTAAAGAAACTGACGTTGGGCTCTACTTCCAGCCTGGAGAGAAGCAAACCACTCTGTGAAAGTGATACACACATTGGAGTCTAAGGCCAACAACATCCCTGATAGGGAACAGTTATACAATTAAACACTAATCATGATGAAGCTTCTCAAATACTTATTGCTTATTAGTATTGAATTTTCTTTACCATCCAGGTTACTTCTATTTAGTACAGGCATCTTTCTGTATTGCCTTAAATCTAGGAGACTGATTTGACATTTAACTGTTCCTTTTCTGAATTGAAGTGGTAAAAATGAGACATGTTGCTTCATTCCTCCTGCCTCTGTGATTACAGGTATCTGTCCTAAATGTACAGGGACAAATGAAATCTTTTGTAAGCCAGTGCAGCTCTGTTGCTTTAATGGAATTACTCATCGCTTTGATACTGACCCTTAGGCTAAGATTTTCAGTGCACCACAGTTTGCCATCTTAAGTGGGAAGTGCTCTGGAGGCCCTTGGATGTGTGGATTCTGCTCTAACATGTACACTGTTGAGAAAATCAACAACTAAGAAGTGTTATTGTTATTCCATGTTTTACTCTATTGACACATCTGAGGGGATAATTCTGAATATTTTGCCTAAGTACAGCAAAGAGTAGAATTGGTCTGGAAAACTTCCAGCAGTGAATGAAACTATCTTCAGGTCTTTCCCAGCATCAGCAGCTGAATGAAACAGACTTTCCTCTTCCTTTGTGGAACAAATTTACTTAAGGCAATCAAAACGAAATAAACCTTCCCTTGTATTTTTACAGCCAGTATCAAGCCATAGCAGTGTGACTTTAAACTCAACCCTATCACCCAGAGAAATACCACTGTCTTTACTGTATTGTCATTCCACTTTTGTGACAGTATTCAAAGTCGTACATCTCCAAGGACCCTTCAGTTCACAGATCAAGAACCACTCAGCATATAAAACTATAATTAGGAGTGGTGAATTGGGACCATTGCAGATTTCATGTACTCCCTCTCCATTGGAAGAGAGTTCTTAAATCTGCTGTTTTACAACTTAAAGGAAGGGTTGTCTTGATTAATTCATTTGGTCATAGTCCTGAAGCTGACGAGGCATCTTCCAGAAATTTGAGCCCCCTGGGATCCTTGTCATCAGTTTTTAAATGTCCTTTTTTTGTGTGTGTGGTGTTCTTATCTGGAAACAGTTTGCTTGGATTACAGCACTCATAAGCATTTGGCATTTTCTGTTACATGAAACTGAGAGATATTTCTCTGCTATCAGTCTTCTATAAAGCTTTTCAATCCAATGACTTAATTCAGACTGGAAGAAGAGAGTGAAAAAAGCTTCTGGACTCAAGTCAGCAAAATTCAGGAAACAAGTGTCCAACCATGTATGTAAAATTGCATTCACTGACTTCTGAGTTTTCAGAAAGAAATTCTAAAAATGTTATTTAGCTCCCTAAATGCAGTGGTGCAAGTTGGATCAGAACGCTTTGCTGAGAATAATCCCAGCAAAACTACAAGCCTTGTACTTTCACCCCAGGTAAAAAGCTGAAAGGTTGTGAAAGAACTGGGAAATTCCCTGAGTCTGTCCAGGACAACTCTCCTTTTGCAAAACCAGTCTCATGGTGTTATGTTAGTTATGTATTCCATTACTTATAAAAATCTCTTAAAGCTCCTACATGAGCAGTGAGGGGTGTGCTGGGGAAGAGTAATTTCGGAGTGCTGCAGTACAGGGGGGTTTTGCTGTTACTCCCAGGAATATAACCCCAGAACCAGGCTGTGGAATGCTCTGATTCTTTGCAGTTAGGAATACTCTGCTCCTGTATTGGATTCTGAGGATGTACCAGTAAGAAATGTGGCACGATCTCACCCAATGGGATTACTTTTGCAATAAGATATTACTTGAATAATGTGAATAATGCCACTATAGCCAGGTCTATGGTATGAGTGAATCTCCCTTTTCATATGAACTGTAGCCCTTGGAGGGGTGAAAGATAATCCTGAACAGAGGCTCTATTTACCACTTAAGCCCTATTTTATGGTTTAAGTGCTGACCTTGTTCTGACCCTCAGTACAGGGCTGAATTTCACCCTACAGCAAAATCCACTGGCTAGAGCAGCTGATTAAAGAAATTGGGGCTAGACTTTTTACTATTTACAAGACAATGAAAACAGGCTTATTTTAGACAAAAATGTTTCTGATTTATGAGAATTTTAGTGCAGAAAGGAGCTATTTTGGAGAAAGTCTTGACATTAGAATTTCAGTTATATTTTTGGCAGGAGAGCAAGGAAGTCATTTCATTAACTTTTCACTGGAAGTTATATATGGAGGGCATTTGTGTACACAGCTGGGCAGCATAAAACAGGAGGGCTTTGTGTGAAAATATCCTGAAGTGAAATTTCATTTCTGTGCAAGTCGGATCTGCGTTCCTGGGCTGCCATGGCCAGTTTGGCATGAAACTGTAGGAGGGCAGCATTAGGCCCTCACACATTTTCCTTTGCATTTGCAATGGATGCAGAAATAGTCAACAGACCACTGCTGGTCCCTGTGCAAAATCAGTGTCACCTTTTATAGCTTTATGTCAGTCAGATAAGCTCCTGCCTGCTCCCACATATCCATATGGCTGTAATCATGAAGCGATACCAAGATATTTGTTTGTAAGGAACTCCAAAAGCCACATGCTGAGGCTGGTGTGAATTTAGCTCTGCTTTGACCTCCCTTCCCACCAGATGGCTGCTAATCTGACACTAAATCACCACCATGGTGGAGAGTCCCTGGTTCATTGGGAAGAGGCAGGTCTGTGGTTGTGGCTGTGCTGTGCAGGCTGAGAGCATCCCTGAGTCAGCCTCAGGGAACATTACTCATCCTTGGGTACCGCATTTATGAAGGCATGTCTTGTGTAGCTCCCAGATTTTGCAGAACCCTCTAATAACTGTGCTTTATCAGGAGCCCACAGAGACTTTTCTTGTGTGGGGTGTGATGGTCTGTTTGTTGCACATCTTGTGGTTGCAGGAAACAGATGGGGACACAGGCCCATGCAGATGACGTTACTTTATTATCTCCAGGTTACAGTGGTCATTCTTCACTTTTACATGCATATTCCTATTTTTATACACTTTGTCATTTATGTTATTTTGTGCATTCCAGGGCAAACCATGTATAAGTGGGCTAATGTGTGCACTGATAATTCCTGCTTTAGTTTTTCAGGCCAGAAATGAAGGTAACTTTGCAAGTGCTTCCTTGCAAATGAACCCCAGGCTTTCCTTGAGTTGTTTCGCATCAGCGCTAAGGTCAGACAAACAGAACTGCCTTTTCTTGATGCTTTTTCATACCGATTCTGGTTGATGTGCACATGATTCTCTGATGCATACCCTCCAAACATAAGTTTTCTCATCTGTTGTGTGATCTCTAGAAGCAATAGTCCTAAGGAACATGCCATAGTAATAGAAAAGATTGCTGGTATATATTCCTCACCCTGAGACATCTTGTGATCAGACTGTGATCATTTAATCACCCTTGCTTGCAACCTCAACTCAGGGAGTCTCAAGTTGTCCACAACCAAATTTAAGTGTTAAGTGCCTTAGGATGTACAGAGATGTTTTAGGACTTTCTTAAAGTCTAGTAAACCTAGAGCACACATTTATGAGTCTGCTTCCCTGTTTATATTTTTATTATTTCATTAATAGTTCTACAGTCTGCTAGGTGCTGGAGGTAACATCCAGCCATTCACTGAAAAAAAGCTTATGGGATAAGCAAGAAATAAAAAGATGGCAAATGTGCCATTGTCCATTAAAAAAATACAGGCTAGGGCCATGATTATGTAGATGTTTCACTCCAAGACTGCTGGTTTGTGCAATATTATTTTTTTTCCCGTGTCACCTTTAACACCCATCAGTCTTCTGGAACACTTGTGGCAGGGGTGTGGGAGTGCAGCATTGAGCGCAAATGATTTACTGAGAGGTAGATGCATAAGTAGGACCATTTATGTTCTTCCTGCTGATACGGTAAGATACAATCCTATATGTACAGCCTGATGTTTTTCTATAATGCTTTTCACAAGGCTGGTTTGGTTTCTATTTTGCTTTGTGGAAGTTTTCCCTGAGAATAAGGCTTTGATTTCTCCTTTTAGAGGCTTTGAAACAGAAACAAAATATCTTTTTTCAAAAAAAAAAAGTAGAAGATAAATAACTGGCAGACAGATTAAAATCCCCCCTCCCCCTGCCCTGATTTAACAGCTTCTAATGTTGAAAGCCAACAAAAAGTAATAAGTACCTTATTTTGATGTTGACCCACTGCACTACCAGTACACGATCTATTACTTTGCAAAACATCAGGAAAAAATGAAGTCTAGGAAAGATATTAAAGCTACAGCTTAGTCTATATTTTTTGTTTATTTCTGATAACTATGTGGTTCATGATTGTTTCTTTTAGAAGGAACAAATAATCAATAAAAAACCATGAATAAAAATAACTTTTCTTTAAATCTGGATGCTAAAAGAACATATAGTCTTACTGTGCCTGACGGAAACAGTACAAGCCTGTTCTCCACAATTCATTGTTTATTGGAATGCCTAAAATCTATACATGAGGTATTTTTAAAACATTTAAACATAGAAGTTAAGCTTCTGCTCCAAACAATTTGGTTCACCATATTCTAAAACCCACTGTGTACCACAGCAGTGCTTAAAGCAAAGAAACAATAACCATTTTTAAAAAGCAAAGTTCAATATAGGATAAAATAATGTTGCTTCCCCTCTGAGATACATTTCTGCTATTTATTGACTCAGCTACTGTATGAGACCTTCAAGGCCCAATTCTGCTCTGTAGCACTTTAGAGAGATGAGGCGCCATTTGGCGCTTTCTGAAAGAGATTATAGTACAAAGCAACCAAAACACTACTAATGATCTAGAAACTCTGGATGATATCTCTCCTTAGGAGGTGGAGAAATACAACACTGGATGAGCATATTTAAGTGAAATGAAATCAGGGATGTATAGATGTGAGAGATGCCACCTGGCTACTGGAGTAGGTCTGGACCAGAGGATAAATTATCGTATGAGACCCTGAGGGCTCAGGCCATCTGTCTTATCCTGCTCAGAGACATGAAGTCCTCTGTGGTTTTATACTCCTCTTGTAAAGTTGTGAATCTCTTGTGCTCTACTTTCTTCCGATGGAACAAATATTCAATTCAGTTACGTGCTTGCTGTTTACAAACTAACATGCAATGTTATCTTGTAGGATCAAACCTAGATCCCACTCAACTGTATAGCTCTCTGTGATGCTCAAATTGCAAATCTTCTACTCGCAGAGTTTTTACTGAAGGTAGCTGACACCTTGGAAGCAGAGCAGCTTGGGTGTCCAGCCAAACATGTTGATTGGCATGTTGGCCAGTCAGCTCTGCTTGAGCGTGTGATTTTTCATTCTGTGGAATTGCTGCATAAACTATGAAGACTGCAAGGCAGAGACCTTAATTTAGGCCTACATTATTGTAAACTCTCTTGCAACTAAAGGATCTAACGTACAATTAACTACATGAACTTAAAAGTGATGCACACTTTACAGATGACAAGTAGTGGCTACAAACGCACCTCTTCCTCAATAACCCCCTAGTTAGTTTTTAAAATATGAGGTCACTCGCTGAGTCTTCCTAAAATACTTTTGTTAGGATTAGAATATAACTGTTCTCTTTAAAAAACCATAATTTGCATTTAACCATGGATATTTAATTTGTATTACGTGTGTCTTGAAAGTCTCTGCTCTGAGACTCTAATTCACGTTCTTGTGTGTGAAATACAATAAAGCTGTGGTCTGCTATGACCAACAAACATACAGAAAGATGTAATAAGCTCTGTGCTAAGCTGGCAAATTATTGTTTTCAGCAAGAAATATATCCTAAGAACCTTCCATTTTTACATGTAAAGGGATATGCAATAAGAAAACGTTTACTATCTATATGTCTTTTTCTTCTAAAATAGTTTAACAAATAGAATGCAGTTTTTGAAATACCAGTATTTGGTGGAAATGAGTTACTTAATACCTGTCATTTTTCAGCATTTAAAGTTGGAAAGGTCCCATATACCTGACTTTTATGACTTCCCTACTTCAGAGATTCTATATTTCATAAACCACTGACAACTGATGCTACTTTATTCTAAGATAACACACTGCCACATCCAAAGATTCAGGGTTGATCCTTACTCATGTTTGAGAAAACAAAACAAATATTAATCCAATTCAATAATAGTTTGAGTTAATAACTTTCCATCAGAATTAAGATGACATTCTATACTTCTTAGTGACTTACAGTTCAGGACAAATAAAACTTCATTAGGAATGTAATGTTATTAGAAAAATGAGCTTTCAGGTTACTTTGAAATTTGGTAATTTAGGCCTTTCTGCACCGTAAGCAAATGTATGCGCAGATATCGTAGAAGTCAAGCTATGGAATTCATGTGGTAGAATTTCCTGGCCATATTTAAGCCTGTGAGGTATTCTTATGCCCTTCCTCAAAAAAGGATTTTTAATAAATGGCAAATATCTCTGAACACAAAGAACTAAGTCAGCAATGTAACTTACCTTTCTTCAGCCAAGAAATATTTTGGTTGTCATGTTCAAAACTTTCCGCTGGCTTGATTTTTACCTTGTCTGTCTCGGTTTCTGACATCTGTGGGGGAGAAAAGAATTTCGGGATGTCAAGTTCTTTTAAAGGAAGTTTCTGACAAAGATATATGTTCTTTGCTTAGGTTCTTGCTATAATGAATTGTGCTTACTTACACAGACACATTTTTTCTCTGCAGATTATTGATACCATGTAATATTGGAGTCGTTAAATTTATGTTCTGTTCCTAAATGCTTTATCAATATTACATAGCTGCTGTTAGTAGATGGATTCTTTTGTAACTGTAAATTACATTATGAAATGAGTGATATGCTCATAGCCTACTGGTAATAGATGCACACATAACACATAGAATAGATACAGTCTGACTAAAAAGGAGGCATCTAGTCTGCCTGTTTATTGTGGTTCAAAGTTGCTGCAAAGCCTGCTGTCAGAGAGGTATAATTATGTAAATAATCATAAATATTTATAAAGGCAACTCGAACAAAGTGTATAAAAAAAAAAATCTTTACTACCACTTGTGACAATTTATTTGCTGTAATGCAAAGAATCACATGCAAGTTACGGTACCTGAGGGTATTACGTATACAGCAGCTATCAGCCCGTACACTGGGGTTTACTTCCATTGCCTGCTAGGAATAAGATGAGGCTGTTCGGGCTTCTTCTAACTGCTTCATATTTTCACTGAATCCAGTTAGCTAAAGCATTTCTCTATTTTTACCTGTATCTTCCGACCGGGGGTGAAAGCAGCAGGGTTCAGACGCCCAGGAGGAGTGCTTTCGGCCAAATCCCTCGCTGTGTGTTGATGTCCAGCATTCCCATACACTGACAAAAGCGAAAGGATGAGCAGTGCACTCTCTGCCTGCCTGCTGTGTGGTGCAAGATTTGTCTTCCTGCCAGAATCAGCCAACTTATTGCTGAGGGTTTTTTTTTTTTTTTTTCTTCCCCTTTTTTGTTTGCATGCACTTCTAGAGCTGGGTAGGGAAGGAGGGGAGTGATCAACATCCCAGCACTAGTGGAGTGATAAAATTCACAGCTTTGCAAAAAAAAGAAAAATTGGTTTGGAAAGGTTATTACTGCAGTTCATAACCCAGTGAGTCTGCAAGAGGAGGAAGAGAATAAAAAGGGAACCAGGAAATTAACAGTGACAAATCGGAGAAATGTGTCAATGTTTTGGTTAAATGTAAGTTAAAATCCTGAAGGATGTAGAAATTAGACCAAAAATGCCTATTTACAGCTGCCACTTTGGCAAAGAAATGGTCTAATCGTGTGGGGAGCTGAGTGCTGTGACCCTCGGAGGGTGAAAACCATGACCACCCAGGAGGGCAGGTCTGCAGAGATGAAGAGTTGTTACCTCCAACATAACAGGGCTGAGTGGTGTCTAGGGGGGAGAGCTCTAGGGCTGGGTGAGCTTGACAGGCAACAGCACTGAGAGAAGGGGCACAGTCTGGGTTTACCCTCTATCTTGAAGGGACAAAAGTTTTAGTTATTAGTTTGCCTTAAAAATTTTCTTGCCGTAATTGCCAGCACTATTGCTCTAATGTTAGTAGGAGTAGGGTGAAACATAAACCAAAATGTTAGGGTCCTCAAACATTTTTCTATGGGGCATAAAGAAAATGTCACTCTACTTCCCAGAACTGAATTTTGAAAGTGTTGGTTGCAGAGCACATTCAGAATTACTCAGTTATGTTACTTTTTAAGCAATATTTACAAAATTTCAAGCAGCATTTGTCACCAGATACTGTAATCCAAGATCCCAGTGCTTAAGTGTGGCCAATAAATAATAACATATTCCCTTTGTTATGACAATTATCTTCCTCTACTCTCCCATCACATGTCATTCTTGCACGTAAAAAATGTTTTCTTTCTTTTTTTTTTTTTTAAATCTCCTGTGCCAACATGACTGAGATTCTTCTACCATCTTTAGCTAATTGTGAATTGCATGGTAAGTGCCTACTTACATTTCCAAATTGCAATGATTAGTCTTGCATGGTTTGAAAACCTATTTTAAGCAGGGTACTTTGGGAGTAATTGCAGCCACAGGGGGGAACGTCTAGGGGTAATATTTTAAGATCTTTGTTCCATTCCCCTTAGATGCAGCTTTGAGAATCACATATTTTCAATTGCAGTTCCTCTCTTTCTCCCAGAAACACTTACCTATTTTTTCCATGTTGTTGCACCTGCAGTGCTTTAAATTGATCAGTGGTGTTGATTCTTCAGCTGCATTTGTCAGGGCAGGCTATAGAGCTCCTGGTGGGTCCTAATAAAATCAGCTGGGCTCCACACAGATCAGCCTAGACCTATCTGGTTGCAACTTGTACCTCATGCTACTGTGCATTTCAAAAGTACTGCTTAAAATGAAGATATGGGTGGTTTCCAAAACAAACCAGAGACAAAGTTCTTTCTCTCTAGTTCATTCGGCACCCCCTCCATGTTTTTCTAGAGATTTTGTCAAAATCCTAACATCTCCCAAAGAAAGTAAAACAGACAAGAAAAACCCCTCCAAAACCACAGTCCTGGAAGCTGCTGTTGCTTGAAATAACAGCCCCTGAAGTCTTGTCCCTAAGGGTTTTTTGTACGTAAGCTGCCCTTGAAGCCAGCAGAAGGTAGGGCTGAGTCTAGACTTGGCTTCTAGGAGTGCAAGAAACCAGCATTGCTGGCAGCCCATTGCTAAATGTATTCCCCAAGCCATGACAAAACCAATTTGCCAAAACAAACCTGACTTTGTCAGTGTTTCGACAAAGCTAATGCAGATTACTCTTCTGACATGATCTCTTCATCTGCTGTTCTCAACTGAGATGCCTTGTAGGGCCCACTCTGTGTGTTGGTAGCCTGAAAATCTGCAGAAGTTATCTAACCTGAACGTCGGGGACTAGCCCACCAGTGAGTAAGAAAATATTAAAGGATTTTCCTATTTGGACTGTTCTCCATTGCTGACATTCAATTAATGGTCCTAACTTTTTCAATCCAGGAACATTAACTGCAACCTTTCTTAATCTCGACCAACTCCAGTTTTCTACTGAGACATATTTCTGTGTGTTATTTTTTTGCCTTGTTTAATTAAGCTATTTTGGATAAATGCATCAATATTTCTGTTTCCTAATCAATCTTAAAGCAGTGAGAGGAAAGGCAGGCTTGCTATGCATGCTCCATAATGCCAGGCTTAGCAAAGGAGCAAAAAACATCATGAGAAAAGGTCATTAAAATATTGAGTAAACTTGTTTCTGTTAAAGCTGTAATTGAATTTTTAAAGCTGTGGCCCATTTTAAACACCGAACTTTAGTTTATGGTTTGATAATTCATTTCATTTTTATTTTATAGGTTTTATTTTATAGCTATTAAATAGCTATGGGCCATCACTTGTTCCTTTTCCTTCCAGATTGTGAAATAGGGCATTTATATGGGGGATTAAAAAAAATGATCATAATGCCAAAATAGATGTGATATCAATCAGTTGCCAGATAAATGTACTGTATCAAGTGATTGCTGAGATTCCAGAGTATATTTTTCTGGTCTACTCAACTGGAAGTGCATTCAAGTCTTTGCAGAGTTGGAGAATAGGAAACTTTAGTAGGTTGTCACAACCATCAAAACAGAGGAAGAAACTCGTTGTTGGTCCTTGCAAGCATCGAAGCCATCAAGATTTCCTTGTGTGCTTAAAGTTGGGTCAACAGTCCAGAGTCAGATCCTGTCCTGTGTCTAAGGGATAATGTGTAGTCATAGCCGGGAAAGTTTTTGATTACATCTGTGGGTACAATATTTACAACGTCGTATTTCATCACCTAAAGTGACTTTTTAGTTGAGGGTATGAATTGTGTGCCTAGAAATTGAGATTTCCAGCATGAATTTTCCACAGCACAGCATTAGATTAAGCAGTTATTTCTTTCTTGCACAATCCAGGTAAAATTTAGCCATTTGTCCACTGGCAAGTGGCGCTCTATAGCTTTGCAATATCCCACACCGCATTAAATGTGGTTCTTTTTTTCTTAAAAAAGTATGATGAAACTATGCCTTTGCTCCCTTTTGCACCCTGGGGTGATCATTTCCAATAATAAAGTTAGTATAATGTGATGTGCCTTGTCAAAGTTAAGGAGTCTCTTCTTGATCATGCATCTGTAGGTAGAATATTAAGTTGTGGGAACACGATATACAGCCAAATTATCCTGGTGATTACATGTAAAATGCATGGTTTTTTTAGCCGAACCATCATGTCCTGCGAGTGCTTCAAATGCAAAATAGCCTGTTTATAGAGACTACCTCAAACTGGCACTGACAAATGATCTATACGCTGCAGAGGCTCTGAGCAGTACAAAGATGGGAGGATTTTACTCCCCATTGCTCTGAATTGTAGACACTCTAGATAACTTTTCAGTAACTCTGTGTCCTGCAAGTGGCGACATGGGGCTTTTTTTCACTTTTCTGCTCAGTGCCGTTGTAGGTCAATGAATGTCTGGGAACATGCTTGGACTGGAGGATGGAATAAAAGCTTGAAAAGGGTTGCAAAGGTGGTTTAGCGTAGAGGACACAAATAATGTAGAGAAAGCACAAATCAGTAAGATTAAGAATGCTCCTTATTTCCACTGAACAGTAAACAAAAGAGACTGCATGATTTTCATCTTCCAAGAGGACAGAAAGGAGGTTACTTGGTGTCTGCACTAGCTAGTGATGATGGGGGCAATGTTATGAGAAGAGGATGAAGGACAATTGTGAAATAAAGTTGAGAGGATGATAGGGTAGTGTTGGGAAAAGCAGAAAGACCAGCATCTAACCATGAAGCCATGAAAACCTAGCGCAAGCTAGAAAAGAGCCTCTGAATGCAGCAGTGTGCTTTGGCCATTTTACTTCCTACTAGCAGCAAACTCTTGGAGGCCTCAGTCAAAACTAAAGCCCAGGCTTCATAATGGTTTTATAGTAACATATGAGCTTCAAGCTCAACATCCTGCTTCAAGCAGAAAATCCTTCCATGTCATTTCATGTTTCACAGAATCACAGAACGGTAGGGCTGGAAGGGACCTCTGGAGATCATCTAGTTCAGCCACCCTTCCAGAGCAGGGCCACCTAGAGCAGCTTACACAGGAAGGTATCCAGGCAGGTTTTGAATGTCTTCAGAGATTCCACCACCTCTCTGGGCAGCCTGTTCCAGTGCTCTGCCACCCCCAAAGTAAAGAAGCTCCTCCTCATGTTTAGATGGAACTTCCTGAGCTCAAGTTTATTTCAATTCCCTCTTGTCCTGTCACTGGGCACTACAGAAAAAAGACTGGCTCCCTCTTCCTGATATCCACCCTTGAAGTATTTATAAGTGTGGATGAGATCCCCCCTTAGTCTTCTCTTCTCCAGATTAAGTTAGACGTAAGTCCCTCAGCCTTTCCTCGTAAGGGAGATGTTCCAGTCCCCTAACCATCTTAGTAGTCCTTCTCTGCACCCTCTCCAGCAGCTACTTGTTTCGTCTTTTACAGGCTAAGTTCTCTGTTACCTCTGTGTGTGCTGTCTTTATAGATGCTTCTGCATTGCCCTGCACTTAGATGTGTGTGTTTGTGTGGGAGAGCTTTTTAAAAAAATAATATATAGCATGTTATGGGACTATTTGCCATTTTAAAGGCTCAGTTTGGCGCATTTGGAAAGGTGGGTGAAACAGACTCCTTGGGTGGATCCCTCCAGGCCAAGGGACACCTGTTACAGGAGACCACTCTGGACAAATATTTGAAAGACTCTTAGGTATTACAGCAAAAATTGGGAAAGACTTGATGAGATGGAAAATAAGCTGAATAATTGCTGCCATATCACAGTGTATACTGGTATAAGGGAAAGATGAATGTGATTCCATGAGATAATAGAGGAGATGTATCATTTGGCAGATGGGTGTAACCAACAGCAGTTACAAGATTGCTAGGGGGTTAGACAGGGGCTTGTGTAACTGGTGCAAAAAAATGAAGGTCTTACCTTCAATGTACCAGTTCATTACTACTACCTAGTAACCGGCTAACTTGGGTTATTGCAAGGCCTTTAGTTGAATATTTTTACAGGAATTTTAAAGAATCTCAGGAAATCATTCACTACTTTAGTTCAATGCAGGATTGACTAGTGTCTCCTTGCCAGTTCTCAGACAGCCTGTTCTTGAAGTCCCATGACAATATCCCAGTAGACTGCTCTTTCCAGACAGTCTACTCCAGCACTTTTCTGTCCTGATAACAAATGACCTTTTTTGATGTCTAAACTAACTCTTCCTTCACTGTAGATTGAACCCATTATGTCTTGTCCTTTCTATTCTGCTTGTGCAAAGCTGAGTTTCTGTTGAGGTTTAGGTTCAATCCACCAGACCTAAAACAGATGGTCTCTGTTAACCCCTTTCGTGACCCCCAGTCCCAGGTAGAAGAAGAGAAAGAAGGTAAAGGAGAGAGACTTATGGATGGGCTTCATCTCCTCCCAAACAGGAGAGGAAGGGAATGAGAGAGAGGCTTCCGGATTAGAAAACTAAAGCAGCTTTAATGAAGATAATAGTAATCAAATGGGATATATACAAATATATACAAAACCCTGATGGCAATTACATCACCATCACCACTGAGTCTGTGGAGCAGGCACCGGGAAAGTCCCAGACTGGGCTCAGAAGCTGACGGGAATTGGGTTCAGGAGCTGTGTTCAGGAACACACGAATCAGGATCAAAGGCAGATCCAAGAAGAAAGAAGGGAAGGGTTCAGAAGGCAAGAAAGCCAGAGGAAGTGAAGGGCAAGAAGGCCAGCCCCAAGGAAAGCAAAGGGCCAAGACCCTCATGATCCCTCAGCTTTATACTGAATATGACATATATGGGATGGAATCCCTCGTTGGTCACTTTAGAGTCCCCTGTCCTGGCCACTCCTTCCCGCAGGTGTGGCCTTTCACTTTCTGCATCCCCTGATGTGGCACAGGAGTTAGCAGTGATCTTGGTCTGCACACACCAATCCTTGGTAGTAACTCTAAATCTCAAGCATTATCACTGCTAGAAGCAGACACTGTCTGCAAAAACGTGCTGTTAGCTTCAGAAAGTGCAGTTAGTGAGAAGAGACTCAGATGAAAAGTTAAATCACCGAACAGAATTGGTTTGGTTCTAACTCAAACCAGGACAGTTTCTATCCCTTTGCAACAATACTTTCAGCAGATAAAGGAAGGTAATCACGTGTTCCCTCAGCTTTTTTCAACACTTACATTTAGACCACTTTCATTAGCTTATGGCCAATCTTATGAACTCTGTTGGAGCTTCACCTTTCTGGTCCGAAAGTGGTCATGTTTCTCCTAAGACTTTGCCCACATGAGCAGTGAGGTTACTGGCACGTTTTACAAGCTTTCTTCCTATTTATACATCCCAGTGTGATGGTTGTCTCTTTTGTGACAGCATGAAATTGATGACTTATGTTTGGTTTATAATCTGTGCTGTTCCCCACATTCTGTTCTGCAGGGTAGCAATGTAACCAGTTGTTTTCTTTTTTTATGATGTAACTTATTCCTGCCTAAGCGTAGGATTGTGCAGCTGTGCTTCCTGAACTTCATCCCCAGCCTTCTCTGAACTACTTCCCTGGTTTGTGAAGATCATTTTGAACTCTCCTCCTGTCCTCTAAAGTGCTTGTTAGTTCCAACATGTTGTGTTTGGGCTGGTGGGTGTTTGCAGAATTCCCATGGAAATCACTTGTCTCTGCAACAAAGGTGTTTGGAGTGGGTCAGAAATGAAGCTTTGCATTTCCCAAAATGCACTTTCATGTGAGCACCTGTGTGCCCACAGTTTGTTCTCCTACAGAAATCCATAAACACCTTTAGTCTCTGGCTATTCATGGTTTGATAAATTAAAGGCAGCTTCTTGAGCATCAGTAAGACTCATCTGTGTGCATAAGTACATCTGTGGGGCTGTAGAAATGCCTCACGTTTTCAGCAAGTGCAGAGTGCAACACTGGGACAGCTGAGAGCCAGATCACACTGTCTTTAACATTATTTACAAGACAGGTAGGTGCAATAGTGACTTGCTACATCTTCCATCATATGTAAAATGTCACTGACAAGTATTTTTCTAATGAAGAGGAATCTGAGAACTTACAGACTCCTTTGACTGGCAAAGCTTGACAGCACCTCCTGAAACAACACTATCCCAGATAAGATGTCAGTGAAAGCACTGCACTTTTTAAACAGAGAAAACTCACTTAAGTGGTTTCTCTTTATGCTTTTAAGTAAGCTGCTTCCCAACAGTGGTTGAAATGCGGTTGCCTTCTCGGAGGTGCAGAGTACAGCTGAGAAGGAGGGGTTTGTCTAAATTACTCTTATAAGAAAAAGACAAAATTAGACTGCTACCTTATTTCAGGAAGATGTCAAGGGAACTTGAAGCTGCCTTGAACTCAGCACTACTATTTTTCAGCTAACCTCTACTGGAATGAGTTTTATATTTGTTTGTTTGCCTTTGTTTAAGTCCTTATCAGGGCACAGAGAAGGCAGCAGCAGAGAGAAAACAGGAACTTTTGTGAAGTCTTAGGTAGGGTCTCCCTGGGGTACAAGAAACCTCAAGTCCAGCTCCTTCTGAATGATTATGTATGCTTCTAGCTGGAGTGAAACAGGTCTAACAGGAGAGATTAAGAACTTGTCCTAAAGGAACTGATAGATTGGTGATTATGGGAGTTACGTGGGATCTTTTTTGCTAATGTGTCTATGAGGTGCTTTGTAAAGGTCTGTGATTTGGACTAGTGAAATGAGAAAGGTTGTGAAGTCTCAAAGTTTTGTGGGAAAAGAAATATATTTCTTGCCTGAGCACGTACAACTGCAACTGAAGTTAATGTGTGCTCTCGGAGTTCAGCACCCTGAAAATAAGGGCTGATGTCTTAATGAAATTGAACTTCAAAAAAGAAAAGTAGTTTTCTGGCCCTTTTTGGAGCCAAAACAAAAAAGTATTTATTCTATTTGATCAGCTATTCACAAATGATGCCTTTGTATCTTTAAAATAACTACAAACCAAATTTAAAACTGGAAGCTCTCATCTTTGATGTTATCTGCAGATAAGATAGAGCTTTGAAGCACTAACAGAAACTAATTGGAACAGAATACCAATACAACTGAAAATTAATGGATAACACAGGAACTGTTTGGAGCACTATCACTGAACTGGGACCATTTCTTTTCAAATGCTGTAGAATTTTGGGAAAAGAGTGCAGTTCTCTGGACCATAGTTGAAAGAGGAGAATTAGCTGATTCAGTGTAGTATGATACTTCAAAAACAATCATATGGTGTAAAGTTATTTGTTATTCATTGTATTTTAAAGTATCAAATTACTCCAAAAATGTAACAGGCTGGAAGAGGATGGGGAAGGTGTGCCACGGGTGAAATAGTATAAAATTCCTATTTTTATTTGAAATGGGCTCCTTTTTCCTGTTTTATTTTGAAGACAGCATTTCTTTCCGTCCTGAGCTTGAAAAGAATTTGTCAAACTGGAAGAAAAAAATAGTAGTGCTATATATAGAAAGTATGCAGATGAGAATAGAGCAAAATTATATCTGCAATCAACCCCAGACCTGAACATAGATAATAAATTGTCATCAGTCCTAACAGTATGTAAGTGATACAAAGGAGACTAAAATTTGCCCCGCAGTTTCAACTCATCTTTTGTAGGCACAGCTGCTCTGATGCTCTATGAGGTTTAGTTGGATTGTGGTGAGACAAATCAGGGAAGAGCAAGAGCAGAGCAGAAATGCACTTTGGAGATATTCTGAGGAGCAACTTGCCCTGGTGCAGGCTTAGGCAGGACTTTGGCTGTGCTCCTTTGCACTGTGGGAAACCTCAGCCCCTAAGCTGGGATGATCCTTTCCACGTTTGCCAAGGTAGTGGAAGTGAGCTGCGTACATTTGCATCCTTGCTCCTAGTAACGTATGAAGGCAGTGTGCTCTCCAGATCTGCCCAAGAAACCTACTTGGTATTAAAAGAAAATTATTCTAATTGCTTTGCCAAGTATTCTGATATTAAGCAATGCCAGAACTGAGGTTGCTCAGGCAACCTTATTTCTACGCCCTCATTCATTAACATACTAGGTGATCGTATAACTGAAGCTATTAATTTTTAGTTCAAACCATATCTTGGGTTCAGACAAGTATTTGTGCAAGACAGCTTGTCCTACCATGGAAAGCCCGGGGACAGGGTTTCAGTTTTTCAAACACTGCATATGCTTTGCTGAAAATGTGAGGAGCAGGAGGTATGTGGCCATTCTGAACAATCTGTCAAATGTGAGTGAAGTCTCCCTTGAAGAGACCTGCTCACCTGTGAGGTCCCAGCATGGAGACCCTCAGCCTTCTTGGGACAACACTTCATCCTTTGCTGTCTCACCCTCACAAGGGTTACCTAGGCAGCCCAGCCTCTATACCCATGGCCCTACACACCCATTTCTTTAGCTGTGGTTCTCACATTGGGTAGCATCTCTTTGACCACACAGGTATTCAGTGACTTCTGGGCAGTAGTCAGCTCTTTGCCTTTATCTTGGTTTAGTTGTAAAACACCATCTAACCTTATCAAAATTACAATGGAAAATATTGTTGATGTTGTTGCCTAGAATGTTTCAAGCCCCTTGACATCGCTGTTTTATTTTCCTAATTGTTTTTCTACCTAAGCAGACATTAGTTCTTAGCTAATCCAGTAGTGACTGCATTTTCAAATATTACCTAGATGGTAAAACACAGGATTTGTGTATTTTTGCAAAGGCCCCTTTCTGCTGTGCAGTTTGGATGAAAAGCAGTTTAACACTCTTATTCAACTATGTTTAGTTTTCTTCTTGAAAGCAAAAGATATCTTTTTTATCTCTACCACTAAAAAGTAGTACAGTATCAGCAGCTTTTGTTTTCATGCCTATTGCTTTTTCTTCTTGAGAACCTGGAATTTTGCACTCCTGTTAAGTGCTTGTTTTCTCCGATAAATATTCTGCACTGTTGCTATATTTCAGTTGTTAGGTTTCTCAGGGGACAAAGGCAGTAAGGAAAGAAAATGAATAAATAAACAGCTCAAAGTCTTGAGTGTCCAAAAATATTGCAGCATCTTGATTTGAATAATCGAAAATTGAGACACTTTATTTGGGTACATTTCATCACATTGAAAGCTCTGCATGCAAATCTAAACTCTGCCATTCCCTCCAGTTCCTTTGAACATTTTCAGTGCTAGTCTCTTTGTTTTGTCTGTTCCAGCAAAAGGATAGCCCTACATGTTATTTATGTGTTATTTACAAATAAAGTTAACAGCTCTTGTATTTCATGTGAAAAGATAACCCATGGAATAGAACAAGGGGATTATCTTCCTACATTTTTGCAACGACTAAATAAGATCCCTTGATTTTCTGCTTTTGTTTTACTGTAGAAATGTGAGAAATGTCTATGCTTGATGTAGATCTACTTCAGAATATTTTAAACTGCATTTTCTTAGTCTTAACTGGAAATAGTAAATATGATTGATCTAATTAAATACAGCAACAAGATTCCTGCTCCCAGTACTTTATCAGGAAGTTGGACTAGGAGGGGGCTTAATCTAGTCATCCCAAATGACAGCACTTTGATGGGCTTCTGTTTCTAATTAAACTCCAAAACAAAGCCAAGGGTCAGCAGTCTGACTTCTCTCAACATCTCAGAATCCGTTTCTTTCCATGAATGTCCAGGTCTGTTTCTTTCCATCTCTGATCACAAAACCAAGGAAAGTGTTATAGGCAAACTTGACAAATGAGGGGAAGAGCCTTGTTCCTACAATCCAGCCAGGCCTTGATTCTTCACCCAAGCTGTTCTCCATAGCCTCCCTGTGCCTAATTCTTTATTTCACACGCCTATCTCCTTTAGTTTGTGTTCTGATCTAAAACCTGCTGACACAAAGTACACTGAAGAACCCAGGAGCCCTTCTGAACATCCTCAGATACACCTTTATCACTTGGTCTGTCCCAAATACATAGAAAAGAAACCCAAAGTCATCATTTGGATAGGGCAGTGACATGCTCTGAGGGTCAGGTGTGGAGCTCCTCCGTGCATCAGCAGGGAGCCTGACGCAGCCCTTGGAGATGATGATGAGTGACATGAGTACATTGCGACGGGGGCCTCCGAAGGCTCTCATTGCCTGGCCCAGCTTGTTCAACAGTACTTAATTTTTAACATGTGGAAATTTCTGAAATATGCGTCTTAGAATATCTGCTTAGCTTGCCTAGAAAGCTTTAATAATTAATGGAAATTCAGAGTTGAGGTATAGTAATGATTTATATGGGGAGCTGTCTTTACACAATCTGCTCTCAAAGCTTTCTAGAGTATTACTCTTAGTGTCTAATTAACTTCCGAAGAGTGATACTGCTCCTTTCACCACACTGATTGATCAAGGGCTTAACTGCAAGTCATATTTTCCAAGTGATTCCCCAGTGTCCTCTCAGCTCTTATGAGTTCTTGCTGAGGAACAGAATTGTCTTGGGCATCAAGAACTACTTTCAAGTTTTCAGATACAGTATCTCAGACATCAGAATGTTCCTGTAGCTGTTTAGCCCACATAGCTATAGTGCAGAAATTTCTAGTCTGTAGATATGACTTTGTATAATGCAATTTAAATACTTTGGATTTGCCCAGTAGCAAGTCTTCCTGCTACGTTTTCTGGAGCATGTTCCTTTCACTCTTTAGGATGCACAGTGATAAAGATACACCAGTACATGAAAATATACTAAAAATTCAAGTAATTAATGATTTAGAGCTAAGATGTGGTATTGCAAGTACCAACTACCAGCTAAGAACTTTGAAAATAAAAGGTCATTTCCTTGTTCTGCCATTTGCATGGTGAGTGATCTCAGTAATCAGTGTATTTTCATCTCTAAGAAACAGTGATCATATGTTATGATCTATCTAGGGAAACAAAATCTATAGAGACCCTAGGACTATTATATTTAGTATTTGTTTAAATTAAAGCTGTGTGAGAGTGAAAAGAAAAGATGACAGCACAATGAACAGGAGCAGGGAAGGTCTCAGGCATCTCAAGGTTTGTTCTTACTGCCAGTAAATATTTCGTGGTGTGAATAATACAAAGTCCTAGAGAGCAAAGGACACAAGGAACAGTAATTGCAGCACAGCTCTTTCATATTCACTGTCATTTAAAGAACACATCAGCCCCTCCCCAGAATCATTTTTAGGGTCACCAGAGGATGCTGTGCAAAAATTCCCATTTTCTCATTATTTAATCCTCCATTTAAGGCCTGTTTGTCCCACCATTTCCCTGTTCCTTGCTCATGAGCTCAATGTATCTCTCAGTTTTTGGCACAAGTTGCCTCATTGTAAGTAACCAACTCATTTTATAAATATTTGCTCACCCATAGCTACATTTACATTTGATACTGGCAGCTCATCATCAGCTGTTGAAGTAGACCTCGAAGAGAGGCAGTTCTTCACAAGCAGCCCAGTTCCTCTTGGGCTGCAGACAGGCTATCCAGACCCCAGGAAACCATTCTACCACTGATACCTTTCTTGAAATGTATCAGGTTCTAAAGTCTGCTATTTTCTTAACCAGTTCCATCCTAATTTATGGTGGTGAAATTCTTCTCTATTGTAGGCTACTCTTAGACCAGTACTGGGTGTGCCATGTATTCCCAGGATATTTCTTTATCCTTTCCGCAAAGACTGTGCCTTCACCTTGCACCTGAGGGCTTTGCAGTGATGGTACTGACTTTAAAGACAGTGTGTTCAGGTTCATCTATAACTGACAGCTACCTACTTGAGTATCTACTTCCTTTGGATCCAAATATTCCTCTGACAGGATTAATGGTCCCACCTCTTAAGAAATTAGCTATATCCCCATTTCCTCTTTCCATCCAAACAGCATTTCTGATACTAATAACATCAGCCAGAGCAAAAGAGGAGATAAAAGCCCTGGTGGCAGAGTTCCACATGTGAAGGAAGGTGTCAGAAAGTCTTGGAGGGCTCATCCAGACTTTGTACCAAAATTAATGACTGGCTTTGTCATTTTTATCAACCTGGAACCCTGATATTATTCTGAAATTTCATCAGGAAAAAGCTAGTCTGAGAGTCCTACACTAGAGCTTCATAGAGTATTTAATTTCTGCGGACTAGAATGAAGGTATTTGGTGTATCTCCACAAGGTGCAAGCAGACTGATAACAGAATTCAGGCACTTAGGTTTCTTTCTTTATTGTGTGGAGTTGTGTTGTTGAATGTTCAGCTCATTCTGTTGAGGTATGAGTATGGGGCCTGCTCTGGCAAATGCTTTGTGCTGGAGTTCCCCAAGGAGACCTACATGGGGAGGGATGCACATGTTGGTCTAATATTTCCTCTGAACTGAAGCATTAAAACTTGATGCAAATTATGTCAGAGCTATCCTTTGATCATGCGTTGACTAAATTCTTACCTACTTTAACAATGGGGGAGAATACATGGCAAGTATCTAGAGAAGAAATAAGGATCTTCCCCAGACAGTTGTCCTATTAAAAAAATATTATTTTGACATATGGGTATCAATTAATTCTTCATCCTCCTATTTGTACCATTACTTTCAGAAAGAAGCAGCTTGTCATGACTAAAAAATGTTATGTACAGGTGAAACATAAACATAATGTGTTCCAGATAATAATGCTTTGTCCAAATATGAAAATGTAACTCTGGGATTATCTAATGTTCTTTGTTGTCCTAGTACAGCTCCTATGGAAGCTAAAACTAGGGTTAGCTTTTCTGCAGGTTTTGTAAAGCTGATCTCTAGTGAAAATCTTACCCCAAAATCAGTTACATGAATATTGCCACGTACTCAAATAACTGCAGGTGTTTCTTATATGTAATCTCTTAACAGTATTGGTAGAAGCCCTTTGAATGACTGTTTCCTAAAACAAAAGGTTCCAAAATATGTCATATCAGCCGTACCAAATAGGCACACCGTTTGATATGCCCCTGTTATTGCTTCTGCTGCTGCCTCCAAATTCTGAGCTACTGCTGATAGAAAAGTTGTGTACCCTTGTCCAAAAATAAGTGGTTTTTGGTAACTGTGGATATTAGCAGTAAATTTGGTAACAGTAAATATCGGTTCATGTAAGAAAGTGATGTCTTAATACCAATACCTGTATATCCTGATATAGATATCTTGTTTATCAGCCTCCCTTCTTGTGGTACAGTGCAGAACTGCCTTGGCTGAAAAACAAAGGTGGGAGGAAACCCCTTACAACCTAAGGCATATAATTGTCTTAGTGCACATGAATCATTTTGAAACACTCACATTCCTATTAGAGTAATTTTAATAACAAAATACATTGCCCATCCAGCATGATGTTAAATATGTGCAGCTCTTCAGAGGAGAAGGGCTGCAGACAGCAACGTTTAAATTGTGGGGCTTCTCCAGGGTGAAGCTATGGAAGAGCTGATCAGTAAAGCAAGAAATCACTGCTCTAGTGTGTGTAAGGGAGGTAATAGGGATGCTGCTACCTGAGGAATAGGGCAAGTCCTCTTACAGATAAGGGAAGAGAGAGCTGTAAGGGGAGAAAACCATGTAAGGAAAGATTAGAATTTTTTAAAAAGTGGAAAATTATTTAACATTGAAGTTGTATCTCAAGGCAGTCCTGTCTATCCCAAGACCACTGCACGTTTGTAACCTCAACTTTGCAGACCACACTGTTTCTCTCAGATAACAAGGATATGCAGAGAGTAAGAGGCACAAAAATAAATTAGAAAAGGATTTCTTTAATGCTTCTAATAATGTATTTGGACATGATTATCATAATGAATCTTGTAAAAGGAATTCACTGTTTCCCCTTTTATATGATGTATTTCTGACCTTAACCCACCTGATATGCGATTCCTATTCAGCAAAGGTGCCCATAATAGAGGGGCAAGAAGGATGATCAGAGTTCAAACAATAGGGTAAGAAATGCAGAGTAGTGGGAAAAAGCTTCCATTTTCCCATAAGCTGGGGCATAGAAGATACTGCAGCCTCAGCTATACAGTATCTTATGAACAAACAAATTATGCATGAGTTTGCTCAGGGGACTACTCAGCTACTCAACAATAATGGGTAATTGCCCTCACAAACTTATCCTCGTATCACTCATACACACCAACACTTACACTGAAAAGAAAAGACGTGAAGAACAAATTTCAATATAAAACACATTATTATTATGAAAATGACACATTTCCATTTAACCCTTTTCTAACAAAAAGAGCTCACTGCATTTCAAAGAAAATGGGGCTAGGAAATTTTAAACGTTCGTCTCAGTATTTTCCCTTGGAAGGCACACTCAAGATTGTTTTACTTGGCACATTCTGTACTCTTCATTGTAGCAAAGGCTTGCGGGTATCTAATGACACAATCACAGAATGCCATAGAAATTTGGAACAAAATCCCCATCTTCGATACAATTCAGCAGATTCACGCCATATGGAAATCCTGCTGTTTAATGTAACACCATTAAAAGCCACATATTGCTAAATTCGTCTCAAAGATTTTAGCAAAAGTTGCAGGAACAATATTATTTCTGAGTTTTTAACCTTTATTCAGCCTCCAGCATTCTTGAGAGTCAAATGTGTGTTTCATAACTGGAAAACTTCACATGCTGGTGATATTTTGACTTTTCAACCTTACACAGTAATATAATGGTCTTGTCTCCTTCATAAAGAACTAACAAGTTACAGCTTAATCAATAACTGGGAAAGAGATGAACCATAGATAGAGCTCAGTTTCCTGAAATATGATAGGTTAATTTTAATTTATTCTACACATCTTCACCCTAAGCATCTTATTCATTCTTTTTGTTTTCCATATACTTTTAGTTCTAAGCAGTAAGCTCCCCAAGCCTAAGATTGTGTGTTAACATTTTGAATTGCAAAGCCCCTTGGTATTTCTGAACTGCAAATAAAGTCATTGGTAAAGCTGTTTGCTGCACAGCCACTCATATGCATTTTCAGTTCACCCCTTCAGGAAAATCTTCTACTGAAGGCAGTCATTAAGGACATACAATATAAGTAGACAGAAGGAAGCTCTGGCTGCTCTGTAGATGCTTTACCAAAGCTTTACCCATCATTTTCAACCACGTCTGCACAGATCTCAGCTCTCCTTACTGGGCTGCTCACAGGTGGCAAGAATTTTCCAGCTTCATCTGCTTGCAAGAATTGCATCAGAAAGGACACAGAAAATGATGAAGAATCCAGCCACTTGTTGCAGATTTCATCAAAATCTTGTTGAAATCTGAAGCAATATTTCTACTCTGTATGAGAGTATATGACTCTCTGCCACAGACAGACACCATGAAAATGAAGTGTGCATGCTGTTTGCCATGCTGAAAGGAGTATCTTTAAACTCTGAAGTACCTTATGTCAGATCTGTGCACCAGGGTGCTTAGAGGCACCCAAGAAGAGTTCTACACTAGCTTTCAATCTCAACCTATTTCAGATTTATCAAATTTCTTTTTCTTGTCTAAAGCTGGGGTAGGGATTAGCATGAGAGTTGAGAACAGCATCTCCAGGTGTGGAAGTTATAGCCAGACTCCCAGAGACCCCACCTTTCCAGATGCTGACACCTCCTGAACACATGGTGATCACAGGTGTCTAGGGAAGGGCCAGTGCTTTTCTGAAAATATTATTCAGGAAGGATGCAAAATCTCCTCCAAGTCAGGAAGAATGACAGATAACTTGGAGCCTAAGAGGTTTTGCAGAGACTTCTGTTACTTATATGATTCTGTCAGGGAAGAGCAAGATGATTTGGGATCAACACCCCTAGAAGATGGCAGAGGAGTTTCGAGAGGAGTTAATGGACCTAAACTAGGAAGGAAGGGGAAAGACAGGTAGATATCTGTCTTTTGTTTGCAAATCCATGGTTTACAAGAATATTGCCTACAGTCTAGATGGCCAAACTTAACCTGGTAAATTTTCAGAAGTTGCTTTACACAGTTGTTGGCAGCCTTGTAAGTCCAGGGCTTCAGCTCCAGAGTTGTAGCAAGATAATTACTCTCTCTTACTTTGTGGATACGTTTGAAGTGGGCTTTATTTCTCTTTAGGGAAAAACAGTATAGCAGCAAACAGTCACAAAGGAAAGAATAGCTCTTTTAATAAGATCAGCACACTCCGAGTGACAAATTACTGGGATGAGAGAGGAGCAGTTCCTAGAAATCTTCCCAGATTTTGGCTGGTACACTTCTAGCAAGTCACAATGTGTCTCTGTAGCAGAAGCCAGTGTTTGAGGGTTGTGATGGCATTTGTATGTCCCTAATATATTTATAAATTGGGACAGAGTACTTGTGTATATGCCTCACATTTTTTTTCCTAGTAGATATGCAGAGATTTAAGCAGGTGAAAATGTGTCCACAAAGGACCATAAAGAAGAAAAGGAGTTATAAGGTAATGCAGCAAGAGCACTGATGCATGGTTATTGAAAGTAAAAATGGTTAACATGTGGAAAGAGGTATATAAATGACTGCAAGCCACTTTTTCAAATGTCTTTCCCCGTTGCTCTTAGCAATATCACTGAATACGATCAAATCGTTTTTCCACTCCTTTGCCACAGTAACTTTTGCAAGTTAACAGCCATCTTAAAAAGAGGGCACAGGGTCCTCAACAGATAATGCATGTTCTGTTGTGTGATTCTCAAATGCTTTTAGGGCTCTTCATGTGGGAGTTTAAAACCACTCATGACTGGCTTGCCTACGCTCCCACTGGTGTCAGTGGTTAAGTTTCCTGGGGGCCACAGGATGAGACCATTGGCTGCAGGTTTAGTAGCACCCAGCATGTGTCAGTTCCTCATATGTAAGCCTTGGTATAGTTTTAATTTATTTTTAAGAACACAAAGATACATGATTTAAATATTGTGAAATCCTGTATATATTTTGGCTCAGTCAGTCATATGCCTGTTTACTCACAGATTCCCCAAAATCTGCATTTCCTCAGGCATTCATGTCTTTCAGATTCTTTAAGCTGCTTTTTCTGCCTCAGTTATTTCTTAACACCATGCTGCCTGCTTTTCCTTAGACCCAGTGGAATATGGCCTTTTTTGTTAGCCTTGGTTTAGCACATGTGTTCAAGCAATCGCTGCTTGACTTCCTTACCACAGGGCCGACAGCACTTACTGTCAAGGTGGGAAACACCCTTCTGCTCTCCACCCGCCTCCATCCCTTGCTGTGCAAGAAAAAAAATGAAATTTAATTGTAAGCAACATCATAACCGCAAGACAAACAATGGCAAATGAGTCCTGCTTGGTAGCTGGATACAGCTGAGCGATGTAGGCTTGTGTCCCCCTGAGCCAGGAGCAGGGTCAGAGCTTTCTAACATCCTGGCCAAAAACTGTTTAACTAAAAATGTGTTTAAATTTAAAAGGGGATTGTGAAACATCTCTCTCCTTGGGTCTTTGTGTAGGGTGGGTTTAGGCCACTGGATACCGAAAAGGATGGATTTTGGATTGCATTTTGTTTGGAAGTACTGGACTAGGAGCACAGGTAGATTGAGTTTCCCTTCCAGGGACACAGGCACCCACCTCTGTACCTGGGTATCAGCCTCTCTGTACCACACCTTCCTCACCGCAAAGTGGGAAAACCTCCTCCTTTCCTTTCTCTTCAGATGTCCCATCCTGGAGACAGGACTGTGTGCCTGTGCTGCACTCCGTGCAATGGGATTCTGCTTTGGGTTGAAACGTCTTGATGTTAATAAAAGAAAATAAATTGAAAATGTTGAACTCTTTAAATTCCCTAGGAAAAATGGACTGCAGGAAAAAGCACACCTGCAAACTTCAGTAAATGTGGACTTCCCTGTCATTGAAAAACCTGTCATTGAATTCCCCTTTCCCCCTCTTACCAGATTTTTTTTTTTTTAATAAATAGCATAAGTTTAGGATACGTGCATTATCAAAGAGTTTGCAATCCTGATTAGGAAATCCATTTAACCTGGTGTCAATTGGCCTCCTTGATGTGAAAATCCGCCCAAATCCTGGGAGAGAGGGCAGGCAATGCCCCAGTCAAGCTTTCTGCAGGAATAACTTGTTTTAGGAAGAAACAGAATAAAAGCAAAGGCATGCCAAACAGTCCAAAAGTGAGGGGAATGTCTCAGTGGAGCACTGAATGGAATAGATGCTCGTGATGGTGATGAGATTTTGTTTTAATCATGCTGATAAACCTTTTAATTTTGGTGCAGAGCAAGAGCAGCTTTAAAAATGAAATGAAGGGTTTGTGTCTAGCGAGAGTCCTTGGTGTTGCTTCCAGAGCATTGCTTGGGCTGTTATTAAAGCCTTGCCAATGGTTTCAAGTGGAACAGCTAATGTTTCAAGTGTTCATAAATAATTGTTTAATGTTCCAAGCACTTTAGGAGCAGGTTTTAAAAACTAGTCTTGCGCTGATTATTTCCACTGCTGTAAAAACATTCTTTCAACAGTAGCTTTGTCTGCTACTTAGAGCTTTCTGCGGAAAGGAAAAAAGAAAACAACCACCATCTTCTGCGTAGATATAAAGGGATGCATCTGGTGTTGGAACTGTAAAAAAAACCCTAAAACTAGTGGCTTTCCCTTCCAAAATGGGCCAAAAATTGGAATAATTCTGTGGTGTTGTGAGAGCAGGGCCACATCCGTGGCTGGTACTCAAGAGGTGATGATGGGCCATCTCTGCTCCTGCTGGAGGGGTGTGGTGGGATACCACCAGGTCCCAGGGGACCTGGGCCCGGCCCCGGAGGGCTATGGGTTGCCTTGTTTTACCCGTCCCCACAGGTGATGCTTTAAAGCAATGTTAGAGGTGAGGTCTTTTTCTTGTACCCAGGAAGCCCTTAGTGTCTCTAAGCACAGACTGAGCAGAGCCAAGATCTGGGCTTGGTAAAGTAAAAATGGTGTGGTGAAACCAAAGGACCAGAAGCCTGGGGAGCAGAAAGCTTGAGGAGAGGAGGAAGCTGTTTCAGGCTGTGCAGAAACCAGGGCTGCTGGACATGGGACACATCCTGGTCTTGCTCTGCTTACCCAGCTTGGGGGAGCAGCCCCTCGGGGAGAGTGTGGGGATGGGATCAGGATTCTTGTGCTCTCCAGGATCATCAGCAGGTGAAAATCATGGTGGGGAGAGAGTAAAACACACAGCTTAAGGTATCATTTTTGTCAAAGTTTGCGCTCTTAATGGCTTTGGTTCCTCTAACTGATAAGCTTTTTTTTTTTTTTTTTAAGCTGCATGTGGGGGAGTAGAAAACGTCTATAGCAATCATCCCATTAAAGTAAAACAGGTTGGAAGATACACCGACTACTAACTGTGCTGAACACCTGCAGTAGCTCAGAGAGAGCCTTGCAGTTTGATCCCTGTAACTTTCTAGGTTTTGGCTGAATACTTTTTGCTAAGACGATGCTTTAGTGCTGTTTTGCTGTCATGCAGATCACATTCATTTCTGATGGCTGACATCCCATTTTAAAAAGGAATTTTTCCTTAAAAAGATCTATATGAGTATATATAAGCACACAAAAACTTTAAGGAATTTGAAATTTCTGTCTAGTAAGTAGGAATAAGAAAATTTCTATTTAGTAAGTAGGATTAAGAAATATTGAATTTGAAATTTCTGTCTAGTAAGTAGGAATAAGAAAATTTCTATTTAGTAAGTAGGATTAAGAAATATTGTATGTGTATATATATCTTTGTAAGTATGTTTGTGTTTATAAATATCTATAGAAACACACATGTGTAACCTCATGAAGGATAGCCCCGGACGCTTTCATCTTCACATGGATGAGTGTCTCAAGCTTCAGCTCTAGCTCAACCCTCCTGTGAGGATTTAACCAGCAGCCCTCCCACCACAAAAATATTCCCCTTTGTTTGCTGTTATAATTTGGAGATAAAACCCACGACTTTATTTCTGCCATTTATTAGAAATAGATCACACCATAACACTGGAACCTTGTGCAAACACTGGTTACCACGCCATTTGTCGCATTTTGGGGTGGTTTTTTTTTGGTGTTTGTTTTGTTTTGGGTTTTTTCAGTTGGTTGGTTGGAGGGTTTTTTTGTGGGTGGTGGCTGGTTGGTTTGATTTGTTTCTTTTCTAGGCTGATTGGGTTTTTTTTTTTTAGTTGGTTGACGTTTGGTTGATTAGTAGACGTGTCTCTTAAATATCTCACCAGTTCCCTGGGCAGTGCAGTGCCTGCTATTCAGGTGGAGAGAGCTGGGCCAGTAAGCGGTGAGCTGGGCTGCCAAGGATGCTTTGCCAGGAGGAAGAGAGAGGAGGGGGGGGAAAAAGGGGGGAGGAAGGAGATTAAAAGAAAAAAAGCATCTTTGGAGACCAGTGGTTCGATGTGACAGGCGAGCATCCCTGCTCGGCCGGGATTACTCCTGCTTGGCTGCCCTCTGCCGGCATCGCCGCACGGTGCAGGGCCGGCTGCGCACCGGGGCCGGATCCGGCCGCGCACAGCTCCGCGCAGCTCCGCGCCCCGCCGCGCCGGAGGGATGCCTGCTTTAATTAAGCATGAAAAATCGCCCGCGTTCCTACGGATCAAAGAAAACAATTATGCATAATGGCTGAACAGAAAACAATTGACTATTATTGAATGAGAGGATTGCTCTAATTAATCCAAAAGAGATACCCGCGGCTAAATGAGGTGAAGAAAAAGCTCGAGAATAGAGTTAACTCCGGAGCGCAATATCGCTGAGGCAAGGGGGCAGTTTATGACTCAACATAGTAGAATTTCTGCTTGTAAATGTGATTGCTAACATTTTTTTTTTCCCAGTCACAATTTTCCCAACTTGCAAATGAATCTGAAATCGGTAGAAATAATAGTGTCTGTCGTGTAAAATGAGTGCATGTTTTTCTTCTTTAAGGTTTTATTTTTATCTGTCTCTAGTAAAAGTACGTTAGTCATATTTATCTCGCTCATGAAAGAGCCTCTTTTCTGTAACTCGCTTCAGATTTAACCCCTTTAAGGTTATCTACAGTGTCAGCATACGCTGTCTGCTTTAGGGTGTCAGCGTCTGTCCCTAACTCTTTACGGAAGTTTTATTGACATTAAGGAATAAATGTAAATTCAAGAAGAATCAGCAGAATGTCATCACTGTCCTGTTGGTGGTCAAGAGATCTTATCAACGTGTAGGGGAAAATTAAGGCTGAGGAAAGCAGTAGTGAGGAGGGGTGCTGCCTCTTTCCTTCTTTCCCTTCCCTTCCTCACCGTTTCCATTTCCTCTTATATTTCCCAGTTTAAAAGATGGATTATCACTACCTGTGACCCCTAAATTTCTTATTCTCCATTACATTTTACACGAGAAGATTATTAAATCTTCGGATAGAATTAGAGGCCAAACTAAATTCTATTGTATTGATATAATCATGGGAGTTATTTTAAATGTGATGGATGTAACCTGAGAGCAGAGTACGTCCAGGATCTAAAAAGCAGATGCTGTATGAGTATTTATGAAAAAATCTGTGTGCTCTTAAGATGTCACGCATAATCCGCACTGTATGTCTCTTCGGTGTCACCAGCACATTTACATAGATTGTCATGAATTTCAAATTGCACCTCAAATCAATGCCAGAGCAAAATTACCTTTGAGCACAATGCAGCCTTCCTTTAAGAGTTAATCATACAGGTCTCGCTCCATTTGGAGGCAGAGCCAGCCCTGCCATGATACTCGCAGCTTGCTGTTCACGGAGTGCCGACGTCAGGTGCCCTGACATGTTTGGAGCACCTCCATGAGACCAAATGCCACCAGTGCCTGGTGCCACCTCCTACTCTCCACAGAACATGAAGCGTGAAAACAATGCATGATGAATGCGGCTATCTCCTTAACTGGGACGAGCAGCGTCTCCAAAGGGTATTGTCTACACGCTTAGGGCTCTGTTGTGACGAACCATTTGTAAACATCCCATGGGGACTTTGCTCCAACAGGTACAAGAGCTCTGAAGCAAGCATTTTCCCAATGCTGTAATACTGTTGCCGTCATCTAATTGCATGTGCCTCGATTGTGGGGAAAGATGCCTTGAGTGTGCTTACTCTCTGGCTCAGTCTAACCATAAAAGGCTAAACACTGCCTTGCTCCAACTCCATTGGTTGCACGCATCCAGATTGGATTAAGGCTCAGTCAGCAAGACCGTTTGGTTGTGGGGAGACAAAAAGAGCTGGATATTTTACATGGGCCCGGTCAGGGTGACACCACAGCACCTGGTAGGAACAGCTGGGTCATCTGATCCCAGGCTTCTTGCCATGTCCTGGAGCATGTTGCATTTCTCCAGAGGGAAAATGCTTCCACTATGACTAGAAACAGCATTTAGCTCGTGTAATGTGTTTATTTCTGGAGAGAGACCATACAGCTGAAGCAGTTTCTTGTGGCAGATTACCAGTGTACAAGTGCTGTAAATCACGGCATGTCCGATATTTTCGCCATGGGTGTCCTGTGGTCTCTTCACCAATTATTCTCTGCAAATCTCTGTCTCCAGAGACAGACTGCCAGCAAACATGGTCATTAGAGCCTGAGGCTTGAATTACTGCATGAATTGGGGACATGATGTTACTTGGGTGCTGCTGCCGCTTCAGTAACCGAAGGGAAGGAAAGGAGGAGTGTTTGGGCCGATGGCATTGCAGTGATGAGAGACATGTAAATGCCAGCAATGCTATTTAGCATTTCTCAAGCAAGAGAATGGGCCAGCAGATACGTCGTGGATGCTCGCCAAGCATGTAGGGGGACATGTTGTTAACTTGCTGGTGGCTGCTGTAGCCAAGAAACCGAGTAGCCATGTAGGGACTGTGGCGGGCGGGAGAGAGAAAGCACATGTAGAAATAAGGCTTCTCACTCAAATTCTGCTGTTTGCATGCAGAAAAAGAGGTATTTTTGCAAGCAGGGACTTAGGAACAAGATGAAATCTTCCCACTTTTATCAGCAAGGCGGTTAGTGACAAGCACATGGTGAAAGGCTCAAATTCTGGTGGAAATTATCATGAAAATAGCGGAATACACAGAAAATTTGGAATTGCAAATATCAGGAAGATGTGGCTTTGTGGACTAACAAGATGGAAAAGATATTGATTCTAAGGGGTTTGTGGTGTGACTTAGCCCTCTGGGCATTATCCTCACTTCATGAATTTGCTGCAGGTTGAGACATCTCCACTAGGAGAGACAACTGGTATTTCACGTACATAGGAAATATAATAATCACAGGCACTGAGGCCATCTCACTAAGCATGAAAACTCTGACCAGGACTGGGATGTGCTGTCCTGTGAATGTCCTGGAGATCAGCCCTCTGTGTACTCAACTGCTCAGCTGAAACTATAGAGAGATTCTTCTTTCCTTCCAATTACATTTTAAAAGATGCAGAGAGCTGAAAGCGAGTGTTTTGTTCCATCGCTACGGTAGCCGCCGTTTGGTGGTAGGTGAAGCAATGACTATATATAGTCACTAAAGTGCCTTCGGATAGTTCTGGAGAACAACTGCTGTATAAATCTAAGGTATTATTATTACTAAGGTATTATTATCGTAAGTTTGCCGCAAGTTGCAACGAGACTGTAAGAATTACCTTGGAGTACCTAATACTGGCACAGTTGCAGAGTTTAAAGTTCTATTTCTGTCAATATTGTGTTAATTTTATCTGGTACTTTTGATTAAACAAACTTATCTGGAACAATTTCAGTACCTGATTTTCGAAATAGAAAAGGCACTAATAAGCGAATATCAAGTTGCACCCCTCTGGCATCTAGAGAAAGGAAAATCCTTTATGAACAAATCAGATGTGGTCACACTGAGTCCTAAATACTGCTCAGCTACCATCATGCTGATTTAATCAGTCCTCACTAGGTAAAAAAGGTAGAAAGTGGAGAATAATATGCCTGATGATGAGATATTTTAATGAAATGTGTTGGGATAATTTAGTGGGGAATGAAAGTACTATGGATAAAAGTGAGTCAGAAAGCATGAAAAATAACAAACGTATCAGAACTTGTGTATAATATCAAACAAGGGTTGAAGAGCCTTAATTTATGCTTCACAGGTAAAGGGATGAATTGGAGGTGATTTGGCTGTGAATCAGTGGGGTCAGGGAGGAAGTGGTGCAAGAGTTAAATGATGGCTGTAGTTGGGGAATCAATGGGAATAGATCTTTGGGGGTTCTGTGGTTGCTGTATCTCACTGGTTCATTGGAAAGCTTGCAAGGAGAGCACATTCCTTTCCTGGAATTGGTGCAATTGCACCTCAGGTGAGGAGACATGCAGAGCTGGTGTGTTGTAAGTGTGAGCCCTATACACTTACCATATTGCTGGCTGTGGAGGCTGAAATAGGGTCCTCAGTGTCTTAGTAAGTACCATTGTGGGCTGAGCTACAAAAAGTGGCTTTGCACATTGAGGCTAAAGCAGTGCCCTGGATAAATCATCTTTCTTCATGTATATTGTCACTGTGAGGAAAGCAGAAGGATGTTGAAAGCTCCTGCAGAAGGGCAGAGGGAGCTAGGTGGTCATGTTTTACTTTTCGGGCAACAATTTGAGAGTAAACAGAAGCTCACTGCAATTCCTACTTTAAATTTTTGTCAGTAAGACTGATCCAAGACAGACATTTGGGACATAATGGCACAGCCAAGATGCATATCCAGGTAATAAGACCTTAGGCAGAATTAAGGTAAAAACCCTGTAGCTACGTAAGTCTGAGGGCTTTGGGTGCTGGAAGGGCATCAAGAGGTACTCCTTACACTGGTAAATAATGCTGAATGTGTGTGAACAAGACATGGACCGGCACTGTAATCATCTCATCCTGCCATACATTACCAGATGTGTCGCTGACAGCTAGACAACGGGAACTTGTAAAAAGAAAGCAAAACCAACAAAAGAGAAATGACAATTTAGAGAAAGACTAAAACATGGGTATCTATATGTGTATTAATTATGTGGGTCTTAAATTACAAAGCAGGAAGACCACAGGACAGGTCTTGAACTGATGTTGGATTCCCATAGCTTGATTAACCAGCTGGAGATCAGGTCCACAGTTTCTGAAGTAGCTTTTTTTTTTTCCTCAGAATGCACACAGGGAGCAGATCTTTTGAGTAGGAAGGTGCCATTTTTACACAGTCACTGTTCAGACCATAGCCACACTTGAAGCCAAAAATAGAAAATATATTTTAGAACTTGTTAAATTAAAAAAAGAGAGAGGAAAGAAAAAACCTCCAGCAGAACTTTGCATTCTCTGACTTTTCAGACTTTCAGGTCTGCTCTCCTGATTACACATTTTCTAGCTGATGACATGCCATCAGCTAAAGATGGATTTTAAACACAAGTCATGTCAAAAGTTTCGTTTAACCTCTTCAATATAACAAGCTGCTGATGGTTTACGTTTCTGACAGTAGAGGTAAATTAATCTGTGATGGATGTTTGGAAGGGAGAGAGAAGATTTGCAGAGCAAGGGAGAAGTAAAATGGTAACTAGTGACGGCACTGGACATCTTCTGGAGTGTAGTGAGTGGTGGGTGGGTTGTGGGTGTGGTGATATTTCTAGATCTGCATCTATAAGGATAGACATATCACACTTGCTGTGTGTATGTATGTGTGGTTTTTAAATAAAAATAGTTTTCCATTATACTCTGCAAGTCTGACATTTGATGAGGTAGAATATTTCCAGATGGGCTGGATTTTGGAGAACAGGGAGTAGGTTATGATTTGTCTAATGAAATGTTAATTTTTTTGGCAGTCAGAGGGGTTTAGGGTAAATTAGTTAAACCCAAAGATGATTAAAAAGGGATTTGTGAAACTTTGGAGTAGTAATTAGTATTAATTGAGGCCAACATTATTTTATATGATAAAGGTAGTATGCATGTGTAGTTGGACAACAAAAAAATGCTAGGCTCATCTTTCTTTTTTCTGGGGGTTGCAAAAGTTTGGGAGGAGCACTTGTTAGTAAGTGATCCCGAGAGACATAACACGGTAAAACCTTGACACAAGAAAATTCAGCCAGGAGACAGTTGATTTCTCAGCTGGGAGGTACTTTGGGAAGAGATGGCATCTTGCCGTCTCCACCAGGACTTGGTAATAATTCTCACTATTCATGAACAGATGTCTTTGGTTAGATTCCCTAGGTGCATTTGAATTCATTAAAGGATCTAGGGAATCAAGATATTAATTCTAAATTATTACATATTATAGATTTTATTTTCTGGAAGAATGGGAACATGGCAAAAAAGAGGTTGTAGTAAAAGTGGTAAGTGATGTCAAGATAGCGTAATCACAGAGTACTGTTATGCTACTCCAGGTTATATTGGTTTTGTGTGTGGTTTGTTTTTTTTTTTTCCTTAACACTGGCTATCTAAAATAGTTTGGTGGAAGAGTGAGTTTTAAATTGTGTGTACTGTAAGACCAAAGTTCTGTGATTGTAGACATTCACAAGTGATAGCTGTCCTGTTATTCAGCTGGAATAAAGTATAAATGCTCTGTTGAAATCAGCATGAGGATGTCAATTTACAGCAGATGAGAATCTGACCAGCTAACTTAAAGCGTTCTGTTACTGCGCGCTGAGATATTTCATATCTAATTAGTAAGGACTGAATTAAAGGACCTCTAAACTTTAACTCATATGTGAGTTATTATCAATGATCAGTACTTTGACATCTTACTGGGACACCAGGGTGTTGAGACAAACTCCCTGCAAATGGAACTTGCACTTTTTAAAAGCAGCCTGCAAGCCTTCCTTTCCCAGGTCAGCTACTTTAGAGAACTTTGGAGACAAGATTTTGAAACTGAATATCCAAAAGCTTTTCAAATCTTTATGACTAAACTCTATTCCAATACTTCGTTGCATTAACAGATGTGATTTTTGTCAATGGGAACTTGGCAGATGAACAAATTTCATCAGCTAATATTTGTAAACTGCTCTGAGATCCACTGATGGAAGGAAACCTGGACTGAGAATAAAAAATGCCAACTATTGAAGTTTGTTTGCTGAATTTTCCATCTTTGAATCTATATTTATAGGATTTCTTCACATATCTTTAATTATCGCCTTCCAATTTTATTCCTCCATCTATCTTCTCCATTTTCTGTGTACAGATGGTGCTTTAGTCATTTTTCTGTTCACCCAAGGTTTTGCTAACAGAAAGGGCTAGGTCATTTCAATTGGTATTGCAGGTATGCTCAATTTGAGTTTACTACCTCCACCTCTTATTAAAGACAATTTAACCCATTATAGCAAATACTCAGGATTTTTATCCTACTTGGTATCAAAATATACTAAAATATCAAGCAGCATCTCATTTCAGAGTCTGCCTCAAAGGATGTTTTAAGTTCTGGTTGGTTTACAATTTCTCTGCTCCGAGAGTTTTTTCTTGTTCTTCTATCTCCCCATTTTGCAATGGACTTGAATGAAGAGAATCCTCTGCAAATGACATTGCCAGTGAGATAGCCCGAGAGCAATGCAGAGATGATGGGCAGGCCAAGACAGCTCATCTGCAATAGTGATGCTTGTTCAAGTTGCAACACATCTTGCAAGGATCCTTTGGTCATCCTGTCTTGATGCATTCATCACCATGGTCATGATTATCACTAGAAAAAAACTTGCAAGTGTACATTTATTCTACTTGCACTTGAAAAACTCCTAACTGGACACTTTCTTGCCATTGTAAAAATAGCTAAGGGAGTAGAAGATTTATTTATTTTTAAATTTCTTTGCACAGACTCCAGAATTGCAGAATTTTTTTTAATATAGGAGAATTTGCCTGGACAGACTTCTGAAGTTGGTCTACGCTTTATTTTCCCCCAAAACTAATGCAACATATGTTTCAAGCCAGTCCTGATAATGTTTTTCAGTGGTATTCATCTGTGATATTTGTAGTGAGTTTCTTGGTGTAATTGTAATTCAGAAGTTGTCTGTAGCCCTGTGATATGTGCATAATTGTCCCTGTCCACTGTAACCACCAGCACCTCTTGTCAGCAGGATTGATGGTAATGTTTTGCTTCCTTTTTTAATAATTAATTGCTGTTCCTTCCAACAACAGGGGATTCAAGTGGAGCTTTTGTTGTTCTAAATCTGAAATCTTAAGTCTGTGGAGATGTTTCCAGGATGTATTTTCTCCAGTTCAACATATACTCTAACCACAGGTGTTGTATCATCAAAGAAAGAACCCATATGCTAATTCAAAAATAACAGGCCTGTTTATTGTTGCAGTGTATCATCATCAAAGAAAACAACAACAACCACCTGTCTTTAGCTGTATAATTAAACCAATGGGTCTTTATTCTGTGCTAAATGATATGGTAATATATGGAGAATAAGAGAAATCATCCTTTCAAACCTTTGAGATGTTTGCAGCACAGTTGAAAACTGCTTTTTAAAATTAGGGTTGTTTTAAAAAGATTTCTTACTAATAAGATTCTTTTCCTGGTGTATCTGTGCTTCCTTTAGCACTTTTTACCATGCTGGAAATTCATCTTTCCATAGCTTTGGATGGCACCTGTTCTGGTACCCTTTTCTGTGTGGTCTTCAGTGACCCATTCTGTTTTGTTTTTATCACATTTTTTGTCACTCTCAAAGGCCCCTTTTTGTTGCCTTTCTCCAAGCAAAGGCAAGCTCAACACCAAAGCTGGTCCATATTGTGACCAAATACAAGGCACATGCTTTTTGTCTTCCCTTCTGTTCCATCATGGAGATCTAGCCAGCCCAGCTCCTCACGGGCAGTGGTGGTCCCGTTCTGCACACAACAAAAATCTGCTGCTTCTTTTAAAACCAGTGTGACGCTGATGTTTCCCACTGCCAAACGCTAGCAAATATCTCAGGCTTTGAACGTTGACTCCTTGATAAAGAAATCAATCATACAATCTGTACATATACAAGTTTCACTTGGACTATTTGCACACACATATATACCAGCTCTGGAATGGTTTGGTCAGACCTCCACAGCCGAATCTTCTGCTAGTTGACCACATTTCCTACCAAAACCCAACTCTTAGAGAGCATGCCTACTCCTACAGTTACTTTAACTGGAGAACAAATTATAATGTTGTTTTCACAGATCACTCTTTCACCAGAAACTCTTTTGACACAGAAACTTGCATAACTTGTGCTCTTAGATGAGTAATCTGAGTTGTGTTTTCTTTTAAAAGGCCAATCCTAAAGCCCTTTTGCTATCCACTAGACCTGTTAGCGCAGGCAGAAGATTGTGTCGGCCTGCAGGGATGTGTAATATTGAGCCTGTCATAAAGGACATGGCTCACAAAGAATTTGGGGCATTAGGAATTTAAAGTCTTTGACAAACCAGTAACTTTCATTATGAATGATACATTTTTTGCTCAAGAATTAGTGTGTCCTACTTTTTTATGATTCCTTTTTGCTATGCCCTTATTTAAATATTTTACTCTGATTAAAGAGGAAAGGTGTGCCAGGTCATCTTGGGGCTCTGCACCTTTCTTTGTTCTTGCAGGGGTGGAGGAGGGGGACACCCACCTCTCTGAAATACCTTCTTCCAGAATTCAGCCTTATCTTTTTAGGTTTTTTATCACTTACACACCTTCCTGTTGTCTCAGACTTACAACAAGAAAAATGTGCCTGTCTACAGAGTGTACCTTCTGGGTAGAAATACTGCTGTGAGGTAGTAGGCTGCTATCTTCATCTGGGCAGTTGTGGGTTTATTATTCTGAGGACAGCGTTTTGGTTTTGAGCAGAGTTGCTGAAGCAGATGTTCTTTGCTGCAAGCTGGTAGAAAGCTGCATTTTCTTCAATGGGCTGATGAGCATGAGTTAATGAGTGTTTCTTTTGTGGATGCTTTGTGGCCAAGATTTAAAGATTTGTTTATAAAGTTGGCAGTGTGAACTAAGGGTCTGTTATATCTTATTAGTTCAGGTGCTATAACCGGACAATAGAAGTGTGTTGGTGTGTGTAAAGGAACCAATATATGTGCAATCCTTTCTACACAGGCAGAAGAGGTGGTCTGCAGAAGCCACACTGGTCACTACTCTTATTTAGTGAGCACTGCAGTAAACATGACAGTCTTTTCCATATGAATGTCCAAGCTACAAATTAGGTCCACTAGCCTGCTTAGATTTCTCTTATCATTGGTCTGAAACTGTTTTACACTGCTACGGCAAACACCAACTTGCAAAGTGCTTTATTTTGCCATGCAGATTCCGCTCCAGATTACGGTCTACACCTGATTGCACCAGCAAATCTCTCTTGTACTTTTCTCTAGGACTCTGTTCTGTAGACTTATTTCTAATCATCCATAAATAGACTCATCTGTGTTAGGTCTGTATGTCTGAGTAAGGGAAGCCACATGACAGCACGCTTCACTTGTTGGAGCAACAGCATATCTGGGGAGAAAACTTGGCTTCATGGGAGCGGATGGAAAATTCTCATTGAATTAAACACATCCAAAATCTGTGGCAGCTTCTTCTCCAGACTCAGATTCCTTGTGTGGGACAGGGTGAGCTGCAGAGGCTTGGTTTATTCTTCAAAACTATGGCTAGTAATACTCAGTTCTGTAACAGCTCTGGATCCTGGGAGAGTAAGAAGCTGAAAAAAGTATTTTATTTATTTTTTTCTATGAACATGTGCAGTGTAGTTTATCTTGCTTTTTCTGGATGGATTTGGACATTCTATTTTATCAAACTTGCAAGTTATAGCAAGTTTTGGAATAACGCATTATGACCAGTAAATCAAGGTTGTTGCATACTTAGACATAGGTTGAAGGGCTTACAGGATCAGTATATACATTTCCACTATAGAGCTGGGCTAAGAGATAGTTTTTCAACAAATAATTTGACAGCTTCAGCTTGTTTTTGTATTTTATGACTTCAGTGAATGAAGTATGTAACTCTGGTACTTATTGAAGATGATCGAGGAAAACATGAAATTAAAAAATTTTCCCCATTATATTTGTTCATTGAAATAATTTCTTTTTGTGATACTTTTACTTTTAGGAAAAATAATTATGACAATGTTCCTGCTAGAAACTGGAAACTTTCAAAATTGACACTTTATGGCTTTGAGAAATCCCAAGAATTTAATCAGAACACAACCGATGATTTAAAAACCTAAACGAGTGAAAATGAAAATCAAGGTTGTGAAACTATTTGTAGAGCATTACACATAAAAGTGTATGTCATTTTTTTTCCAAGGGGGCTACAAATTGGAGTATCTTTTTTTAGTAGTTTTAAAATGTTATTTAAAATGTCTTTGCAGAATGTGAGCCTGCATAGGTACCATTCATATTATATTGCCTGTTTCCCCAGGCTGCAGGATGGGCGTTGGTCCCAAGGGGCCATGTTCTCCACCTCTCCACCTTAAGGCAAGACCATCTGTACCTGTCATATCTGATGGACACTGGACTAATCTATTCCTTAGGACCTCCAATGACAGACTCTCCATCCTCCCCAAGCAATCTGTTCTAGTGCTTCGCTAGCCTCGTTGTTCAATAATTTTCCCTAACGTTTAATCTTAATCTTTCTTGCAGCAATTTAATCCCATTGCTGCTTCTCCTATCCGCCATGGGCATGGAAAACAGATTCCTCCCTTCTTCTCTGCAGCAGCTTTTTATGTGTTTGAAGGCCGCTCTCCTATGCCCTGTCTGACTTGTCTTAAAGCTGAGCCACCCCAGTTTGTTCTTTTCCTCAGAGGTCCTCATGGTCTCTAGCCCTGCAATGACTCTTCAGATCGCATATGGGTGGTTTGTGTCTTTCTCCAAATACTTTTCTCAAGTTTCCATGCTGTGTTTTACGTAGCTGAGGAAACCTTGATGCTACAAAGTCTTGCAGAGTGGGAAAGTGTTAAAGTCAGTGAGATGAGTGGGTAAAAAGGTACACCTTTGTGTATGCTTTTGGGCAAGTACCTCCATCACTGGACATGTCACATACCACTCAGTCATGCCAGTTGCTCCTTGTGTAGAGCAGAGAGGGTAAATGTTACATTTTTCTCCTTTGCAAAATAGGTTTTAGCTCCTTGGGGTCTTCTGCATCAGCTGTCACAGGGCAGGCAGAGATGGTCTGCACCTCCCTGCTCCCCTTACTCCCTACCCTCCGCGCATGTACCTGCCTCATGCCATGCTGCGGTGTTATTTTCTGCCCTCTTCTACAGCCTGGGCATATGGACATGAAGTAGAAACTTACGGGTATATGCAAATGCTTTAATGATGCTATTTGCATATCTGGAAGTGATTTACAAAATGCTGCACATGGAGCTGCTTAAAACTTGGCACCAATAGTTCTTAGAGGATCATGGCTCAACACAACAGAAACTGAATATTCAGCTGGTTTTTGCCAGCTCTTACATAGAAGCAGTGCCATTTTGGTGACTGCTGAAGCAAGTCTGTCAATGAAGGAAGACTGGTTGAGTCCTGACATGAGTTTCAGCCCTGCCCAAGGGGAAAACATCCCATGACGTACTGCCTTCCTCTGCTTTCTTGCCACTTCAGGACAAGCAGCCAGCTGCAGTTGGTCCTAGCAGTGGGAAATGTTCTTCTGCAAACCCTCAGGAATGCAGGCAAGCAGGGGGGTCATGGTGGTGGGGGCAGCCCAGGGAGTGTTTTATAGAATCATAGAATCATTTAGGTTGGAAAAGACCTTTAAGATAGTCGAGTCCAATCATTAACCCAGCACTGCCAAGACCACCGCTAAACCATATCACTAAGCACCACATCCACAAGTCTTTGAAATACCTCCAGGGATGGTGACTCAAACATATGCTCAAATCTACACAGTTCTTACCAATTTTATTTATTTTCCTTCCCCGGGATGAGCACAAATGAGCAGAGACACCTACATCCTAAGCATCACTTACCTTTTTCTTTTAAAAATTCATTGGTGTCGGACAATGTCAAAAGGAAAGGAGAAGAGGCCAGATTGCACATATTTGTGTTCACCTTTAACTTTGGCAGCTCTGTTTCCTCTATTTTTCTTTATTTTGGCTTGAAGTTAGTGTTAATAAGAGTGAGGCCATTGGTACTTTTGGAGAGTGCGTAGAAAATATGTTGCTGTAGTCAGAAGAAAATCTTCTCTCAAACCCTGAATGCAAGCGCATTATAGGTCAATATGAAATTAATTTAGCAGGAACTGAGTTCAAACACACAAAATAATTGTAGGGCTTTTGTATATGAGAGACTTCTCACAGAAGAGAACCTTTAATGCTAAGTGTTTCCGTGAGTATGGGTGGAGACCGGACAAGTTTTTGGAAGATGAATCCACAGGGTGCTATTAAACAGAGAGAAATCACACGTGACTCAAAAAAAAAAAACAAAACAAAAAACAACAAAAAACCCAATTCCATAGACCTAGAAAAAACAACCAAAGCTAAGAAGTATGTAAAGGAAGGTTTGCATAAGCTTGACCTGTCATTATACTCTTGCCCGGGCACCTGCCTGTGTCTGCTGGTGGAGGCAGGGCCCAGGGTGAGCAGAACCTTTGCCCAGTACAGCCATTCTTATGATTGTTTGACTTACCTTGCAGAAAAAGGAAGGATAAATACAATGTCATTCTGAATAGCATGTTTAGGCACTCAGAGGGTAAGTGAACCCTGTATGCCCACGATTAAAATATCCCTTTCCCAAACACCCTTTATTGTGTGGGTGCAAGGGTGTAGCTGAGGGGCCCTGCACACTAAATCACAGGTTTCTCGCCTAATTATTGCAAGGAACAAGTGATTACAGCAGATGAGGGAAGCACAAGGAAATAGCAAGAGAGGGTATCTTGCAGTGCATCAGCTTCTGAGACATTGCCAAGCATTTTGTTAGCTTTGTAGGTTAAAAAAAAATAATCAAAGTGTTTTAAAGAGAGAATTCAGGGCTGGATTTCTCCAGCTGCTAAAGGCTGCTCTTCACAGGAATATTTACCAGTTTCATCCTGTTTACAGGGTTCAATGTACTGCTTGCAACTCTGTGTCTATGGGATGCACCAATCTGGTGGGATGCTAAAGGCAGAATATTTTCTCAAAAAGGAAACAAGAATGTCCTGTTGCAAATGGCAAAATCATTCCCTAGATTGTCCCAACTCCAGACAATGCAGAGCTAACACACCACTTACAGCATGTTCTGTTGCTGTTCTTCTAATATTGCATATACTTTATATTTTCTTTGCAATTGTATAAATAGCATATAGGAAGATGGAGACTATTTAGGGAAAATACTAATTAAAATGAACAATAGAACATAGGAGATCTTATGTTTCTAAAATTAGAGGCTGGTTATTCAGTAATAAATAGCCCTGTCATTATTAGTTTGCAGTCCCTCCTTTCTCTTGCCTGACACACACAATATCACTGTTATCCGTGGCTTGCCTGTCTAAACATGGTTTCTTTCCAACAGTCTACATTGTTTGCTAGCCCTTGTTACAAAAGCTCCCCAGTTCTGGGCTTATCTGGCAAAAGAAAATAAGGAGAAATATTCTTTCTAAACAAAATGAATTTGATGAAGGAATAAAAAGAACTCTAACAAAGGTACTTTCATACACTTCCTGCTAGATACTATTTATTGGCTTCTGGTAATTTCAGAAACCTGGGAGCACAGATCATGATTTTATTTCTTAATAATGAGTAAGTGTTTTGATGAGTTTGATGGCTTTGTTAAGAATGTGCTTGCTTAACTTAAAGGGAAAGTTTGACTTGCAACTTTGGAGTGCAGTGAGTAATTGCTACATGCAGGCATGGCTGTGGTTGGGGCTGCGCTTGGGAGAAAGGCAACAAGATTTGTGCCTGTGTAAAGACCTTGATTTTGTGTGGTTCTAGGAAGTCCCCATGCCAGGCTAATGAGCAGCTTCAGGATTTTATAACCTTAGCAAAAACATGGAGTTGGGTTAAATTTATGATCCTTTAGTGTTCATGATGTGTAACAGTCTTTGACTGATGGTGGGACCACTCTGAATCCCTGTCAACAAGGGCTGACAGCAGAAATCTCCATTTGTAGGTACAGTTAGTGTAGTTTTGGATTGCCTAAGCTTCTCCCTCTGTGGAAGATCAGCTCTTCCTGGAGGACCCACCGCTACAAGCATCACAAACATGCCCACCTGCTGGGCTTTTAAATACTCAGGAATGACTCCTGCCCATACAGACTAATCTTTTCTTGTTTCTTGGTGCTGAGATTATGTTGCTCACTACCAGATTGTGGTTTGGATCCATTTAAAAGACATTGGACTACATGAAGTCACCTTGTGCTGTCATTACTTCATGTCTATTGTTGTCTGGAACAAAAAACAACCTCTGTGAAAGGTGAAAAGGGGATGTAGAAGGTGTAGGAATCTATATTGGCTCAAAGGACAGTAATAGGGGAAACAGAGAAAGGAAGAAAATAAAATTCCCAGGGAAAAAAATAAATAAAAGGAAGAGCAGGAAAGAAAAAACCATAAAAATCTAGTGTTGTCAGCTGAAAATTGGGGCGATTCTGTCATATTAATGACAGGAAACCATACCTCTATTAGCTTTCACAGAGAACTGCAAGCAGCTGCTGTGGAAGGAAGGTGACTTGAGCACGGGTGAAAATATCTAAGACATTGTGCACTTATTTTGTAGAGAGAATTTAGTGAGGATTCATCTGTCATTATCATATCCTCTGTTGAACATGTTGCCCTTGGCAATGGGTAACTAATTTAGCTTTTTTGTTGTTCAGTAGCAAGATTTTCGTGCTTAGTTCACCTAGTAGCTGTGTTTTCTAAAAGCAGAATAAAGAATAAGAAAAACACTGAATTTATAAAACAATTTATGAAACATTTCTATCCCTGATGCCGCCCATCTCCTGGCATTTAATATATCAGTTGCAATTAGACTGCTTGCTAATTGCTTTACTGGATCTCCTGTTTTCAGTCATAACTACATATTAAGGGTAGGTGGTGATGGTAGTCAGGGTTTTCTGTTTTACGAAATGAGTTGAAACAACAAAACTTTTACAAACTCAAAGTATATAGGTAGGGAAATATCAGTAGCTGTTACTGTCTGCTTGATTCTCAGCATGGGGCCAGGCTCTTGACTGCTGTATGTCAAAGAGCTAAGTGTGGGTATGTAGTAGTCCAGATAAAAAGAAACCCACAACTTCCTGCAAAATAACATATGGCTGTGGCACTTGAAGCAAGAACACTAAAATACATTTTTCTCTTAAAAAAAGAAGTGGTAGGAGATTTGACCGTCTGCACAAGTTCTTTCTAAAGATGTGTGAAAGACCCCGCATAGTAGTTTGTGGGGTTTAATTTAACTTGAAGGAGAAGTGCTGGCTTGACTCTAATCAGATTCAATCCTGTGGCTTCTGGAAGCCTAGGTGGTCTCAACCCAGTGCTTAGGTCATTCAGCCATTTGTTGCTTTGCATTTACCATTTCACCAGTGCAATATTATATAATAAATTGAAGTTAAGATACTATGCGCAGTAGACATTAGTCCATATTTTTAAATCCTTAAGTGAATGAGCAGTAAAATCTTCTAGGAGTGTAAACCTGTCTAGGAGACTAAACCTGTCTGTGGTGACTCAAAGAGTGAAACTTGAAGCAAGCAGTGCATGGTGTAATACTGAATCTTTTTGTGATCATGTGCTAAGTTTTGTAGACTTAAAAACTCCACAGAGGTTTAGAAGAGAGGCACGAGTCTGAGCTAAGAGTTTCTGGGAATAGACTTTTCTCCCTTCACAGCTGTGCTGATCAGAAGCTGTTGCATTAGGGGGGAAATACTGATTTTGTGTGAGTTTATCTTAACTCCGTCTTGGTACAACTGTAGATCCTTGACTTACTACAGTGCACTTGCTCAGAAGACTTGACCTTCTGCCTCCAGTGGGACTCTAGGGTGGCCTCTTTCAGAATTTGTCCACTTGGATTATAGACTCCTTTGGACAACGGCTGTTTTGCATCAATGTCTGGGGCACACTTCTGCTAGTATGTTGTACAGATCTTAGAGGAAACCCCCTTTAGGGGCTGATTCTGGGGTGCTGCACAATCCTGACCTCTGCATTGGCTGAATGAGCGGGCAGACAACTAGCTGTCCCATCCCATTTTGACAGGAGTGGTGGCATGTCTCTGGGCAGTGGGTAGGACTATCCCCTCCCTCTGCATGGTCACAAAGAGCCCTGCAGAGAGAGGCGAGGCAGAGAACAGGCTCTAATGTTTTGGAGGACTGTCCTTCACCACCTCTGCAACTTGGCTTCTTCACTGTATTAGGTCCTTCCCTGAGGCTTTTACTGCATTCCCCTCCTCTTCCCGCTCATTCTTTGTTCACTTTGGCTTTATTCCTCCTCCATTTGCAACTGATTTAAAAAAATACAGGACATTAAAGTTACTTGTGAGGTGTGGTGGTCTTCAGAGTTAAACACTGGAAAAAAAAAGTACTTTCCCTTCATTTAGTATTTTTAAAGAAGTAATAAGTAACACGGCAGGATACAATTGTAATAAGATGAACAACTTCGAGGTATCTGAAGCTTTATTCCTTTGCCTCCTGCCTCTCCTGATCACTATAAGTCATGCATGAGCTATTACTTTTACTGTACGTAATTTCTAGTATCCTTTGAGATCAAATCACTCCTTTGATAAAGTGGTTTTCTGAGTATTTCAGCCATGCTTACATAGCTGTTTGTGTATGTGTGGATGTAATTTATCTGTTTATTATAATTCTAATAATGAAAAGAAAGTGAAATGCTATTATAAATCTCAGCATGGTAATCAGTTTGTTGTTATCGCTGGTTATGGCAATCATTTTTAACTCTCCATTTTGCTAATGGCACACCTTAAATTTTTCCAAGTTGAATAGTATTTTGCCATGACTTTAATGAAAATATGTGATGTTAGAACAGGAGATTTAGGCTGTAATTCAACAAAGCACTTGAGTGTGTGAATAACTTCACTCAAGTGAGTAGATCTACAAATTTTAAGCGGACAATTCCCACTTACCAAATTAAGCACATATGTTAGTTTTTATGCTGATGATTGGGACCTTTATGCTGCCTTATAATAAAACCTATGACTTGTGGGACCTTTGTGAATAAGGTAGTTGTAACTTGTTTCAGTGAGAAACAAACTTCTACCTAGAGTATCTTTCAAAAGATAGGAAACATTTTATTTCTAAATCGTGCATCCATACCAAAGCAAATTAAAAACCAGAGCAATACGTAGTCAAAGGACAATGGGTATACAGCTGTTTATAGCAAATACTTCCAAGAGAACCATCATAAAATTAGTTTTGTAACTTGCACAGTAAAAGCAGTGGGAACAATTCTTCAATCAGTGGGCAAACAGGTTTTCTAATGTTGATGGATGCAAGCTAGGAAGAGTATTGAATTTTTTTCCAATTAGCCTTTTTTCCTACAAAATTGCCTCTTAATAATTTCCCTTCATGTCCAGTGCATAAAGGTATCTGTGTATATGAATTTAATTTATATGCCAATGATGTTTTATACATTGTCTTGTCTGCATCTCATTACTGTCATTAATAAGCACTCCAATACATCTCGTTACAAGGTTAATTGGGACAAATCTAAAATACGTCCCCTTTTATATTGTAAATATGATATCTCCTGGCAGCACATTCCTAGTGGATGGACACAAAAGTTATAGTGTCTTATTAAGGGTTTCTATATGATATCATAGCTGCATTCAATGACTACATTATGTTGTAAATACGGCTGTATGGAAAATTGGCTGCATACAACATAATCTAGATGGAACATGCATCTTCCTAGGACTGGATGAAACACAATTGTGAACAGCAATTCTACTTTTATTTTTTTTAGCCATACTTTTGTGGCCCAGAGTAATTTATACTCTGTTCTGCTCTTTTTGCTAGCAGCTAATTTCTGATTTTGAATGCATGCATTTTAAAAAGTCTGCTCCTTCACAAGGCTCAGCTGTACCCTCTTATGGTCAATAAAAAGCAGGATTTTGCAAGTAAAAAGATGTTTTCTCTGGGCAACAGACAAGAGCTTTTGTGCTTTCATATCGAAACACATCTCATGTCAACATCTGTCAGAGTCATCCGAGATAACACACTGTAACAAGTACATGGGTCACATACATGTCTCTAGTCCACAGGACCAAGGGTTAAATCTCAGAGAAAGTGGGACTTCCACTGAAAAGTGTTCTCCTGTAGATGTGACTTACACTGCCAGACCTTCCTGTCACACAGAGCAAAAGCGCAGATAAAGTTTCTGCAACATGGTTTGAGAACAGAGGCTATAGATAAGTAAGATCTCTGGGCACTACATTCCTATCCATTTGGTTGTTTGTTTTTTTTCTGGGGTGATTGTGGAGTCTCCATGATGACTCACTGAACTTGGAAGGTGGGTGAAGCCTCCCAGGACTTGGTGGCTTTGCCTGAAGTCTCAATTCTGTAACACACAGACATGAAGGGTATGTGCTGCTATGTAGATCAGTTTGGTATGTGCAGAATAGTTTGCATTTGCTTACTACTCAAAAGATAAGCTTTAGGGCAGGATGGACTGGAATTTTACCTGGATAGAGATAGGATTGGAGGTGTACAGGTCTGTTAGCTGTTATTTTCCAGATCCTGTATTCATAGACCTGGGCTGTTCCATAGACCTAGCCTACCAGGGAGCCCTGGATACTTCAGTGCCATGGGCTTTCTGGATGCTTCACCTGAGAAGCACAATTTGCCTCACGGTTTTTGGGACTTGAGTTTGTCCATTGGCTATGAGTGCGAAGCGTTAAAAGCTGTCATAATACCTATGAATTGTTTGTGGTGATCCTTATGGAAAGATTTATGTCCTATACTAGGGATGAAACTAATTCCTCTCCAAAGACCTGTGCCAAGACTAACACGCAGGCTATGTCCCTCCAAAAGAGGGCTGTCCTGGCCTTTGTTTTCTCTTTGCAGAGTTGAATTTCAGTCTTCCTGTATACCTTAGTCAGGAGATCACCCTACAACAAATTCTTGATTATAAGCAGCACCAAACTGGAGACATAGGATCCAGAATCCTGAAGCAAGGGCTGTAGGTGATGGCCCACAACTCTGTAGCTCCAGCCTTTCCTGGGAGTTTGATGCCCAGAGGTTGGAACAGTGTGACATGCATAATGCTGTTGCTATAGCAGGCACAGAACTATTATTCATGTTCCCGGTTCAAGAAGGATGAAACAGTACAAAACACTGGACAAGAAAGTGTGTATTACAGAAAATGGTAAATTCCAGCTACTCGTTAGCACAGTAGGTCCAGCCATTTTCCCTTGGCATAGACTCACCTCCCCAAGCATGAGCTAAATAGCTTAGGAAAGCTGCGTAGCTTAGCTCCTATTTAATTGACAGAGTATTGTTACTTCAAACAAGCCATATTAATGGCACGTTATCTCTACTGTTGTGTTCATTCCAGACCTTAGGCAACAATTAATTTTGTCATGCCAACAAATGTCATTTGATTTTTCTAATGTACCATTGCCATACCAATTTAGATAAATATATCCTAATAAATCTACAGATTAGATTTTTTTAAAAGGCAGCTAGTTAATAAGAATTTGAAAAAATCCCAATCACCAAACAGAACAACCAATCTACCAACCAAACATCCCCTCACAATCCCATCACCCTTTACTCTGAGGCTGTTCAGTGGATCCATGAGAGTCATGACTGGAAAGATAGTAACACAGAATCTAGTAGGTCAATGTCAGTGAATTACTGCACTGTTCCTGGATGGTTTCAGTAACCAGCTTTGCAATATAAAGCTGCGTGGTGCAACCAAGACCGAAGCTCATGAGGTATTGAAGGGGGCTTCATGTCTAAGGACCTGCTCTGGCCCTGGTATTGGCTGGACCTAAATACAGTGTTCTGCATTAACAATACTGACTGATATGTGGGTGACCAGCTAAATGATTTAACTCTGTTTGTTTGTCTAAAGATCCAAGGGAAACGTATATAATTCTTACAGGCTTTTTGTTAGAACCAGCCTGCAATTAGCCCTCTGTATTGCTAATGTTGAGTAAATGTTTTAACAGAGTAAACTCTTAACAATTGTTATCATGCTTGCAACCCCTCTAGCTTGGCAAGAGCAAAACAAATAATGGGTATCGAAGATCTCATCCTGTGGAAAGTATGCCTCAAAGCAAACCCCCAAACATGCGGTTTTATCTCTTGCAATCAGCCACTGTACACATGCATCTGTCAGCTCTGTCCAGTGGTTAGACACTCCATAATATATTAAGAATAGCATACTTCTTGTTTAAATTTACTTTTGCTCTGCAAGTATCTGGAAAAAAAAAAAGGTTTACTTCACTAATGTCCTATATGTGTACTGATGAAACAACATCCATATCAGCCACTTTACAAAACAGTTTTCAACTAACATCTTTATGCACTATGAAGTCATTTGTTCCTATTAAGAAAAATCATTGTTTAGGCATTAGAAGTCCACCATATATGTGCAAAGTCTTATACCTGATTTTTGTCATCTTCAGGTTCTGTCACAGATGCTAACATACTTGCAGTTCTGTCTCCCAGGAGCCTTACTTTTTTTTTTTAATGGCAATTCTGGCCAAAGGAGTCAATACAGGCATCAAATAGCCACCATGCCACACAAACATTTTTAAATGACCCCTAGTCCACGTATCTGTACACATGCACTGGTATCGTTATCGGATTCTCAGGAAGAAAAGATGGGGGAAAAAGCAAACCCCAAACTATCTTCCCTGTATTTTGAAATCCCTTAATCTCAGACAAGGCCTTTGGGTGCGCAATGATTCTGACCAAGGAGATACATGTCCCTGTGCCCTGTAGAGGTTGTATGCCACTGGCAGTAGTGATGGATGTGCCACTTTCACTCCCACCCCACTGTCTGTGTGATGTGTTGGTGGTCCCTGGGGAGGGATGTCCCTTTTTTCTACCTCTTCTTTCCCTCCGTACAGCTGAGCTAGTGCTGTTGCAAGAAGTGAAGCTCTGACAGAGCTTTCCTAATAATTTCTGTAGTGGTCCAAGACATACACTTGCATTTTCATCCTCTGTTGCTGGCTCGAGAGCACTGCAGATACTAAAATTTCAAGAAATTATGCAGGATACCAGTTCAGTCCTTAATAAGAGAGTGTTTAAATATTTCCTGAGTCAAAAGGATAAGGATGCATCCTTTCACTCTTTCTGTTTTTCCATACCCTGAACAGACTGGGTAACAGATAGAGCACAAACATCTCCAGAAGGTATCTTAACAACTTAAATGATTTATTTTCTGGGTCTTCTGTATGGTTTCGCTCATGGGCTTTGGATAGTAGTTCTTTTCTGGTTTGGTGTATGTGCAGCAAGTCCAGTGTTGTAGCCTGGACAAGTTTTGAAAAACAGAAATTCTGTTGTTGTCTTTTATGTCTGCATTGGTTGATTTGGGGAAAATAAGGGAATATTCATTTTCCTGAGAAGTAGAGATATTGTTAGTACTTAGCTAGTGAAAGCAGCAATCAAAGTGTCATCTAACTTTAGGGCTTCTCAGACATTAAAACGAGGAATCATCTCCACAAGAATAATTCACAAAGCTTCCACCCTGTGTGAAGATAACAAAGCATATTTTAATAACCCTAACATGCTGGCTGTAAAGCCCATAAGTCTTTCTTTTGTATTGTTATGAATTCCTTCCTAAAATCCCCGTTACCCTAAAATATATCTGAAGACATGGAGATAACTTAGCAAGCATGGCTCTGTCCTAGCACTCCTCTCTGACTGATGTAAAATGGAACTATTCAAATGTGCTTCAAAAGCTGAAACAAAATGAAAAGGAAGCTAGATTTGTCTCAGAGGCACCCACTTCTAATAGCTGAACTGTTTGAAGTCCAAAGGGTTTCCAATGAGCATGAACCAAGGAGCTCAGCTGCATTCTCCAAGCACCTGTTCCCCAGGCAGATGCAACATCCTTTGCATGAAAGAAGGATTCTTCTCTCATCAAAGCGAAACTTTGAGATGAATTGTTGGATGTCTCAGTTCTCCTTGTTTGCTCACCTGTAGCCAAAGACACGGTCACTTCTGTGTTTTGCAAAGTAGCTTCAAGGCATCTTGGTCTCTCTTCAGATAAGTGAAGGTTACTTCACCATGAAGAGCTGTATAACAGGTGGCTGAAGCTCTATTTCATTCTTGTTTATTGCATTAAGGACACCAATCTTCATTGGCACAGGGGAAATCTGTGGGCTAGAGCACATGGGACCTTGCAAGTGAAATGATAAAATTTGTTACACTAAACTTGTCGTTTTTATAAGTCTTGTTGTTGTGTCTTGCTGAGGTAGTGTGTGCTTTCCCTTTGTCACCAGATAGTATCTCATTCTGCCTCTAGATTTGCTACCCAAACAAAAACAAGCCTTGAATGCCTACTCAGTGATGGTGTTTTGATTTTTCTCTCAGCCATAAGTACCACCAGGCAATCAGCAAGGGAAAAGAAAAAACAAACCAGAGAAAAGCATGTTTTCTCCGTCTATTTTTAAATATAAGTAATTGACATCTTCCCTTCTGCTCGCACAAGTTCCAGACAAGCACAGCTCAAATTGACCTTATCACGCAACTCTCCAGGTAGGAGAGGAGGAAATAAAAAAAATTAAAAAAAGGACCAAGTAGCTATGATTTGTACCCATGAACTAGGAGAAAGCCGAGCTCGGCACCCTGCCTGCTCTGGTGTGTACTGGGAACGCCTCAGCCCTGCTGCCACCTCAAATCCTTTGTCTGTTCTGACCTGGGCCGCTTCTCAGCACAGGGACCAGAGAGACCCTCCTGGCTGTGTGCTGCCAAGCAAAACATCCGTCAGCAGCTCATAACCCTGAGGTAGGCCTGCATCTCTGCTGCAGGTGCCTTACGGGGCTCTCACTACTGCACCCAGTTTCTGAATAAACCTTGGGTCTGGGGATGAGGCCTTCACCACTGCCTCAGTTAAGTGAGCCAGCAGAGAGACAACCCCATTACTGCTGTTCCGCAAGCTGCCAAAGCTCCAGGATGCTTTGTTTGCTTTGCTGGCAGATGCTCGATGCTCTGAGTCCCTGTGACACTGGACAGTAGGAGAGGTGAAAATGTCACGTGGGATCTAGGAACTGAGACAGTAGATTACTAGAAACTCTTTAGAAAACAAGTTTCTGAAAGGGCTGGAGGGTGGGAAAGAAGAAAACAGAAGTGGTGCAGGCTCTTTCCACTAAAGTTTTGATTTCCATCTCAGTTCCACTGCTGCAGCAATCAGGACCATGGTCCAACTGCCGCATGCGTACTGAAAGTGGAGGGATTTTTTACATGTAGTTAAAATCGGCAGAGCAGCATTTTGTTGTTAGGTTGAGCATGGTGCTTTTGAAGCCAATGGTGACCACTTGCGTTACAGTGTAGGCGAGAAGATATTTTATCCGATCAGATAAATGCTACGTTTTTCTCTAGAAAATAAATCAAGTAGGCTCATTTCGCTCTAGCAAAATGAAAACTTTATCACTGATGTTTTTACTGAATTTTTCAAACTGACTTTATTTAGATATTGGGAGACTGACTCCGATCTTACAGTTTGCATTGGAAACTGGGAAGCAGCTCCTAAGCTTCTGTAGCTCTGGTGGAAGTGGGAACGCAGTCAGACTGCTGCAAAAGTAGGAGGTTTTTCCTGTCATTCTCAGATGTACACTTCTGTTACTGAGGTTTCTTATCAGAAAAAACACAATAGAACTAGCGTGTATGAAAACGAGAGCTCCCACCAAATGTCAAAGTCACTGCTGATAACGAGTTCAGTAGCACAAAACAAGATATTATAGCTTGTTTATCTTCTTGTTGCATTGTAACCATCCCTTCTGAAACAGAGATCGAAGAGCTCGAGTAAGACAGGCATTGCTCACAGCCACCATGTAAAACATGCGAGAGGGTGGGTTTGTGTTTAGGGGAAATACGTGTATCGAGAAGTGCAGGAGAGGTGGCAGTGGTCTACCCAGGAGGAATCGGAGACAGTGGTATTGTCTGTTGGTCTTTCCAAAAGCAAGTGTCTTTATCTGACAGACTGTTCTCTGCCCTGTTGATGGGACCAGATGAATGTTTTGTACCTATTTGCATTATGAGGCAGTTTCTACTTTGAGCACTTTGAACCAATTTTTTAAAAAATCTCTTTGCAAAAGCAACCCTCATCCAAAGGCTGTGTTGGAGGGGGCTGTGCTGTTTGTCTTTGATGCATGGCCAGAGGTGGGAAGAGTACCACATTTGGGGTCATCTGCGAGTTGCATCCAGTAACAGACTCGAGTACTTACATGCAATGAAAGCAAGGAGTTTAAAGCACTATAACCCTGAAAATCCTACTCACCTACTGTCTAACACAGGAGGCATCAAAAACTGGTGGCTGTGAATAGCAAGTTCTGTTTCTGTAGATGTCAAGAGCTGACCTAGCCTTGACGATGCTCACCATTTCCATGCATGTTCCCGGGGTGAATACCACAAGGACAGTGGGTCAGGCACTGTCACTGGCACAGTTAGAAAAGTCTTCCCTTGCTAGGTATAGTTTGGAATTGCATTTGATTTCTTATACCTGTAAGTATTTGTTTGCAAATCATTTTATAGAGCCAGCACTTCAGTTTGCAAGAGAGCAGAGCAGTGAGTCATGCCACAAGCTGGCACTGGCAAAACCCCTCTCTGCTAATGAGCTACACCCAGGAAATGTCTCCTTTGCCTGGGGGAACTACACCCCAGTCATCCTCCCCTGAAGCTTGTCAGATCCTTGGCATGGTGGCTGGCAAGCGTTGAGAGGGGTGGCACACATGGGACAGGACACACTGGAGTGCCGCTGGGACATACTTCCCAGCCATTGTCTCCAGCACATGGAGGCAACATCAGCACCTCTTCACCACATCTCACTTTTTTAGGGAAAAAACATATGCTGCTCCTTCCTCAGGAGGAACTAGGTTACCTCCAAGGGAAGGTCCAGGAGCAGGGAATGCTGCTGGCTCCCTAAGTGAGGTGTTCGGTCTGTGCTCCTGGAGCAGTTTTGGGAGGGGTGGCAGTGATGAGCAGTGTCACATGTCATGTGCATATGGACAGCAGAAAAGAGTTACTGGTTCTTGCTCCCATTTTGTGCTCATTTTGCAGGTTGGTTCATAATACAGTAAGGCTCATAATACTCCTAAAAATCACTTTTTGAGGAAGCAAACATGCTTTCCTGTGAACTGACTGAACATGCATATGGAGCAGATATGGTAATATCTGCGGGGCACTTTTTCACCATCTAGCGAATTACAGTACTAAGATAAGTGACGTTATCTTTTAAGGTAAATGGTTTTGTGTACTAATATCTTATGAGATGTTATACCAAAAATATATAGCAATATAAATAGAGAAAAAAAAAAAAGTTCCTTTTTGAGTCTGGAAATATAAAGCCTTATACTTGTGTCTGTCTTGAGTGTTGCTTAAGAACAGTGAAACAATGAAGGCATTTGAACACTATTAACACAAAATGAGTTCAGCCATTGATTTTATTTCACTTAGTGTTTTCAAATAGGTTGTATGTTTTCCTCCCCCACATATTTCATGTTCATGAAACAAGTTTGCAAGTGGTTTGGTTGAATACTAAGAAAATAAAGACACACGGGATGCCATTCTGGGGCAGTTGTGCTATTGTCCCTAACTGATCAAGCTGGGTTTGATGAGGGCGGGTTCCTAACATTAACTGAAACAGCACTTGGGCTACATGAGTGAGCACAATCCCACACTTGTCACTCAGAGAAGCAGCCTGGAAAATGCAGGATATTTTCTTTTACATCGGTTTTAGCAATCCCCACTCGCAACTGGAAGTTGCATATAGACATAGTGTTTGGGGAATCATGGGCTAAGTGGGTATTACAGTATGAAAACGTAAATCTCCTCTATTTTAATTGGGAAAACAGTAGTTGGCATTAGCGTTATACAAGTATCTGCTAGCTTAGGTTATGCTTATGCTGACGCTTTAGAGGCATGTTTCTATGAGTACTGATGTTGGTTTTGTGTATGTGTGAATTAGACATACAGGTTAATATCATTATCACAAAGTACTTGAGAAATTCAGTAGTAAGGACAGTGAACTGAATATGGGCAAGCAATATTGCTAATAGCATTTAAATTTATGTGGTAAATTTACTAATGTGATGCTAAAAAAATATACAGTACCTAATTAGAGAAGAAAATCCTTCACTTCACATGCATTTTATTTTATACAGCAAGGACAGTCGTTCCTCCTGTGAAGTTTATGTTGGTTGAAAGCATAAATTTTACTGATATATATACAGGTTTCTGTTCCCAGTGGTGAACACTGTTACATTTAGAAAATTGACAAAATCAATGGCAATAAACCAGAGATCAATTTAAATTTCACATTTAGCTACTTGTTTTAGAGTCTCTCTGAAATTTACAATCGCTAACATGTTTTATGTTTAGAAGAAATAGATTAATACAGCTGCTGTCCATTTGTAGCAATTGTTTCCTAAACTTGTCAGCTGAGGGTGTGTGTGTATATAAATACATCTATAAAATTACACACAAGATATAGTATATGCAACACTGTTGTTCTGCCACACCATTCTGCTCTCTGCAGGTTGTTTTCTTATCTATTGAAAGTGTTAGAGAATGGTCACTAATAAGTGGTATAAAAGTAATGAATAGTAATAGTTTTAGATACCCGAGCTTTCTAAGTTGCTAATTTAGTATCCTATTCCACCATAGCTGTCACCATAAAATCAGGTCACTATAGAGGTAAGAATCTATAAATATAGTGCCTATGTCATATCCCATCATCTCCAAAAGGATCATGCTCTCTGTCTGTTTAAAGAGGTTTACATATTCCTTAAAATACATGTATGATAAATTAAGCACTCTTTTCTAGGCCCCTTTAAATGGAAGGAATTGAAAACACAATAATGATATAATTAATTATGGTCTTATTCCTGTAGAAAAATTACACCTTTTTCGATTAGTGTGAAATATAAGTGTCAAATCAGTAATAAAATCCTGATCAATAAAACAATAATAACGATGTTGTTAAAAGCAGACCTAGAAAGGTGTTCGTGGCAACGTATTTTAGGGGTTAGAAACCCTTTTAAAATAAACGGATTTCATCTTTACACTGTGTCATCTAAATCATTACAATGTTTGTGTATACAATTATCATCTGACGATAAATTGCGGCTATTGAATGGATTATGTTTGAACTTTTTGACCTCATAAATCTGAGTTTGTCATAGCTTCAGCAAATGCTTGTGTAACAATCAGTTGATTACATGGCAGAGCAGATGTATGTATGTTAACTGGAAAATATGAAAGGACCAGGGTAATTCAAAGTTCACTGGAAGAAGTTTATAAATGTCAGACAATATCATGTTAACACATTCTCAATATACCTTTTTAGTTATAAGTTGGTATCAGTTTCTATTCTATTTTTCCTCCTATTTTAACGTGAGATTCAAATATAATAGGAAAAAAGATAAAACTGAAAAATAAAATCCCAATCATGATTGGCAGAGAATTTAATGGAACACAGTGTGAAATATTTTGGTAGGATGTAGTGAACCATGTCCTCAAGAAATCATTAAAAATTAACCAAATGGCAACCACAAGTGAATAGCATCTTGGAAAAAGCAGAAAAACATTACTGAAGTGGAAAGATGGCATGATAAAGCATAAGCCATTTATGAAAAGAGGAGCTATAGGTTTCTGCAGGATTATTTTAATCTGAGTTCAGATCCCATAGGTGTAGATTACTGGTCTGTTTGACATTATTCATCTGAAACAGGTGTGGACAGAAAATGAGTGAAGACGGGGAGTGTATCTCGAAAGGTTTTCCCTTCATGTTGTGAAGGCTAGTCTTTTTTTCAGTAGGTACTGACAAACAAATGAAAGGAACAGATAAAAATTATTACTATTACATGCTAGTGCTTGTAATTATGGGTAGCAATTTTGTTACTGGGCCAATTTTTCAAGAAACTTTGAATGTTTGTACGCAGTTTTCCCACGCGCACACAAACTGTGTCTCCGCCTTGGTCTTCTCATAAGAAAAGAAACAATGACATCATTGAATACTTAAGTGTAAAATCAAGCTCAAGTTATAGGGTTTTTATTAATAATTTTGTAGGCTGGTAATCATTTGGGAAATCAGTTCAAAGATTACAATAACATTGGGGTTGATCATCAGAAATCTACTGGTTCTAAAGTCAAGCTGGGCTGATTTTGACCAAAGTATTCAGCTGTAACAAAGAAATTAAATCTCTATACCCATCTGGGTTAAAACTGATAAGTGATTTTTGACCATTTTAGTGATATCTTAGATTTTGATACATAAAAAAATTATTTAGTATTTTTAAATAATCTTACATAGTTTTTCAAGGCAAAATTTAAGTAACATTTTATTTTAATATTTTTGAGAGTCTGATGCCAAAAGCAAACCTTCCTACGGTAAAATATTTAATTAAATTCAAAAGAAATTTATTTCCATGTTTTCATTTAAACATTAAATTATTCAGTTTTGGCTCCCACATGAAAATTATTTTTTTTCTTTAATTTCTTACCTGACTAATGTAATGTAAAAACACCCCAGCTCTTTGAATAAGAAGAGACATGTTCACAGAATGCACACCCACCAAAAGGTATGTGTAGTGTAAGTGCATTCTGTGCTCTCCATGTCTCTTCCTATTTTTGTTCAGAATGCCTTTGGAAGAAGATTTTCCTCTTTATGAGAAATACCGTGCTTAACAAGTGTCACTTGAAATTACTATTTTTGTATGCTCCTATGAGAAATATTTGCAAGTAGTGCAGTCATGCTGCTCTTTGTGAACAGGTCTGCTCTGCCCAGACTTCAGAACGGGGGCTTGAAGGTTGGTGAGGGCACAGCCTTTGTGTCATAACGTGCCTTTTATTGTGAAAACCTTCAAAATCTAGCCAGGTTATACACTGACAGAAATTGCGGTTTGCACAGGAACGGCAAAGACTTTGATATTTAGCAGCTAAAATTTCCATATGTTCTGTCACTGCCAAGTAAAGCTGAGCCTCTCTGCAGTGCAGGCAGAGCAGCTGCCCCCACGCTAAACCACCCAACAGCACTGGGGCAGCTCTACCCTCAGATTAAATCAGAATATATTCCCATATCTGGGAATTTATTTTACTACTGAAATCTTGATAATAATTCAAAAATAATAACAAGTTTAAGGTGGGCACCTCAGATTGCAGTGTTCTTATATGGCCGTCTCTCTTCTTAATTCAGAATTTAACTGCCTTTAGATAGTGAAGGCAGTTTCTCAGTTTGAGGCAGATCCTTAGGAAGTAAATTGTCTTTACTCCAAGGAAGTCAGCTAAGTGACAGTTTTCACCACTGGAGGATACTGCTTCAGATAACACTGTGCTAAATGTTAATAAGAACCACTCTATATGGGAAACCTCCCTGTCGCTGGTGTAGGTGTCTGTGTGAAGTCTCTTGGAAAAGTACCTAGGATTAGATTGTTTGCTTAATTTTTCTTTTCACCTTCAACCATGTGGCCATGGAGGGGTTAATTTGGAAGGCGTTACAAAGTCATTTATCTAGCTGTTGAAGTGGAAGTCTGCCTGAATTTGCGCCGCTCCTTCACATTGAAAAATAAATTTAAAAAAATAAACTGTCATAGAGATAATGTTGCGGTATCACTTGAGTTGCCAGTGAACAATATTCTATATCATAAGAAAAAAAATATACATATTTTGCCACAAGCCTCTGATCAGTAGACACTCTGCACAGAATGAGCATAGCAACTACATTATCTTTCACCCTGAGGTTAAGGTCATTGTCAAGGATTTGAGGACAAGCTTGTATTGCAGCTGCCTGCATTTAGAGCTGTCAAAGCTTAGAAAAACCTGCCTGATGGACATGTTCTTGTTTTGTATCCTTTTTTTTTTTTTTTTTAAGCCATACAATTCTATGGGAGATTTAATTAAGTACTGTGCAGAAATCTATAAGGAAAGAAGAGCACCTTTAAGTACCTGTAGTTGTTTATTTCATTCTGGTCCTGTGAACTCCTACAACTGAATTTAATGTAAGTGAAAACAAATTACTAATGAACAGTGCCTACTCTCCAGACTAGCTCCCCATTCTTTGCTGATACAGTGGCTGAAAGGCAAGACTCACTAAACTTCCAGCTTTGGAGGGGCTTGTTTCATGGATATTCAGATCTCAACAAAACAGCTCGCTGAAGCCCTTAACTGTGTTACAATTGGCCTCTTCATGAACAGATGAACTTTTCTTTTCACCGTTTCAAGTCTGTTATCCAAGACTAAAGGGTAGCATGGCTATTTCATTTCTGACCTGCCTAACATATAATTAGAAGGTTCCTAGATGTACTTATAATTGAATTATGGGGTGTTTCATGAGCATTCTTGCTCATAGGTAGAGATGTAAAAAGCAAAGCTCATCTGGAATGCATGAAGGGAGAAGCGGATGATTTAGTAGGTCTGTATATTGCCTGAAATATTAGATTACGAGTCAAAAATCTACTGGTTAAAATTTATTTTTATTAGGAAAATTATCCTAAGTCTATAGCACCAATTTCTGTGACAGTATAACTGGATACAGCTCGATTGATTTTAGTGAGGCTCTACTCATTTATACCTAACTCAGGTTAGAGAAGGGTCCAGTGAATTAGTCCCAGTCACATATTTATCAGACATGAAACATTCAGCTAATCTCTTGGAGGCCTGTAATTGGCTAACATAAAACATTACTGGATGATTAAAATTACAGTTGACTTTCAGGTTTGTTGTCAAGTAGATTTGAAATGTGGGGAAATAACTTAAAGGCTGAAATTTTGTGCTCTCTCTCCAGTGTTTATGGATTGATTGTCAGATGCACAGTCCTTCTAGGGTAGCAACTCACAACTGCTCTCAGCAATTCATGTCCTTCACCTCCTGTGGAAACTGCTGCTCTCAGTGCATGGACAGGATTATTTAGTTAAATGCCAGTTTGGAAATACAGGAGTATGACCAGAGGGGAAGGACAACACCTTTCAGATATTACCAACATTGTCCTTTTCAACATTGTGATTTTGGTTTTGATGGAGGTCCCAGCAACTCTTTCAGAATGCCGCAAAGCCAAAAAATCTTACTAATCTGTGCTTTAACTATAGACAGCTAAATAACAGGCTACTTCATCCTGTCAAGGATGCTTTTGGAACAGGAGCAGTTGCTGTTCAGACATGAAGAATACCTGCCAGATACCCTTGGTTTGTTTAAAACAAAATAATTTTAAAAACCCTGAATTTTTATCAAAATATGAACTTGCCTTATCTGATTCAACTCCCTTTTATTATATATGCAATTTTGACCAAAAGGTAAAGTGAGGAAAAGACTGAACAAAATGCAGAAATCAGACAGTTCTCCCTTCTGTGGCAATCTCTGAAGAAATGTGGAGAAGAAATAAGAGGAGAGTTGAGAAGTAAAACCATTGACCTTTCCAGCTGCAGAGGAGGCAAAATTAAGGTCTCAGGCTATCATGTGTTGCATGATGGAATTAGGGTCAGGGAGCCATCTACCCCATACAGCATTACCTATGGAACGGGAGCCATCATGATGGAGATTTGCAGTCTCTCGTTTAGAAGCAGACTACTCTTAGTCTTTAGAGTGCTGTATTTCATGAATTTGTAAATGATGGCAAGACACTCTTTTACTAATAATCTATATTTAACTATCTGATAAGGGGAACAATCTTTTTTTTTTTTTTTTTATGAAGCTGATACTCTTTCAGCTACCTTCAAGTACATTTGCAGAGGAAGAACTGTAGAGTATTGTTTTTACTATATCTATGGGACATTCTTCACAGAAAGCTTTGTCCCATCGTACCTTTTATACTAGGGGCATATTGATAAAATTGGCGCTTCTAGTTTACTGTATGTCAAATAAAGAGTATTTAAACAATATCCATCATCTTCAAGTATAATGACCTGTGAATGTTTACTAAGGATCTTCAAATAGTTTCTGGTCTGCTTCCTAATAAAGCACTGAATAACATCAATACATGCACTGTGCTGTACTCTAGCTGAATTAGATTAGTAAGTTATATTGATTGGTTAGCAATGCAAATAGAATCTGATACTCCTTTTCTGGCATCAAAAATCATAAATCTGTTTGTATTGTTCCCTTCTGGAGATCTCATTTGCTGAACGATCTTCTTGTTGACATTGACAGTTCTTCTCTCTTTGATATAATCAATATTTTAAACGTGAAACCAAATGCAGACTGGGAGTTTTAGATATTTATAACTTTGTCATCATTTTTTTGGTAACGATTGGGTGTTATTCATTTCAATTTGAAGGCTCTTTGACCAGTAGAAGTATGACCTTAGGTATCTCATACCTGAGCATCAGTATAGTTGTCAGGTATGGTGGTGGTGCATATGCTTACTTTCAGGTTAAAAATCATTGTATTTCTGAAAGATGTTAGGTAACAAATTGCACCAGCCTCATGTCTGACCACAAAAAAAATAGGTAGCAGGTTCTGGGGATGACCAGCTTTCCTTTAACAAGTGGCTGCCTGTTAACATGACTTGAAGCTGCTGTCGAAGCTCTTGCCATTCAAACAACCCACCACAGTGCTGCCTAAAGCAGGAGCGGATTTTTAATTTGTAGCATAATGACTGTATACATTTTGAAATTACGAGTTGTTTCAGTCTTGTTCTTTGTAATCTTTCCTTCATGCAGAGGAGGTCACCATGCAAGAGATTTCTTCCCTCTTCTCCCCTTCCTCCCAAAGTGGCCCCTAATCCAGAGTACCTCATCCGTATTATGTAAGAACAGAAAACATATTCACCCATCTCTATTTTTATATGTATATTATACTAGCAACCCAGGACCATCTTCAGCAATATTTTCCATCAAGTATGCAAAGACAATGTGGAGAAAAAAGCAGCAATGCAAAGTAGAAAAAGAGGAATATGACATGGTAGAAGAGAAGTAGTCTTGCCCCATTTGCAGTGTCAAGACCAATAACAGGGGAATACACCCTTTTCTAGGACCCATACTTTAAAGAGGAAAGAAAATACCTGTGAGATTTCAAGCTGAGACACAAGAAGTGATGCAGCCTTTTTTAGCCCTCGTTTTTGGCCACATTTGTATGTCTACAGGGCTTTCAAGCTACAAGTGGTCCTCATGATCACAGCAGAAAGCAGATACACAAGGATAATTCTCCTTGACACATAAACATGTCTTATTTCCCTCCTATTTTGGGGCCTATTTGTGATAACTCTGATGGAGAGAGACTAGTTTTTAGCCATTCATCTTCAGTACTTGTCTGTGTATTACCAATATTTATGACACTTTGGAGGACTGTGCTGTCAACAGTACACTGCTGCCTTGCTCATGTTCTCTCCCTTAAATTACACCAACACTGAAAAGCCTTCCTTTGGCGTCTGAGCAAATCCACAAAATGACAATTTTATGTTCATATGAAAATTAGTTTTGTTCTTGCTATTTCTCTTTCCTTTAAATCACTGTTAGGGAATGGATGTTGTTTTGCCATTTCCTGTTCTCATTAGAGCTTTTGTCATAAGAATAAAACATCAGAACCTTGGTGGTTCAGGAATACTCAGTAAGAGCTCTGCATCCAACCGCTCTTGCAAAGTGGACTGAGTAGCTTTGAGGTTTGTTTTTTAAAATGTTTTCTTTTTTTTTGAAAGGCTAAGCATTAATTTGTTCTTATAGCAATCAAGTTAAAAAGCAGATGAAATAGTGCCAAGAAATTATTTTAGGATCATTGTAATTCATGTCTCCTCATCCCCTCTTCAATTCCCCTTCTTGCTGCAAACATCTAGACATCCCGTCAGAACATGTAAGTCTTTGCTTATCTCATCTTTCTTTAAACTATTCAAAATGTGCACTCATTAAAATATTGAGGTCCTCCATAGAGTACTTTCTGTTTTACAACTGCATCATATTTTGGCAGCTTTCAAAATGTGTATTTCTGCCAGTTCTTGGGAAACATCACCTTTGCCCACATGAATAACCACTAAAACACCTGATTCCCCTGGCTCCAGCATTGCTGTAGAGAGCCACTGACCACCTAAAATTGCCTTGCTGGGTGAACATGTCCCATGCTACAAAAAGGAAACCATGAGTTTCCACAGAAGACTTCCATCATGAAAACTGTGCCTTGGTTTCATCTGAGTGAGGATGTACAATATACATGAAGAGTTTCAGAGATCCAGGTTGTGCTGTTGTATGCTTCTTCTGTATTTTTTGGTATTAGTGATGTCTCCATTCTATCAATCTATGAAATGCTTAATTGTTGCCTCTTTCTAAGACAAGGTATAAAAAAGTAATAACTTTTTCAAAAGCAGAGATCCCTAAAAATTTCCCCCCATCAATCTCTTTCTAATTAAAGGGTAATATTTGTGATTTTCAATCTATTGCATTTGCCATATTTAGCGGAGAGAAAGGTTTAGAATTATTATTTCATCACATTTCTGAAAGCATTTAATGGGATGCTCTTCTAAGACTCTGAAGTCCTTATTAAGTAATTGTTATCCTTGAGTAGTACCAATAAATGTTGTATGACCAAATATTTAAAGATGTTTGTAGTTCAGAAGGCCCTAGTGACTGCTTGAAGGTTTAATTCAATGCCTTGTTATTTGAATGTTTGGTATATGGGTGACTGAACATGTGTGAGAGAGGTGATGCTTTCATAAGGTGCAGGGGGACACCTCATTGCTCAAAAGAGTATGCTTCTCAAAAGAATGTTGAGGAATTCATTAGGGAAAAGTTCTTTACTTTGAGGGTGGTGGAACACTGGAACAGGTTACCCAGAGAGGTCGTGGAGGCTCCATCCCTGGAGACGTTCATGGCCAGGCTTGATGGGGCTTTGAGCAACCTGATCTAGGTAGAGACATCCCTGCTGACTGCAGCGGGATTGGACTAGATGAGCTTGGAAGGTCCCTTCCATCCCAGCACATTCTATGATTCTGTGAATTGATCATCAAAGGGTAGTTTATCACAGCTGTGTGCACTAAGAAAAGTGGTGTCCTTTTATTTGGCAAACAAATTTGGAAGACAGTGAGGCATCTGTCAGATGCATCAAATCAGACACCCATAACTGCAAGTTTTGAATATCTTGGCCTTGTCTGCAGTGCCCCAAGCTGATGACAGTATCATTTCACTGACTGCTGCAGCCATACAAAGCAATGAAGTCGCTTCATTCACTTTACTACTTCTTTTAATTCCCATGTAAGCTCTTTCTACCCTTGTAGACATTGGATATGCCATTCAGTCATGCTGTATGGTTTCACTGGTTCTTAATTAAGCCGATAGTCTTTCAGTATAGTCTTTTCAGTCTCTGTAATATTAGTTTACTCTCACAGTTAGTCCAGTAAGCAAACCACATTTCCCTCTTTCTAACTGGGAACATTTGTTACCCTTGTGGTTTGTTTCAGTGTTCCCATCTCTGGCTTACATTTCTCTCTACTTCTTGTTTCTTTAAGAAATTACTATCCTTTCTGTTTTCCAGTCACTGCCTTTCTCCTTATTATTTCTTTCTGGCTCAGTGCGTTTACCTGTCAGCTGCTTCCCTTTGAATTTTTTCAGCTTCCTTTGTATTCTTTCTCCACCCATCTACCAGTATAATAATACATCCTGTTGCAACAAATGTGTCTGAGCCCATGCACAGTAGTTAATCCACAAATTTCTGTAAGGGTTTTTCAAGTACAATTTACTCTGCACATGCCACTGTAGAATTATATTTTAATTTGTTAAAACCTCTGATAGTTATTAATATTTATACCAAATCAAGTTAAATGAATCTGTTTTTCAAATCAAAGCCTGTATAGAGAAGAAGATTGTAAAGACTATCATTGCGTCTTATTTGAAGGCTCACAGAAAGTTTTCAGCCATCTCAAAGCCATCAGTATTCATTTTCCACGCTGAGCCTTATGAATCCTTATGTTTATAACACTCCTCAACTGGAATAAATCTTCCAGCTGATTATCACAGCATTTGGCATAGTGCCACAAGCAGTTCTGGGAACAGTATTCAATCAATGTATAAACTAGTGAAATGCCAGGAACTTTTGAAAGACCATGAAGGATGATTAGTTACTAAAGAATAAACAATGTTTGAACGTTGAGTATAGCTACTAGCTAACTCAGTGCTGTGTGAAGAATTTTTCCATTATTTAAAATGAATATATAACTTATAATTTAGGCAGGTATTTATATTTTGTTATCTCACACTCCAATATTTATTTAATTGAAGCCAGGTATACGGGGTAAGACCTTAAAAGAAATAAACACTTTGATTATACTGTAACATGTTTGTATTACCAACGATTAACTCACCCTTTATTTATAGTTAGGTAGGAAACTAATGGAATATAGAAAATGAAAGATGAACAAGGACACTTAAAAAAATCTTTAAGAATTAAGATTTTAAAAATCCCTTTTAGTCTTACTGAAATAGTCATGCCTTAGAATGTTGCCATTTATACTAAGTTTTGGTGTTTGACTTTATTGTCATAATGAGAATGCATCCTTCCTAAGTGAATATCACTTGTACTGTTGTGGGAAATGATTTTTCTGTCTCTGCATGTTTGAAATAATCTAGTTTTCAAGCAGGAATAAACTTCTACATTTCCCTCAGAATTTAGTGCTCTTCTGAACTGCTCGTGTAAATCCGAAATACCAGAATAATCCTTGAATCTCAAGGGACAGAGTGAGTCCTATATACTTACATACTAAAGTTCTGGTTTCCACAGCTTCCAGCTTATATACAGTGATGCCTCTCACTTAGGCCTGCCTGTTCCAGTGTCAAAGGGATCCATGGGGGTTAATTAAGAGTACTTTATAATCTTTAGGAGATCTTAAATTTTCCCTTATATATAATAACCAGTCTTAGATGCAGAGCTCAACAGCTGAAATATGTAACTGCTATCTCCTAGAGCAGCATTTCTATATATAAACTATTTTTCAAATGATGTACCAAACTTTGGCTCCCTGTTTACTTGCCAAGCATATCAACATCTAGGTGGAAAATCAAAGCCCAATGTATTTTTATATTATTTGAAAGAGCTACGTTAAGTAGGCAAAGGATGTGCTGACAGCCTCTCAGACACACTGTGGTAGCACAGAGTCAGTCTGTTGCTGCATCCTGCCTACTGTTTGGTGCATAAAAATAATATCTGCCTTACGTGTGACAAGAAGGTGTCAGGATAGTCTCTTGGTGAGGCTGGAGACAGGAGGTGTCTATATGCTTCATGCTATACCATTACATTTATAGACAACTGTAAATATAATGCATCTGAACTCTGCCATGCTACAGGAAAAAATATGTAGGCTTGCATTCCTCTCACAATAGCATTTAGTTCTGTAAGTCCAAAAACTGCACAGGGTCATGCACTGGTTTTATTAGATCTCATGGTTTTGTACTTCTATACCCAAAAGTTCAAATCAGCTGCGTGGCTTTTCCCATGATCTCATTGTGTGTGTCAGCAACTACCATGCATACAAAAGCAAAATCTTTGAAAAATATTTGGATAATAGAAGAGTTCAAGTTTTCTATTCTCAGACAGAATTTGTAGTCCTCTTTTAAGCAGTGCTTTACAGTAGTTACACTATATTCCAAGTGGGAATAAATATATGTTTTCTGAGGACAAGTGTAATATTATGACAGAAAACATAATAAAACATTGAATTGGCAAGATGCAACAAAATAGGGGTAAAAAGAGGACTGTTCAGTCTGGTTTGAAATCTCTAATTTAATATACACTGTGTAGAGATGTTACAAAAATATGAAACTAACGTAAATTACAAGTGTGCAATGTATACAAAACCGATGCCCTCCAGCAAATCAGATGTTTTGCCATGCCTGTCCCTCTTTGAAACATCTGCCTTTATTATTTATATGCAGAAGTGCTGCGTCTCACTTTTTTCCTTAAACTAAGTCTTTGTGCATTTAGGATTTGTGCTGTAATACCTTATTGAGATGTTACAATGAGATGAGGGTGGGGGAGAGAAAAGCACTGGGGCGTGTGCGCAGGTGTGTTTGAGTTCAAGAAGCAAAAAGGGAGATTTGGCGGCAGACAAAACAGACTTAAAAACAACAACAATTGTATTTTAAGATCCTTTAGTGCACACCCTTAACACTAGGTTTTCTTTCTAATGGATGTGACTTTTTTACTCTCCAAAGAAGGTTAAAAGTGGTATCTTTGAATAGCTACTGTATATCTAATTCTCGGAGGTTTTTTCCCTCATGATGTGGAGATGGTTTCAATCCCTTTTAATATTCATTTAATGTCAGTGCAATATATATTGCCGCCTTACTGCATTAGTAAAAAATGTGCTTATGTGCTATGATTCTCTTATGATAGAAGCATAAAATCTCAGAAGGATCAAAGTCCACCAACATTCACCCTCCTGCAACAGTAGGAAATTGATCATGTGAGAGATGCTCACCTAATGCTAACATATTATTATTATTTATTATAGTACTAACAGTGTGCTAGGTGCATTAGATGCCAATATGAAGATGAGGTCCTTGTCCTGGAGTGGCTTCAATCTCTGGGGTGATCTTGCAAACACTTAACGATATGACTAACTATATACGCATGAAATCTTTCTGGCTCAAATATTTAAATGATTTTTTTTCTTACCTACAAGGCATTTCTGCAGGGTCCACAGCACTAATTAAACTTAACATTTCTCCTCTGCATACATAAAGGGGAAAGGATCAAATGCTTTCAGGGCCTTATGATTGTATGGAAGTTTTATTAAAATAACACCACACCTTTTCAATATGTGCCTCTTATTTCCCCACACCATATTTCCCACTTAATATTTTACAACCAGCAAAAGGTATATTTTGTTATGCAGTTTTATTAAAACAAAGATCTTACTGACCACAGTGAAATTCCCAAAAGGCACTGCTGTTGGACCATAGTCTACAGAGGCAGTTGTGTAAACCAGCTCAGAAAAAGGACATACATTATACTCTGTCATGTATATGTTAGGGTTATTCAAATGGCAAATTCTGATCTAAATCCAAACTAAAATAAGTTTTGCCCAGACCTCCCTAAGACCTCATTCTTTTAACCCTTTTGTGTTTGTGTGCTTGCTTCCAATGTATCAAGGAGATCTTGCAGAGTATCACCAGCATTTCTGGCTGTGCTGCTGAGGTCTAGCAGGGCAGTTATTGCCAGTGAAATTATCAGGAGGTATCGGCAGATAACTTCACTTCTCAGTAAAATTGTTCAGTACATTCCAATACTAGCAGTTCTGTTAATTTGCATTGCCTAAAAACGTATGGTTTTGTTGCATGTTGTTGGATGTCATAATAGCTTTCATTTGTGAAACATCTTTTTTCAGCAAATGTGAATAACTTAAATCTCTCCGTTTTGGACATATGAAGCTTAGAGATTGCCAATCTCTTTTCAGATGCTGACGAGAGAGAGATGTAAATCACTCTCTTTCATTAATTTTTGGTTTAACTTTGGATACATCTCTTGCTGCGTCTCCACTCTGCTAGTTACAATGCAGTGCAGTCAATACACTGACGAAGGGGGACTGATGGACCAGGATGGTTTTATTGACTCCCACAGTTATGTCCCAGTTACTAGATTCCATTTTTCCCATATCTAGTGCAGGCTTTTTATCTTGATAATAGTCATGGACTATTGAGTCCTGGCTGGGGACAATCAAAACCTGTTGTTATCCAAGTTGTTTCCTGTATTTAAAAACAAAAAAATAGGAAAACACAACAAACTAACAACATGTGAAATATATTGATAATGAGAACAAGTTTATAATTACTAAAGGCAGAGGGAGATATCAAAGCTGTGTTCTTCAAACAGGATATTATTTTGTAATTAAAAAGAACTTCAAAGAAAAAAGCTAAAGACATGATCATTATAATGTACAGTAAGTGCAGCTGAAGCACCATTTGAGTAAAATAATTCTGGGTAGCAGGGGGGAGAATTTAGAGAGAAGGAAAAATTAAAACAACTCAGTGCTAGGGGAAGCAGGTCCAATTATATTTGGGGAATTATGTTTTCTTAATATCAGTGCTACAAAATTATTCTCTGCATTATTTATTCTAGAAGTCTTAATTGATAAATATTAGGTGATTGATTCTCGCAAAAGAACAAGCACTTGGTGGAACATACTCTGAGCTGGTTTGGTTCAGACATCATAAAAATGAAAACTATTGGAGCATAAAGAACTTACAAAAAGGAAGCATTACTGTGGATTTAGTACAGTTGGCGTTTGATACACTGAGTTGTATTCATCATATATACTGTGTCAAGACATTGCTTACAATGCATCGGATCATATTACAGGCCATAAGCAAGTACAATATTTAAATGAAATGATGCATTTGGTATCAGTCTGAATTAATTCTTATTTAATAAAGTACAAAAAAGGAAGTAGCATCTATTTTCACATAATCTTTCTTTAAACTTATGTGTATTTAACTGTATTTTTCTCGTCAACTTATAAAAAGCAAGCAGAACTCAGAAGCCACCAAATTTTAAAAGAGTATTACAAAGACATTTAGTGAGGACATGCTATTTATTGGCTTTTTGATGGCTGTAATATTTAAGCCCATCACAAACATAAATGGGTTTATTTCGCATCTTCCTGAGATGAGGAAACATTAGTAATACTCGCATACACAGACAGCTACCAAAGAAATAGAGTGTGGTTGGGTGACCTGCCCCAGCTGTGCGGGGAAGCCGTGGTGCAGCTGGAAACAGAACCAGATTTCTTTTACTGTTTTAACTGCCACTCTTAAAATTTTTTAGCTGGTTTTGATCCCCTGCTAAGGGACGCCTCTTTCCCTGTTAGATCTATCTATCCATCTCGATGCTGCAGTTGTGAGTGCCAATATGTAAATCCAGCCTCCTCTTCAGGATTTAAATGTGACAAGGGAGACATAAGTGCCGGTGGAGCTCTGGGAATAGCAGGGTTGTGTTGCGCCTGTTGGAGGGTTCCCCAGTCTCATTACACACAACAGGAGCTTTGTTGCTCTTTACTAGGACCGTTGCTGTTTGGTGCATGACATAGTTCACCTTCACGAGGTCACCCAACCAGCACACAGACATAAGTGGCTTGAAAAACATCCTGTACTTTCTCTGACCAGGGAAAGTACATTTTGATTTATTCTGCAGGAAGAGTAGTTCCCAGCAAAACCTTTTTATTAAATGTTCCATAGGTAAAATAAGAATCCATGTATAGTTTCAACTGTGGGTCGCCAGCCCCCTGCACGTATATACTACTTCTGTTTGAAAGAATGACCTAAAAATATATCTCTTTTTTCAAAGTTTTATCAGTATGTATCCTCATTAAAGGGTTCTTTAGTCAAGAATGGTGATTTTTTTTTTTTCCATGCCTTTTATGTAGATTATATTCTCCTAAATCACCAGCATGGACTTCAGCAACTTGCTAGGGGTCAAAGTATGGAAAGAAAAATTGAAAGAGATTCAATTAACTATGTTTGTAATTTTGGCCAAAGTTTACCTTCCCCCNGACAGACTGTCCTTGGTTTTGAAGCTGCTAGTTTTCAAGGCTCTCACCTTGCAAATCTCTACGTCTGTGCTTTATTTCTTAAGTGTATACAGACCACAGTCAAAGCATAGGCATACGTGTGCGTAGGACTAGGATGTCGTCTGGCAGATGGTGTCATGGTACCTAGATTTCTTCAGAAGTCAACTGAAGCCTTTCATAATTTCATGGGGATAAGTAGGAAAGCAATTTCTGAATGCATTATAAAGTGTTATTCACTCAGAATTGCTTAGAGGGAATAACTGACATAGCATACAGAAAACTGTGGCCAACCTATACGCTCCATTGCTACATATGTGAAAGTTGAATGCCAGAGTCTGTCTCTTTATTTAACATTCACAAACAAAGGAACAAGGTATTACACCATCAAAACAAATATTTTTCCATAAAAGGAGAACACATACATCAAAATCAAGGAGAATAGCCCTGAGTCTTGAATCTTAATATAGCTGTTAGCTCATTAACATGAAACTTGGCGGCTTTTGTACGTCCCAAAATGTCCTTATCTCTGCAGAGCTCTGTGCTGATAGCTGAAGGTGATTTTGAGACAAAACACTTGCATAACGGTAGGATACAATTTGTCTTTATGTCAGAGGGAACTGTTTAAATGACTTGAGGTAAGTCAGCGGAATAGTATAAGCACATGTTTGCCCATAGTCTTACCTGAAGATATAGTTGAGCTTGTATTACAAAGAATTCAGCTGTATAAATACCTCGTGCCATCTGTGTATGGCAGGGGAATTGAGCCAGTAGAAGCTCAAGACCTGTGTCAGTGTTCTCACAGAAGGACTGTTTATGAACAGATGTTATGTGGTGTTTTTCACAGAAAATGGGCTCTGGAGAGAGAAAATGTCTATCAATTACTGAGGTATTATGTATAACAGCAATTTTTAACCTTGAGAATGATACTTAAAAGTTCTCTGTGAAATAATTCAGTGCCGCGACCACTTCCTTTGTGCAAAGTAACATACGCCCTTGCATATTACACTAATTCCTTTTAATATTGCATTTTAAGTTCTTTTGGAGAAAATATTTTAAGTATTGTAGAACTCATTATTCCTCTGGAGAAAAAAGGGCAGCGGTGTTCTTACAGGAAAACTTTCTATTTTCTGCTCTCAGAATTAAGCTGGGTTTTCAAGACTGGATGCTTGTATATTATGTTTTGTGTTTCCCAGACCTACTTAATGAATACCTGGATTCAAAAAGTGTAGTTTACTAGGCAAACTATAAACATTAAGTGAATGGAATAAAAAAATGTTTTCTGGGCTAGCCTCTGTCCAAACTGTGGTAGTTAACACTAATTTCAGTAAGGTGTTTGGAAGAACGAGGTCTTAATCTTAGTGAATAAAGATGAATTTACTTGAAACTAAAATCAGACAATATTTTTTTAAATTTAGAAATTATTATATAAAAGTATTTATTTAATAGATTGCCAATGCTAGTTCTGTTAGACTGGTCATATCTTACTCTCCATTTTTATCCCTTCTGTAAAACTCTTGACTTGAAGAGGACCTTTGAACTCAAGCTTTCCACTGTACAATGTTAAAAACGGAGCCCCTAGTTACTGCTAACAATTACAGCTATCAGTGTTGCACTGCATTTCACCAATCTGCTCTTGCTTCAGGAGACTAACTATATCTTGCAAAAATGCACTGTTATTAAACATTCTCACATGGGATGTCTATGTGTCAGAAGACCCTTATGTGACCTATGGACAGACACCATGTTTTGCATAATATATATACCTTCATTTTCCTCTAGCTTTCTTATTATTTATTCAATAAATCCTTTTTTCTTGCTGACAGCAGTTGTATTTATAAAGCTAAATCCAACACAGCAAAATGTTCATCACTTTATAAACTAAACGCTAATGTTTTATTTATGTGCAATGAACAGAGAAAAAAGAACTGAATTGATGTTTACCTAACAAGCTGCAAAGAAGTGCAGTAACATAATAGTGAAGTTCATAAGCATTCTGGCTTGTAATTTTTGGTGTCAACATTTGAATTGCAGAAAGAGCTTATGCAGACATAGCACGTATACAAGTGCAGTTTAGATCTACATCTATAAAAATAACATCTGTTTAAGCATACATTACATTTAAAAATAACTGTACAGTGATCAGCTGGTTAAGTACAGTTAACCAGATGCCATTTTAAAGTGCCAGATGGAACAATGAAACTAAGATTGAAAATTAAAAAATACTGTGAAAGGTCAAATCAATTAAGCAACCTGTTTTGTTGGCATGTAACAGTTAAAAGTAAGTTTAAACTACTTAAGGAGTGAGCAATGTGAAGATGAAGCAGTTAATTTTTAACTTTCTATTCAGAAGAGAGAAAGATAAAATGCCTGCCGTAGATCCAGGGTCCCTGGGCAAGTCTGGGGGGATACCAGGAAAATAGACACAGTTAAGTAATGTTCGCTTTGTTTTGCTTTCAATATAAAATAAATAATATATCTCATGCGTTTAAGTAATGTCTTTTATGGCAGTCTGAGATCTTGCAACACAGTTGCAAATATCTTTCTCCTGTGCTATGACCACTGGGGGAATCCTTGGCCAAATAAGCTGCCAGAGCTTGCTCTTTAGCAGTGGGAAGGTGCCCAGAGAGGACAGGGAAGGGCTTGGGGCACCCACTGTCACCAAGGGGTGCTGTGGGAAGCAGCCATCCCTTGCACCTGGGCTCTCTAAGCCCTGCTTATTTCTGGGAACTAAACCCACTTGTGTCAGGAAAAACATCGTATAAGAGGTGTAATGTGCAATTTTGGAAACAAGCATGCTGCTGTTGTTTTGTGAATAAATGACAATTCTGTTAAAATTGCACCCGATAATAAGCCACTGAAAGGCAGAGATGGGCAAAAGAGATCTTATCATCCTAAACTATTTTAAGCACAAGGCAAAGAATCATATCTTTGAAATATCAGTGAGCCAACGCATTTTTTGCTTCAGTCCTAAGGAGCAGAAAATTCACAATCTAAATTTCAATTTTGGGCAACAGGACATCGGCATCCTTACTGTAATCAGAAAAGTGTAATGATACCCAGAGATCTGCTGGCCAGCAAGGCAGCGGTCGTGGCCAAGGACAAAGAAAGTGTTGATTTTCCAGTGGAGGTGACCCCTGCTACTTTTTTTTTCCTAGCAGTATCTGATTCTCAAATTCCTGCAACTCAGAATCCCTATGACACATATATGTTGCTGGATGATCTTCCAGCAACAGTGCAGAAACCAGGGACAACAGGAACTGTTTTGGAAAGAGGTTTTAGGCACCAAATATGGGAGACCCGTGGGGCTCTGGGTCAGAGGGAGTTGCTCAAGCCGCCTTAGGGAGGAAGAACCCCGGCAGCAACTGCGGTGCCATCCATCAATGGCTGAAGCCCAGCCGCTAACAAGAAAGGGAATTTTTCCTGAATGAGTGTAGGGCTATTTTCAACCTAGGAACTTGATGTTGTTCCTTTGTTTTAGTAACTTTGTTTATATCTGGTTGGTGGAGGCGAGGGGAGGAGGGCAGAGTGCTGGGGTGCATTGCTCCTTCCTGACACCTCCTCTCTTGCTCCCACAGTTCCCAGTAAAAAAGCAGCTGTACCTCTCTCGCATGCACAGCCGACTGTTTAGACCAAGAACACAATGAAAAGATTCTGCTGCTGTTAAAATAAATAGCTTCCTGGTAGGGGGTGGAATAGTATGGCTGTGCCTAGGAACTTTGTGTACACTGCTTACAGAAAGTACTGGGATAGGACACGCTATGGTGAGAGAGGAAACAAGCCTGGCTTCTGCACTTGGCTCACTTTTCCTCCTCACACTGAGAATAGTTACCCTACAGATCTCTGGTCCTGTTGGATTCCCTTTCATGGAAATATTTCGCGTTCCTGCTGGTTCAGTGGCTGATGTTCAATTATTTTTATTATTTTTTTTTCCCCAAACAGTTTCTCTTCGTTGACAGCATAAAGCAAACATTTGAGTTTGCTGTAAATAGAGAACGTACCAGACCAGCAGCAGGTAGCCTGTGATTTTTAAGTGGGTTGCTAACCGAAGTTTGTAAATCTGGGAAATCAAATCATTACATTTAACAGACAAATGTGTATAACATAAAATCAGTGAAAAGATAACATAATAAGTGCTTTGACTATTATCTGGGGGCCTAATTAGACTGGTGGAATCACTGTAGTCAGTGAAATTAGAGTTATACATCTGGGGGGAAGGGAAATCCGGCCCTTTAGCTGAACGAACGCTAACAGAGCCCTGTTGACATTAAAACAACAACAAAAACCCCACATGTTCTGTTCCTTCTCAGAAAACAAAACTTCGCTCTTGCCAGACCATATTTTCCTTAATTTAACCCCCTGGCAGAGGAAGCAGTGGAGGAACAAGAGGGGCTAAGCCCCTCTTGAAACCCAGACAGTTTCACCAAGCATCCTCCCATCCACAATGTTGCTTCCCTCTGGTCTCCCAGGGTGATACCTTGGAGTAGGATGGAGCTTTAAGTTAAAAAGGGAAACACACAGCTCTGCCAAACCTTGTATTCTGGTCAGAAGAATGGGTGTTGGGAGGCTACTAGCCTTCAAGGAAGTCAAGGCTGTGCTCCCCACTTTGCTCACCTCATTACCCCTGGCACTGAGAGATGCTCCGCTGGCAAGCAGAAGGTCTTGGGTAATGCTGCTGCCCTGGGATTGCAGATGGCAACAGCCAAAGCAAAGAGGCAGGGTGAAGTCTGAACCAGGAATGGTGGTCTGAAGGATGGCAATTGAAAGGCTGGAGAGTATAGGAGTGGGCAGAGAGCAGTGTGAATTTTCTTGGGATGTGTTGGGCTGGTGGCTCTTTTTGGGATGTGAGTCATTTAGCCTGAGCAAATGGTTTCCCTGATGAAGGAAATAATTTTCAAGGCAGATCTTTTTATTTAATTTTGCTGTCATGCTTAGGTGCAGATGAGATGTCTGTGCTTGCAAGGCATAGTGCATCATTAGCTAAGTGAACTCACAGTGGTAGAATAACATTTTGTCAGCTGAAAGTACGACTGGGGCATTTCTTCCTCTGGGAGTAGGAATGTCAGAAAGCTGGAGTGTCTGGAGGGTGAGACAAGATCTACCTGGCTGCAGGCTGCTTGCTTGTGTCTCTTGTTTCCCTCTACACACCCAGTGCCTGGTCAGCCTTCCTCATTACTCTCCTCCTCAATGCTCTCCTAACCCGTATCTAAATCACCCTTGGCAAGTTTTCCTTCCCTTGCAAAGACGGCAACTCCCCTGTCAAGTTCTTGAGCATTTGTTTGTGCAATGAAATCTGTGATGCTCTAAATCTCAATGTGCATCAGCTGGCATGCTCTGACATTTGGAGAGCTTCACATTCATTGTGTGCCAGACACACAACGAGAGGCCTCAGCACAGATGTAGCTGGACCCCAGGTTCATCTTCGAAGGTAGGGAGGGATGTGCTGTGGGTCAGCAAGTGACCTGGAGGCGTTTGGTGGGGGAGGGAGGACTGGAAGGGAGCAGTGGAGAGCCAGCTGGCTGATTGCGCCTAAACCAGGACAAACAGTTGAATATCATTTTCTTCTGAATTCCTAAAGTAGTAGGACATCTGGCTACCTGAAATACATAGACAAATAGGTCAGCTAAGATTGCAGAAGCACACCTCACACCACAGCACCATTACGAGAGCAAGAGAGGACCTTGCCAGGAAAAGCCTTCCCTTCTGCAGTAACATTTTCTTCTCTCTAAAATCCTTTGTAGGCTTTTTAACTAAGATCACTGGAAAATGTATTAGTTTGGAAATCTTTAATTATATAGAAAACAAACCCAACAGAAAAAAAAAAACAAACAACCCAAAACAACAACAAAAACCCCACAAGATACTCAGAGGAAATGTATTTCTGGGGAGGAAGCAGGAGATCTGCAAGAATGGGCAGCATGAGCAGGTCTCTGCACACTCCCATTCTTGGGTTTTCTGGGTGCCGGCATCTCAGTATTCCACACTTGCACCTTGCCTGGTCTAACCATCCTGTGGGGAGGGACACTACAGAAGACCCCAAACTTGCCAAGAGTACTGCATGTGTTTCATCTCTCCTTAAGTACTTGCAGGGCAGGGCTGTAGCTCGTGGCAAGGAACATCCACAATGACCCTCTGAATATCTTAAAATGCAGTGGTCTGATTTTTCTTTCATACCGCTAGTAACGATTGTAAGCCTGTTTTACCCCAAGTTATATTTGCATATGTATTGCAGGTCCTATCCCTGATTAGGGTAATGTATAGGAGCTTAGGGAAATGATGCCACTGGTCGTCGGGTTTTAGAGACTTCTAAAAAAAAGCGTTTTTGAAGTCTGAGAGGTCCTCATAGTTTTTTCCCCCCCGTAGGTACCAGGTTGATTGCAGTAAATAAAATTCTTATGATAAACATTTAAAACAGAATATCAAACCAAACACAAAGTCACATTGTTGTTGTTTGGACTGTATGAATTCTGGGGCACTGGGTAATGCCTTTTTTTTCAGCCGTTCTTTTGCTAAATCAACATTAGCTAGCAACACACCTAATCTAGACTGAACTGTGTTATTTCCTGCCTCCCTGCCTTTCCTGTCTAAATCTCACTCTCTGCTGAAGCAGCTAAATTTGCTGCAAATGAGGAATATTTTGGGACATGAATTTTCTTACAAAACATGGGGAGAAATCTAACGCTGTAAGCAAACAGCGCTCTAATTAATGCAGATCCAGGCTATTGGAAGCATTTGTAGGTTAGTGTTATCAATAAAAAAAAAAAAAAAAAAGAGATCAAGAAATAAACGATGAACCCAGTACTGGCATGTATAATAAATACTGACCACAAACAGTTTTGAGAACAGTACCGGAGCAGATGCAAGCTCAGAAATTCTGGACCTGGAACATATGGGTTTTAATAAACAGACTTCTGTTCCAGCTCCTCAATTGCTTTTTTTTCCCCCTTTATTTTTTTTACTGTACTTGCTTCATTTTATGTGGCTGTGTATGATTCCATTATTAATTAATCTACAAGTATTTGGCATTGCTTCATCTTTGGGGCTTTCTTTAATTTGCAAGTGTGCTGTTTTAGTTTGAGCAAGACTTGTGTAGCTAATGTTAGAATGGAAACATATTTAACCCTCTGCTTCATTTGATTCTTATCATCTCCTTTTCTCCTTTGGAGAGAAGTAGCTGACTTTGTGTGTGTGCACGTGCACACGTGCGTGTGTGTATTATTAGCTGTGCTGTCATATTTAATCCTTTTCTTTCAATCATCATTTTTCCTCAGACATGAAATATTTCAGTCTAACATGCTGTACAGACTGTTCACGGTGAAACACTAGTAGCATTTTTGAAATCTAAAACAGAGGAGTACCATGAGGATAGAACAAAAGAAATTAAAACACTAGATATGCCACAGTTGTCTTATGCAGCTGTTAGAAATTTAATTATTTTATCTCATAGAATAATGTGCCCTTCAGAAATCATTTTGGACTAGATGTTTCAAACCAATGATCTGTAGTTAATTATCTTTAATAACTGTTGCACATTATGGTTAGATCTATGTTTTTGCTAAACCAATTAATAATATCTTCATTAGTATAAAGACAAGGTAGCTGGATCCTTTCATTTTTCACATTGAAAGAGTAGATATTTTAAACACTGTAATTTACTTTAGCCATACATTCCCGATGATATGACTAATTAATGAAACTTCAAAGACATATAACTTCCAAAAGCTACTTATTTAAAGTCATTGTTGAGCACTTAATGACATTATGTTGGGGCTTTGCAGAAACCATCACTGCCTGAGTGTTGAATTTGCTAAACCTTTTTATGCTACCGAACTGAAGGAAGCTTGGGTTATATTGAAAAGCAAATTGAGCCAATATTTCTTCACGTTAAAAAAACCCAAACCTAAACCTGTTGATTACAAGAGGATCTATCAGAAGTTCATGACTTCCTTTCTGCTTACAAGTTGCAGCTGTCAGTTTGACTTATTCATGCAAGCCTATGTGGAAAATGCTGGAATAAGAGCAAAGCAAATATTCTGTATTTTGTGGGTTGGCTGCTATTAATTTTGTTCAGAATCATTAGTTTCCTAAATATTCTTTTTAGGTCCCATTTTCTCTTTTTTTTTCTTTTTCATGTCCATAACTCACTTTTGGAGCTGGCTAATAACTACCATGTCATTTTAGTCTGCTACCTGACAAAAAATTAACCCTGACTACGGTATTAAATACACAACTGATCGTCTTGGTATTAACAGTGCTACTGATTCCACAGAGAGTAAAGTGGGACGTTACAATGCCATATGTTTTAAGTTCCCTATTTAGTCATGGAGGCTGATGAAAAGGTTCTCCAGAAGTGAATCTCCTGCAAAATTTCCCTGACCTTGAGGTAAACTGAATGTAAAAAAAAAAAAAGAGATGCATGTTGTTTTTCATCTTATATGTATTTTCATACAATCTTCAAATATCATGCAGCCTTCAGGGAAGGCTTTCTGAATCTTAAAAGAGCATTGTGTGTACAAAGCTCCAAGAACTGGTGTTTCCTACTGCGGAGAACCATAAACCAGGAATCAACTAAAATAAAAAGAAAAAAAAATTACATCTAACAGAATAAAACAGTGCAGTCAACTGTACACAGGGCTGGAAGGCCAGGAGAAAAGTGTTAACAGCCAGTTGTGACAGCTACAAAATAATTATCTGAGCAGTGAGCACCTGGTCCTTCAGCTGCTGGGTTTCCCGCAGGAGTCATCTTGAGTCCTGGTGCAGATAGGAAAGAGGGTGAATACATTTAGTTGGGATTATAGTTAACTGGTAGCAGAGATGGGGTTCATAGTCCATGTCTGGGCTGGGCTTCTGCTGTAAGAGCCTGGGGCTGCTGATCCCATTTCTCACATAAACGCTGTTTCTTTTGAGCAGGTGAAAAGTGTGGAGTCTCTTAATACAAATCTGGTAGCCTTGGTGGGGTTTGGGCTTTGTAGAAATCACCTAAGGGTAAAGAAAGGAGGGAGCTTTGTAATGAGTTGTCTGTAACGTTTTTGTGGTGCTAGCCATGCAATTTGTTGACTGACATTTCAAATACAGGTTAACCTTCTGCATTGTACAGGTTAACCAGAATGATTGATATTTAATGATAATATTAATGCAGAATAAAAAGAAAAGGAGCAAGAGGTAAAAAAAAAGCTTTTCATGCTATATTTCTTTTTTCTCTCTATGCCTACTGAATTAAAATACTGTGTTTGAGACTCTGCAGGGGCAAAGTCTATAGTGGCTTTCTTGAAATGACCAGTTCAAACCAACTTGCAGGAACTTGGCAGGCAAACCATCTAAAAGATCATTTTCTAATAGGAACTGTATTTTGACAACTTGTGAACTCAGATATCACTGCAAAACGATGGCATTTTTCTCAAATGCCAGCACTTCTACAAAGTTGTTTTCTCCCCTTAATGCGTGCCATCTTAAAAATACTGTGTATTTGTGCCAGACTGTTTGAAGCTGCTGTTATGAACGCTCCAGTGAGCAGTAGGAGCCTATATGATCCTGGACTCAGGAGTCTGTTGGGCTGAACCTTCTTTTTCTGAGAGAGAGAAAAATGAATTTCCTCTAAATTATCATTATAATTCTTTTAATTCTGCACAGATCTTTTTCTTCAGCTGATCTCAAAATACTGAAACATTAGGCTGTTTGTAAATTATATGTGTGTTTGAGGAAAAAGTTAAGAGCAAAATTACTTTTCTAGAGCTGAGCTTAATGGAATATTTTAGAATTTGCCTACATTTTCATCTTGGTTTTGTTGTCATTTTTTTAATTAGGCAATGGACACAAAGCATTGTGTTTGAACGTCCTTTTAAAAATCTAGAAGATTTAGTTTCTTATGCTTTTATTAAAGCACATAATCATTCTGATAATCTTTGATATTGGTCTGGGGTACTTTGACACATAAGCAGAATAGGTGGCTGTATACAAGTCATAAACATTCTCTGATTACAACTTATTCTTAAACCCACTGTAAGAAAATAACGCCATCATTCATTTTCATTCCCTGAGGTTTACTCTTTGATGTCTTACATACCTAATCAATCTTTAAACCAATGCCAAGTTTGATTACAGATTGTCAGATGAGGCTGGTACCTGTTACTTAATATTTTTGCTGCAAGGAAGGAGTGTCCAGATGAAGAAGTTAAAGAAGCAAAACTGTCTTACTGCCTAAAATTTAGAGTGCACAAGAAATCTCACTGCAGAAATGGGTGGTGGTTCTGGAAAAAGGATCATTTCTGTTTCCTTTTTCACCTGTGCAGTACGTATATGTTGGAATATAACTGGAGGTATTTTGACATTACCTCTGCTGCAAGTGTAGCTTGATTCGTTGTTTGAGTTTTTACTCAACAAATATATGTGTATTTTTCTGGTGTACAGCCATATTCTATTTCATTTCAGTGATTTGTTATGTATCTTTTGAGAACTTTAACCTCTCCTGTTTTGGGCTGACACGGTAACTCAAGCTCTTTTCTCTTCCTTTTAAAGTTTGGGCAGGCAAAAAATCCAAACATTTACAATATTCTGTGTCTTGATAGCAAGTTACCAAGAACTGGGAGAGGCACTATATGAATTAGGTTACAGATGGAAATCATTATTCCATTTGATGAAAGTTTCAGTAATATTCTCTAATATTGAGGCGAAGAAGGCTTACTTGTATGGCTCTGTGTCACAGCATCCCATTTCCAGTGTGAAAGTAAATGAAACTTTACAGTTTCCATTGACCTAAGCTTTGCACTGGGGGTTGGTTTGCACGTGAAATCAGTGTCACATGTAAGCCAGTAATGAATTTGAGCAAATCTCAGTTCTAAAGACTGATGTTAGTGAAATTATTGAAAATTTATCACTTGAGAACTTCTGGTAATTAAAGATCACTTCTAGAGGTTCCTCTGCTCTTCGGGAATAACCTTGTGAAGTGTTCATCTGAGGGCTATTCATAACCTGCCTTTCTTAGAGTCACTCTTTACTGCTAAGAAACTAGGGACTGAATGTGAAAACCAAGCATTTTTAACACATCTCCATCTTTGCTGAGTCTCTGTTTGGTTGCTAAGCCCTCAAGGAAGAAACATATAATATAGGGAATTTGATCTCTAATTTGGATATCATATTTGTAACACCTTAAAATTATGATAATATGATACTGTTACTGGAGGACTAATTGGGAAACCACAAAAACTTGGAATGCATAAACCAGCCCTGCATTAATGTTACTTAATGCAAATGTATTGGGTTTGGGTTGGGAATATTTTATATGTTAAGTAGCAGTTTAAATTATGTGGTTATAACTTAAATGAAATGTATTGTGCATGGGGGTGATAATTCAGAAGCCTTGTGGCCACTTATCCAGCTACTTATCCCATAAGAATAATACATGTTGTGAAAAATCTTGAATGAACCAGAAGTGGTTAAGAATATCTATATAAACACTTCCCTGGCTCCCAAGAAAATGAGAGATTGAAAATTTTAAATGTTACTGCTGCCATATTTATGAACAGGAATTGAAGCTCTCGGGCGCTATAAAACCTTCATTTTCCGGTTGTAGCCCAACCCTTCTAGCCAAATTTACCCCTCAGAAATGAGCTGGATGACAGAGGCTCAAATGTCATGTAAGGCATCTAAGTCTTGCAAGGTATTTTCTTTTTAGTAATCAGTAAACAGTCATAGAGCTTGTGTCTGTTGAACTGAGAAAAGGTATTTCAGGTAAAGTAAAGATGAGATAGGATATTGGTAAAAAACATCATCTGGAACCAAAACTTGTCAGAGACTGAAAAAAAAACCCACATATTTTCTTTTTTTTCATTAGGATGGTGACTGCTTCTTAAAAGCAAGTTCCTATCCATCTTCCCACTCCGATTATAGCAAGGTCAGGAAAAAAAAAGTATACTGAGAGAGACAATTGCTAAGCTAACCCAAACTAGAGAAGATTGGAGAGCTGACATGAAAACCTGCTCAGGTTAAGCATGCACAGTGCCCTAGGACAAAGGAGGAGCACGGAGCACTGGTGAGGAATGAAGCTACTGAATTCTCCCTACTGTTTTTCTTGTTGATGTTTTGAATTTTTTTGGTGATAGCAACCGGAAACACGATTTCCTGAGAAAATAAAAAAGACCTCTGAAACGGCATGGCTGGAAAAAAATCTGGTTCTCAGAGCTGTGAGAATTTGTGTGCCACCCTGCCCTAAATTAGGATTACATCCGGCATCAAATCCAGCTTCCCTTTGCCTTTGTTTTATTTATTATCTGCAGAAATGTTATGAAAGAGCCCCTGGACGGGGGAGCTTTTTCTGTACGAGTGTGTGGGTAAACAGGCTTTGGGACGGAGTTTGAAGCTTCCACAAGGCGGCACTGACGCATCTCGCATCCCCACTTCTCTTCCCCTGTTGGGTGCTCGTTCTCCAAACATTTAGAGATTGTATTTGCATGCATTTTATCAAAAAACTGTTCTGCCTCTAAATTTTCGTGTAACCCTGCAAAGTGCCAGGTTAACAAAATAGGAGTTAACCTTGATAAGAGCCGTCAGTAATTTCCTATACAATAGATATTATGCGTTCTGGGAGCTTTAAAGCAATGATAATGTAAATTGCCTATTTGCAGTGACAAACAATATTCTTTTAGTACTTTTCCAGTATTTCAGTGACTTGCAAATTTGGTGATAGACACCCAGGTGCTACTTACACTTTCCTTCCTGATCTTCATGTGTTTAAAAAGTTACGGTAACTGGTTTTATTTTATTTATTTGGGTTAACAAACGGATGCAATATTCATGCACACCACTCCT